>VZRJ01002176.1:75868-98574 GCA_013397565.1 Ptilonorhynchus violaceus | reverse complement strand
CTTCGCCATCAACCCCTTCGAGCAGGACGTGGGTGAGCCACGGGGCGGCGGCTGGGCCCGGCCCGGGCCTGGCGGGGTGGTGTCTTCGTCCCCTTCCTCCTCTTCTTCCTCCTTCTCTTTTTCCTCCTCCTCTTTTTCCTCCTTCTCTTCCTCCTCTTCTTCCTCTTTTTTTCCCTCCCTTCCCTCCTCTCCGTCCGCCTGCCGTCCCCCGGGGATCAGCGTTGGGCCCAGTCCCGGTCGATATCTGTAGCGCTGATCTGGACTTGGGGATCGAGTGCTCCGTTAGCAAATTCACGGCCGACACCGGGCTGGGTGGGATGTGGATGTGCTGGAAGGCAGGAAGGCTCAGCAGAGGGATCTGGACGGGCTGGATCCGTGGGATGACTCCAGCGGGGTGACAGGCAACAAGGCCGAGCGCCGGCTCCTGCACTTGGGTCACACCAAGCCAATGGAATACTCCGGGATGGGAGGAGAGTGTCTGGAAAGCTGGAAAAGGCCCTGGGAGTGCTGGTAACACTGGCTGAACACAAGCCCGGGTGTGCCCAGGTGGGCAGGAGGCCAGTGGCCCCTGGGCTGTCCCAGCCCTGGTGTGACACAGCCCCAGGGCAGGGCCCGTCCCTGTGCTGGCCCTGCTGGGGCACCTCCAGTGCTGGGGCAGCTCTGGGACCTCCTGAGAGAGACCTGGAGGGGCTGGAGCGTGTCCAGGGAAGGGAATGGAGCTGGGAAGGGGCTGGAGAACTTCTGAGGGAGCTGGGAAAGGGGCTCAGCCTGGAGAAAAGGGGGATCGGGGGGACCTTCTGGCTCTGCACAGCTCCTGACAGGAGGGGGAAGCCAGGGGGGGTCGGACTCAGGGAACAGGGAACAGGAACAGGATGACAGAGAACAGCCTCGAGCTGTGCCAGGAGAGAGTCAGGCTGGACATCAGGAGGAATTTCTCCATGGAAAGGTTGGTCAGGCATTGGAACTGCCCAGGGAGGAGTCCCCATCCCTGGAGGTGTCCAAGGAACAACTGGACATGGCACTCAGTGCTCTGTGCTGGGGACAGGGTGGGGATCAGGCACAGGTTGGACTCAATGATCCTGGAGGGCTTTTCCAACATCAGTGATCCTGGGATTCCTGCTGTCACTGTGGTGGGCCCCGTGCTCCTGGAGGGGAGCAGCTCCCGGGGGATCCCAGTGTGCTGTTCCTGACACATCCTGGCCAGACTCCGGGGCTCTGGCAGGGAAATGGGCCGGTGGATCCCTCTCCACCTCACCATGGCTCCTCAGCAGCATCAAGGAATGTTTTGTGTCCCATTTTGCCCTGACTCCTGAAGTTTCACAGCTTTTCCAGCATGGCTGAGGTGTCCGTGCCTCCTTCCCTTCCCGTGACGTTGCTGGGTTTGCAGGGATTCAGGGAGCTGTGGTTGCTGTAAGGTCAGCTGCTTTTCATCCTTTCCTTGATAATACCTCCCGGCTTCCCTATAACTACACCAGGCACACGATGGGAATGTAGGGCTGTCTGTGCAGGGCCAGGGGTTGGACTGGATGATCCTTGTGGATCTCTTCCGACTCCGGACATTCTGGGATTCCGTGATTACAAAACGTGGCTGGGGTTGGGGTGAAGACGGTGACTCAGTTGTTTTGTTTTGTGTTCTGCCCTGACTTGTGCTTTCTTAAACTGCTGCTCCGTGTTACTTCTGCATTACACAAGGCCTGTTCTGAATGGAAGCTCTGAAAAAAGCAATTTAATAAGTGAGACACCAGGCTCAGCTTTCTTGTTAGGCTGGGATTTCGTAGGGAAGAGAAGAATTCAACATTCCTGGGATTTTTGTCAAGGCCAGCGTGTGTACAAGTGGAAGAGATTGTGAGTGCTCCTGTTACCACACAATTTCTTTTTTGTTGAGTATGAATTGAGCTGTTTTCTTATTTTATTTCTTATTTCAAATACCTGGTGCAGTTTGATGAGTGTTTGACCACGCTCACCTTTGACGTGGCTCCAACTGATGTATTTCTACAAGTGGAGTTTTTTTGAACTCTGCAGGATTCTTTAACAAAACTGAAAGCTTCGAGGGCTTCCAGGCTGCAGAACTTCAAAAATGGGGCTCTTTTTACTTTCAGTTTCTTAAACTTTACTCCGTGTAATTTTTTAAATTTAACATTTTAATATTATTTATAATTTATTATTATCTATTATTACAATTTAGCAAATGCAGCAGGATAGGAACTTGAATTATTTGGGCTAAATTAACCCATCCAGAATATCAGATTATCACGTGTGGGTGGGCTGGGGAGTTGGATCAGCTATGGAGGAGCTGAGCTGGGAAGTTTGGTGCCCTCTGTTACCAACAGCCACGGGGCAGATCCAGCCCCCTCTTCATCCAGAGCTGCTCCTTCCTTGGCACAGCCGTGGGAAATGTGCTTTTCCCGTGCCACAGCTGGATTTGCTGCCGTGGTCCCGAGCCCACGTTTGCCTTCCAGCAGAGCTGAGCAGAGCCTTGGAATGTGCTTTGGCTGCCTGTGGCAGGATAACCCTCTGGAATACTGTTCTGCAGGAGCGTGGCTTCTTTCAATTCCCGGTTTTGCCCTTCCCTTTCCATAACCTTCATCTGTCAAGTGGTGGCTCCATCAGCAGGGAGCAGCCCCATTCCCTTTGATCCTTTGTTTCCTTGCCCTTCTTTCCTGAGATTGTTGGAATCTGAGCAGGAAGTGTTTGCTGTGTGCTTTGACTGGCATCCAGGGCTGTCGGGGATTGCTGAGGAGGTGGATGATAACATTCCCTGTTTCCCTGTGTGCTGCTGGGGAGTTTACCTGGCGTGGTTCGTTCCAGGATTGGGATTTGCCTTTTGGAGCTCCTTAATTTTGTCCTCCTGTGCCAGAACTGAGCGTCCTCCTCGTTCTCCTCCTGTTTCCAGCTGCTGAGCACTTGATTTCCAGGAGAACCTTTTCCAGGAGAATTTCTTACATTTTGTCCTGCTGGCTGTTCCTTTTCCTACCCAATCCACCCCTCAAGGGCTTACATTTCCCTTATGTTTTATTTCCTTTTTAATTTTTCTGTAATTTATTTTTCTGTTATTTTTATAGTATTTATTGTTAATAGTTATTAAATCATTATTTTTATGATTTATTTTATTTTATATCCCTTTTATTGATGATACCTGCCTGGAAGACCCTCACCCTGCAGTCAGTGTCAGCCAGGATATATTAATACTCATTTCAAGCCTGATTTTTGAGGCATTCAGGACACAAATTCCCCCTCATTAGAGTGCTTTGTATTAATTGTGGAGTGATCCAAGAGCTGTAGCTAATAAATAGCACGTGGCATCCTATGGAATGTTTGTCTGTGAGCTGAATAGATAATTTTAGATTAGTCCTTGATGAGATGTTGCTGCTTTTTGTTACAATTCACCACATTTCCCTCTCATTTCTCAGTCCATAATAATTCTTGTCTTCAACATTTGGGCTAAAATCTTGCAAATATTTGAGGAGCAGCTAATTGGACTTTTTTTTCTGGGTCTTGCTTGGGTGTTTCTGTTCCTCTTGAACTGCAGGGACAATATTTTCCAGTCTTTAGTCCATGGCTTTACTTTGATTTGACTGCTTAAAATTCCTAAATTCTGAGCCTCCATTTTAATGACATTTCTTTATCATTTTTGAGATTATTTTTGCTCTGCTCTCCCAGCCCTGCATTGATTATTTTTTAATATATCAGAGCCTCACTGTTTTGGGTTTTTTTTTTTAATATTATGAAAGATAAAGATTATTTCCTTTCCAGGTTATTGGCCAGTTGAGTCAATGGAACAAAATGTCAGACTCGCTTTTCAAGCACCTCAAAAAAGCCTTTTCAGTGATCTGGATTTATATTGCAAAAAAGTTATTTTAATAATCTGTTTTAATCCAATTTTTTAGGATATAATAGGCAGTGCCAGGAGTAGGGATCATTACAGGTAGGGCTGCCTTGTGACTCCAGTGTCATCCTGGCTCCTCTAATTAAATCCGAGCCTGAATTTTCTAATTAGGCTCTACAAAGGCCAGGCAAACAAATGAAGGTGTGTGGGATGGAGTCTCTGCCTCTCATCCCTGTCTTTCTGCTTTATCTTCTGGAAAACAGCACTTGGAGTAGCTCTCCATTTCTTTTATATTTACTTTTCACTGTGAAAAGTTCTTACATGCTTTGTGTAAAATGTGAAATATTGATGTGCAGGCAAGGTTTTGTTTCACTTCAGGGGCAAAGTGATCAAGAAAATGTTGATTTTAGTGATCACAGTCACTAAAAAATAAACAAGCACTGATGTAGCACAAAACCCTTCTGTGCTGAAAGTGCCTTAGTAATGATTTTTTTTGTGCTAAATCAGTGCTCCAGTGCTGATTTTCTCTGTTTCTTGCATAAAAAGTGACACAGGTGGAGAGAAAATATTGTATTTTAGTATATTTCTGGGTTTTTTAACCCAGGTGTTCCTTGGCAAACCTGGCCCAAGGGAATTCAGGGCTGAAATAACAAAATATTTGACAAGTGTGAAGGTTGTGTGTGCTCAGCAGTGCACAGGGAGAGCTGCCACCAGACCAGGCTCGGGAGCTGGGGTTGGAAAATATGGGAACAGGGAATAGAGTTCCTTGAGGATTCCGACCTGGTTGCAGTCCTCAAAGTGGGGGTTTTCCCCCTCTTTATTTTGGTCTTATTTCTGTGTATTGCTCATCCCTTTCTTGTGAAAAAAGGGAAAAGAAATAGTGCAATATCCCCCTGGATAGAGGGCTGGAAAGGCTGAGAGGATTGGGTTTGTCCAGCCTGGGGAAGGGAAGGATCCAGGGAAACCTTGGAGCCTCTTCCAGTGCTTAAAGGGGCTCCAGGAGAGCTGGAGAGGGACTTGGGACAAGGCATGGAGTGACAAGACACAGGGAATGGCTTCCCACTGCCAGAGGGCAGGGATAGATGGGATCTTGGGAAGGAATTGTTCCCTGGCACAGGTTTCCCAGAGAAGCTGTGGCTGCCCCTGGATCCCAGGAAATGTCCAAGGCCAGGCTGGATGGGGCTTGGAGCAGCCTGGGATAGTGGAAGGTGTCCCTGCCCACGGCAGGGGTGGGATGGGATGATCTTTAAGATCCCTCCCCATCCCTCCCAGTGTGTGATTCCATGACATTCAGCTTGGTTTGGGCTGTTGTGTGGTGGAGGGATGATCCTAAAAACCTTCAGGCAGTGGCAAAGCATTCCCTTGTTTCCTGGAAGAGCCGTGACAGCGTTGGGAGGCAGGAGCTCCACGAGCACCTCTCCTTCCGGCAGGGAGAGCAGCAAACAATTCCCAGCCCCTTCCCAGCTGCTCCTTTGAGTGCTCTCCCCTGTCTTGGATTGGCAGCAAATCATCTCAGGGAGCTCACTCAGGGAAAAGTGATTCATTGTACTTTGAATTCTTGATAAAAATACCCCAAGCAGCATATTCTGCTTTTATCGTGATTTCTAGAAAAGTGAGCTGGAGTCGAACGTTCCTGCATTAATTGGAAGGCTGCAGAGGACAAGTCATTCCGTGTTTTTAAAGGTTATGTTCCCTTAGAACTGAAAAAATCATGGAAAACGCATCCTCCCACATCTGTTTCTTCTGATCTGTCCGTGGCTCAGCAGCTGTGAAGGAGTTATCCTTTGGAATTGTTCCCGTTCAGGAGGAAAGCAGATGCTGTTCGGTTTGTCCCACTGGCAGGGAGGGAAGATTCCAGATCCGGGAGGGTTTGGAGTAGGGCAGGGTTTGGATCTCCCCGGGATCACAGCTGCTCCCGGAGCTGTGCGGATCCAGGAGGAGGGACTTGCCTTTGGCATTGCTCCGTGTGGGAATGTGCTGGCTCGGGGAGGGTGAGCAGCACTGAGCGTGGTGTGGTGGGAGCTGTGCTGTTCTTTGGGATGGGGAAGGAGTGAGGGATCAGCCTGGAGAAAAGGGGGATCAGGGGGGATCTTCTGGCTCTCCACAACTCCTGACAGGAGGGGGCAGTCAGAGGGGGTGTTGGGCTGTGGGAACAGGGAACAGGGACAGGAGGAGATGGAATGGCCTCGAGCTGTGCCAGGGGATGGTCAGGTTGGACATCAGCAGGAATTTCTCCATGGAAAGGTTGGTCAGGCATTGGAAGGGGCTGCCAAGGAAGGTTTGGAATCCCCATCCCTGGAGGTGTCCAAGGAATTCCTGGATGTGGCACTCAGTGCTCCGTGTTGGGGACAAGGTGGGCATCAGGCACAGCTTGGACTCCATGGGCTGGGAGGGCTTTTCCAACCTCAGTGATCCAGGGATTCTGAGATGGCAACTTCTGGTGAAGCCTATAACCATCAAACCTTCCTGTCGCCTATGGAAGAGTTGGGATTGTTCCTGTCATGGCAGGCACAGCTGGTCATGAATTCCACTAAAGGTTCGGGAAAACTTCAATATATCCTTGGAATATACTTCGATATATCCTTGGGAAGTACTTCCAGGACTTTTGTGGAGGACAGAAGTGACACCTGTGCCTTCCTGACGAACACCCTGAGGACCTGGGAGCTGCTCCTGGAGGCTGAAGGAGCCCAGGGAGCTGCAGCACTCCATGTGTTTTGTTGTTGTCCTGCCACCATCTCTTCCTGTTTCCTGTTGGCTCTTGGAAAAACAGGCATCTCAAACATCCCAGGAATTCCAGAGGGGAGACCCCGGGCGGTGCTGTGGAATCACTATGGAATCCCGTGCCCAGGCCTTGGTGCTCTTTGTCCTTGGCTTTCCCTGCACAGCTGGAGTTTGAGGAGATGGATTCGTGGATTGGATGACTGACAGCGCTGGGAATGCAGACGTGCTTTCCAACAGCAGCTTTTCCTGGCAGAACTTCCCAGGAAACCCCAGGCTCAGGCTGTGTGCACCAAACACTTCATTAAAACCTTTCGTGGTTGTTCAGTACTTAGGGTTTGTACATCCAGGGAATCTGCAGCTTCCAGGGGCTGATTTGATTTTCTTTCTTTTTTCCTTAATAAAGTGTTTAAAATTGCAGGCACTCATTTATTTTCCACAACATCCATGAATTTTTTTGTTAATGTCCTAAAATATTGATGCACTTCAAAGAAAATTTAGCAATTATGTCATTTTTGGATGAGTTTTGAAGAAAGTTTGTGCTATAGGAACATGGTTTCAAGATCATATTTATTTCCTTTCATTCATTATTCCAGCTTGTGAAGTTAAACTCTGGCCAAAACAGCAAATTTCCATTTCTTTTACATCCCAAAAGGAATTTGGGACACTGGGTGCTGTGCTTGTTTTCCCTTTGTGGAAACCCTTCTGCTGAGCCAGCCAAAAGAAATTTGAGTTGAGTTCAAAAATCAACTCGGTTAAAATTAAATCTCGAAGCAGCGAATTTAATGAAATATTTAATTTGCTGTTTGTAAAACTGAACTGCAATATTTACATGGCATTAAAATAACCTGGCTAAGAAAAACCTAAAAGCACAAATAAATAACATTAAGCTCTATCAGTTAATCTCGAGAATGATTGGAATGAGATGAGTTTAAAGGTCCCTTCCAACCCAAATCATTCCATAATTCCATGAAATATAAATTGGGGATGCATTCTATTGATAGAATCTGAGCTGAATAAATAAATCACTCCATAAATCTTGGTTTTCTTTTCAGAAAAAGCTACAAATGAATACAACACCAGCGAGGATTGGGGTCTTATCATGGATATATGTGACAAAGTTGGAAGCACTCCTAACGGGTAAGCTGTGCCTCAGCATTCCATGGAATTCCAGCTTAGTGGGAAGAAGGAAATATCAGAGAGAGCACATCTCAAAGTGCTCAATCTCACAAATACACGGAGCTGGCTTTGAAATTCTTGGAAAGAAATGTTCCAGCAGGATTTGGAGTGGAGCACTCTGGATGTGCCGAGCGCATTCCGGTGTTTTGCTGGAGTTTTGCACGGCAGACCCGAGTTCTTGAAGGATCTGGTGTGAATTTTGGGAAGTGCCTGTGCCAGTGGGAGAAAGTGAAATCGTTTCTGGGCAGAAAAATACCTGGAAAGGAGCAGTGGCTTTGTAGATTTGTCTGTGTTTAGTTGTTGGGAAGAATGGGAAAGGGGAAAATTAGGGATGAAAGCACAGAGCACTTGGAATCGGTTCAGCCTGAGTGGAACATGAGTGGAATTTTGTGTTGTAATGGCCAAAAGTGTTTGCTGAATTTTTGAGTGATAACATCTTGGAAATTTGGAATTAATCCTCAATTGGTGCCTAGCAGAATTCTTAAATAATTTCGAATTTTTAGCAGTTATTTTTAGCATTTAATGCTACTACACTGAGAAAATTCAGGGGGTTGATTATTTTGGTGTTTTATTTGTTTGCTTTTAATTAATTATCTCCCCCAAGGAATAAGAGCAAACCTATTCAATCTGGGAATCTTTAGTCCTGAAGGAAAAAAAAAATCCTTTGAGCCCTCTATTAAAAATTAAATTTTTTAGTGCCACAAGACTTTTGTTTTAAATCTGGTTTCAGTGGAGGGGAGATTGTAAAAAATTAGTGGGGTTTTTAATTATACATGCAAAAATATCAGTATATAAAACCACATAATGTTAATATATATATTTGTATAGAACATAAAATCCTAAATTCTGGATTTTAAGTGCAACTACAGCTGGCATATTTTACTTCAATTTTGTGTCCTTTTTTTCCCTTCTGCCCTTGAAAGTAATAAATATTGCTGCCTACCCTAAATAAAAATATAACTTAAAATAACAGAGTTGACTTTGTTGGATGCTTTGTATATGAACTAAGATGAAAATATTAGGCCTAAAAGTGTATTTTTGTGTCCCAGAGGCTTTCCTGTACTTTGCTAACGGAGCAGCTCAAGTATTTGCAAGTGATATTATTTTTAAAACGCTGCCTCAGCTTTTTAATGAGGATTTGGTGTTTGGAAGGGTTCATAATCCCAGTGTTAATGGGGCCTTTGATGTGCCTGAGCCCGTGCAGCTCCTGCCAGCCATTAATGCTCATTTAGAGTGTGAAACTCCTCAGCAGAAACATGGAAAATGCTCTTTATTATTCTCTGCTCACCTCGGATTGTGCTGAAACAAATGACAGCATCTCTGTGTCCTCAGGCTCTGGGAAAGGGGATCCAAGAGCTGGGAATGAAATCCATGGAGAGCCTTTACAGTGGCCACTAAAAGAGCCATTTCTTGAATAATCTCTTTTTTTAGGGTGACATTTCTGTCATTGTCCCTCTCAAACCCATTTTCTCAGCTTAATGCAATTGCTGCCCTTTGTGGCCTGTCAGCAGGTTATGGAAATGGATCCAGAATGCCAGGGAAAAGGGAGGCTCTCCCAATCCAATCCAATCCAATCCAATCCAATCCAATCCAATCCAATCCAATCCAATCCAATCCAATCCAATGTTCAGTCTGTGTTCCAGCCCAGCCCTGGCAGGTTCAGGTTAGGTGACATTTTTTTGTCAACAGGCTCAGTTTTGGTGCTTCCCCAGCTGGAATATTGGGCTCATTCCCTGCCCAGCTCCTGGCACTCCCAGTTATCCTGGATTTGTGTGTTCCTTTGCAGAGCCAAGGATTGCCTTAAAGCCATCATGAAGAGAGTCAATCACAAAGTTCCCCACGTGGCTTTGCAAGCACTGACAGTGAGTAAATCACCATTATTCCCAAAATCTTCTGCACTGCAGCAATTCAATATTTACTGATCAATTCATTAATGCCTTTATTAACCTCAGGAGATCAGAGTGTCCATGCTGAATTGAACTCTTTTCTTTTGGATTATTTCCACTCCTGTCCTGCATTTTCCCAATTGTTTTTCTGTTGTCAGCTTTTAGGAGCCTGTGTCTCAAACTGTGGGAAAATCTTCCACCTGGAAGTGTGTTCCCGGGATTTTGCCAGCGAAGCTCGAGCCATCATAAACAAGGTAATTCTTTCATAACCTGAAATCCTGGGGGAGGATTATTTTGGGAACTTCCCAGAACTAATGTTGTAGTTAATGCACATTTTCTGGTTTTGGTGCTGTTTGTGTTTTCACTGAAATTTGTGTCGTTTTTACTACGAAAAAATAATCTGTTAAAGAACTGACAGCTGATAATACTTCAAATTTTTACAAAATTACATGAGGAATTTTAATTAAAATCTGTGTTCCTAAGCTCCATTCATTTGGTCATGGTAAATGCAGCTTTTCCTGAAGGGAGTTTTTATCAGGCTTGAATGAAATTCATGGGCTGAAGTGAAAGGGAAAACTAGGAGGAAGTAAAATGACATTTTTACAAGGAAAAGGGTAAAGTCTCTAGACAACCTTTTCAGTTCCTAGAGATTCTGGGAATGCTGAATGAGAAAATAAGGAAGAAAAGCAGACTGGAGTGGTTGGGGTCAAGCAGCTGCTGGGATCTAAACGTGGATGTGAGGAATGGAATAAGCAGGAACAGCTTTTCCCTAATTACTGCTCCAGTTGGAGACAAAACTGGTTAATGGGTTAAAAAGGAGTTTTCAGATACATGGGAGCCCTGGAATCATCAGAGGCTGAGCAAAGCAATTAAGGAAAGTAATAAAATCGCTGGGAAGCAAAATGAGTTCACAGCTCCTGTGTTCCTGGCTTTCTATGGAAAAATAGGTCTCCAAGTGCTCCCCTTTGTTCTCCTTAGGCAGGTCCATCCCAAAGCACAGCATTGACCTTCAGGGCCTGGCAGCACCCAGGGATGTGCAGGGAAACCTGGAATCCCACGGAAGGAGGGTCTGTGGAGCACAATTTATGTGTTCTTGGCAAATCCTGATCCTTTCCCCTCACCCCTGGCCCGCTTGGAGGAACAACCTGCAGAGGGCAGATGAAATTGTGCTTTTTTTCCTTTTTTCCAGGAGAAAATGAGTTCAGCCAGGTGTGACCAAAGTTCTTTGTGCTGAAATTGAGCCCATGAAGCTCTGCTTTGAATTAAAGGCAGCTTGGAGCCCAGGCTTGTCAGTGTTCTCACTGCTCAGCCCCTGCTGACCTGCCAGGCACAGGCCTGAGTGGGATCTGATTCCTTGGATTAGGAATCTTGGCCAGGCACTGCTGCTGTGCCAATCCCAGAGCAGAGTCTGGAAGAGAATGTGGGAGCCAGAGGAATTCCAGGCAGAGCATGAATTGATCTTGGTTTGCCCCCTCTCCAAGCAAATACCTTCCTTTACCAGGCTGTCCCTGCAGCTCAGCTCCCAGTTTGGGAGTATAAACTGTCCCTGTGGATAATTCCCTATGGATAATTCCTTTTTGTGGGAGGAGCTGATTGAAGGAGACACAGAGGTGGTCAAAGATCAGGATTTTGGGAGGTTCTGTCACCTGGCATCTGAGGAGAAACTGCAGAGGCCACAAAAAGTAGGGAAGGTGGATTGTAGGGAAAGATTCCTTGTAGGATTTCTTGTAGGGAAAGACAGGGTCTTATATTAGACCACTTTATGTGGTTGGGAAGGATAAAGTGGATAACAACACAACTTAGAAGGAATGAAGAGAAAATTGAGGTTAAATGGAGGGTAACAGAGAGAGGCAGAAATTTGGGATGAGTGTGGAAGGCAGCCTGAGTTTCTCCAGAATTAGTGCCATATATTCTAGACTTTGTTCCCCAAATTTTCTCAATCAACACAGTTATTAATGATTAAGGATATTTATAGTAAAATGGGTTTGGTAACAATTTTGGTAACAACTCTTCCTGTCCATTTTGAGGTTCAAGCATCCCTCCCCGTGCGATTTTGTCTTCCAGGCTCATCCAAAAGTGTGTGAAAAGCTAAAAACTCTCATGGTGGAGTGGTCAGAAGAATTTCAGAAAGACCCCCAGTGTAGCTTAATTTCTGCAACCATCAAATCCCTCAAAGAAGAAGGGGTCACTTTCCCTGCAGCTGGATCCCAGGTAAAAGCTGATTTGGGATAGTGTTGGATCCCGTGCTCTGGTTTCCTTTCCTAAGGAAAACATTCCCTGTTCCTGCTGTTACCTGGCCATGTCAGGAATTGTCCTGGATTTGGAGTGGTTTGCTTTTATTTCTGGTGGTTTTTTATTCTTAATCCACCAGCAGGTACGATGCCAGGTAGTTTTTTCCTACCTTTTATTATTGATGTTTCTAAATATTTTCATGATAATCGGTCCTGAAAATTAAAATTACAATTTCTGTTACATTTTCCTTACACAAAGTTTACTTTCCTCTCCATTAAAACACTGAGGAGTTTTTTAACTTTTACAATCCTTCCTCCACAAAGATGTTTTCACTTCTAAATCTAGGCTATGTGTTAAAACATATGGCAGAAACATGGAAGAGCTTGAGCACTGGCACCCAATTCCAGTTCCTTGTGGGAATAACAACTCCAGGAACGATTTCACTGTGCTCTTGTGGAGACTTGGAGTATTTAAGTCAGCAGCTCCCAACTGGAGCATCTTCTTTTTTGAAGGGAGGGATGAAGGATAAAGGTGGAAAGAGTAATTTAAATGAGTAGCCTCACTTTAATAAATGTGACTAAAATAACTATTTAAATACAATCAGTTATTTAAATTAAATCTCATTATTTATTTTACTTTTTTCCCTGCTGAAAACAAAATAAAACCTGCAGAGTGGTGATTTTTATTTCTAGAAGGTCATCTTGGTTCCATAAGCAGCTGACCAGGAACAACTCGGTGCTAATATTTTAAAATACATAATTATAGAGATTTAATTTTCATTTATAACCTGAACTCCCTCTGTTGTTCACCCCTTTGCAGGCTTCCACAAATGCTGCTAAGAATGGCTCCTCATCCAGCAAAACCAAAGAAGATGAAGATATAGCTAAAGGTAAGTTCCTGTCTCAGCCTTGTGCTCCAGAAGTTTTGTTAAAAAGCAGGGAGAGGGGAAGTTGGGCTCTTTCCTGCTGCATGGAATTGCAATCCTGTGGCATTCAAGGTCTTTTCCTCATCCATAAGGATTTGGGGCAAGACATATTCTTCCCATCACCCAGCACTTTAAACTCGAAACACTACAGCAGCACATACAGACCGTATTCAAATAAAGCAATAAATACCATTTTGGTTCCATTTAAAAAGCAAACTGCCTTTGTCTGCAGGAATAAACCACACAAACAACTTCTTTTTCTCTCTCCCCCAACTGCAGCTATTGAATTGTCTTTGCAAGAGCAGAAGCAGCAGCAAATGGAGACTAAATCCTTGTACCCAGCTGCAGAAATGCCCCCAAACCCTCCGAGCCTGCGGAAGGTGCGAGCTCTGTATGACTTTGAAGCTGTCGAGGACAATGAGCTCACCTTTAAAAGTGGAGAAATTATTTTTGTTTTGGATGACAGGTACAATACACTCAGCTGGAGGGGACTTGGTTCCACCAACTGTTGTTTTTCTCAGGGTAGCACGTTTTTCCTCTGGTGCTTTTTTTCGCCCTCCCCAGAAATGTAATTGTCGCTCTGACCTCCCTCATATCCTTTTATCTTCCTTTTATCTTTCCATAATCCTGGTTTTCCACCTCAAGTCATTTTTGGTGCGGGAGAGCCTCGAGTATTTCATCCAATTTGTGGTTTTTAAGAGAAATCTGAAGTGGTTATATGATATAAGAAAATGCATTGGCATCACAGGGCTAAATTCCAGTTGTTAAACCTCTGGCTATTAAGGATTACATTTGTTAAGAATAAAACTGATTAAAAATAGCTAAAATAATTATTATTGTTAGCACCTATAGATATATATACAGCTATAAAGGGCTGTCAAATAATCAATGTAAAGAAATGAATTGTGTTAAATTTTGAGTGATCCCCTGATTCCTCTTCCTCTCTTCCCTCCCTTTGTGCTAATCCCTGCAAATGTTCTCTTTTAGATATCACAGGTTTTTGGTGAAAAACCCCCAAATATGTCTGTGAATCCCAGATTTTCTGTCAAAACCCCCAAATATATCCCCGAGTGTGTTCATCCCCAGAGTTCTGTAATCCATCTTTATTTCCCCAGCGATGCCAACTGGTGGAAGGGTGAAAACCACAGAGGAGTGGGGCTCTTCCCATCCAATTTCGTGACCTCTGACTTGACAGTGGAACCCGAGGCAGGTGAGTTACCTGCTGAAAGGATGGATTCTCTCAGAAAGGCAGGTTTGTGGTGCAACTCCTAATTAACCCATCAGCAAAATAATTTCCTAGATCAGGAAAGAATGGAGAGACATCCTGCCCTTGTTTCAAACAATCAAACACAATCACTCCGCAGCTCACTCTGAATTTCTGCCTCTATTTCTTTTTTAAGTTGTTTTCTTTCTCCTGTTACAGAAATTTGGTTCAATTCCCCATCATTCCTTGTCAGTAACGTTTTCTGTACAAATGCAGTAAATTGCCATTTAAAATGTCAAAGTGTCTTTTCACACAGAAGAATAACAAGGAGCAAATGTGTGTTTGAAGTTAACACAGTAACAGAAAAGAAAAGAAAACAAACTCCTCTCTGTCCTTTCAGCAGCTGTGGATAAAACCTCTGCTCCTGAGGACACTGCAGAAGAAATTAAGAAAGCAGAACCTGAGCCAGTTTATATTGATGAGGTATGGAGCCATTTTTGAGATAAAATATTGCTGAGCTTTTCCATTCTTTTGCTGCTGAATGTTGGCAGATCATTCTTTTTCTCTGAAGAACTTTTAATTGAATATTAAACCAGTCTTGGCACGATTGAGAAATCCAACTTCTTCATCTTGTCTCCACCATCCAGGATAAGATGGATAAAACCCTGCAGGTGCTTCAGAGCATAGATCCCACGGATTTAAAGCTTGATTCTCCAGATCTTCTCGACTCAGAAGGTACGTGGAGCACTAAATGAGCTCTTTTTTTTATTACTTCTTCTCACAATTACTTTTTGTGGATTGAGCTGGGAGTTCTTTGTGTTTATTTTAAGCTCAGGGGAGCTGTGGTCTGTACTAACAGTGCTGGAGAACACTTATTTCACCGTGGGAGTGTGGGGCTCTGTGGATAATTTGAATTTTCTTAATAGTTCCAAGCCAGCTCCATGTTTAGCAGAATCATTTGCATAACTCCCAGCTCTGTAAAATGCCTGAGCTTTGCAAGATCCATCTACCAATCCCAACCCTGAAATAAATAAGCAATTAATTTTACCGTAGTTGGATCAAGTATTTTTGGCTGCTTTTAAACTTTGAATTGTGCAAGACATGAACTGCCTCAACACTTTGTCTTCACAGATATCTGCCAGCAGATGGGCCCAATGATAGATGAAAAACTAGAAGAGATAGACAGGTGAGCCTAATTTATTCACTGATTTGCTTCACACTGGGCAGTTATAATAACATTTTTTTGTACTTTCATCTCCCAAGCTAGAAAATCTTGCAGGAAAAAAATGGAACCACCCAACCTTTATATTTTTTTAATGCTGAAATATCGAGGTCGCAGCGTGTGCACTGAGATTTGATTGCTGCTCTCCCAGAATTCACTCAGAGCTCGTGGATGCTTTTTATTTTGGCATTTTCTGGCTGTAGCCTTCTCCAGCCTGTCTAAAGGTTGGAATTTTCAGTCTGCTGGTGACTATTCCGTGTTATCTTCACCTCTCCCTCCCCACATTCAGCTTTCTGGGACCTGAAGGAGCCGATCAGAGAAATGGAAAGGGACTTTGGGAAAGGGCCTGGAGTGGTGGGATAAGGGGGAACGGCTTCCCACTGCCAAGGGCAGGGGTAGATGGGATATTGGGAAAGAATTCTTGGCTGTGAAGGTGGTGAGGCCCTGGGATGGAATTCCCAGAGAAGCTGTGGCTGCCCCTGGATCCCTGGAAGTGTCCAAGGCCAGGTTGGATGGGGCTTGGAGCCTGGGACAGTGGAAGGTGTCCCTGCCCATGGCAGGGGGTGGGACTGGGTGAGCTTTAAGACCCCTTCCAACCCAAACCATTCCATGATTCTTTGACTCCTGGGGATATTTGGGGGTGACAAGAACACCTGGGAAGTGCTGGGTTGGTGACAGCAACGGTTGTGCAGCGCTTGGACCCTCCTTCCAGTCCCAGAACAGCAATTTTTTAACATAAACAGGTAAAAAATTGACCTTTTACATTAGAAGGTTTATTTTTCTTGCATATTCGAAGCTGTTGAAGGAACCATCCTTCTCTTATCCCCACCTAACACCTCAAAGGAGCTCAGTGTCCTCTGCATTTCTTTTGGAACAGAAAACATTCCGAGTTATCCGAACTGAACGTGAAGGTTCTGGAAGCTCTGGAGCTCTATAACAAGCTGATGAATGAAAGCCCCATGTACTCAGCCTACTCCAAACTGCACCACCCTGCACAGTACCCACCCACCTCCTCCGGTGTCTCCGTGCAGGTCAGTATCCCTGGAATCCGGAAATTCCCTGCTAGTTAGTTCCTATTTTAAAAGATGAAGTGAGCCCACGAGCAATCTGACGTAGCCTGGGGGGGCTTTTTATAGCCTTTGCAAGAAATGATGATTTGTGCACTAGAACAGAGGGGTTTTGCTTGGCCACTACTGAAAATTCCAAGAGATCCCTTCCATAATTCATTGTTTGCACTTGGAATTGCGTGCGGCAGCAGCTTGGTGGATATTCTTGCTGTGAGTCATGTCAATCTCCAAGTCAAATGTTCCCTTCTTATCTAATAGTGGGGATGGGAGTGAGCTGGAATATTAGTGTATTAATCCCAAGTGTATTTTTTTTTTCTAAATATAGAAACCTTCTGCTTTTAGCTCTTTTTTTTCCCCTTGGAAAAAGGAACGTTTTGTATCAGTTCTAAATGTTGTGTTTGTGCTCAGCACCGTTTTACACCGTCCCTAATGATGGCTTAAGAAATAAAAATGGAGGAGAAAGAATTTTAAAGAAAGCACAGAATGAGGG
Source organism: Ptilonorhynchus violaceus (assembly GCA_013397565.1). Classification (NCBI taxonomy): domain Eukaryota; kingdom Metazoa; phylum Chordata; class Aves; order Passeriformes; family Ptilonorhynchidae; genus Ptilonorhynchus; species Ptilonorhynchus violaceus. The sequence goes on along the minus strand of VZRJ01002176.1, from coordinate 81,825 downwards.
TTTTTTTCCTTGAAGTGAATTTTACTTTAATGTTAATTGTTCAGTGGGAAAAGAATAGTTGCCATAGCAACTGCTAGATCTGAAAATATGTCAGTTAAAAGTAATTCCGTGTCCTTAACTCCCGGTGACGATGGAAAATTCATTATATTTGGAGGTTACAAAGTAATTTAAGCCAAAAGGCAACTGGAGTTTGCTGTTTCCTCTGAGAAGAAATGCAGGATCGTGCTGGCCATGCTGGGCTTTATTTGGGACAAACCTGTTCCTTCAGTGCCCATTATCCCAAATCCAAACCCCACGAGCAGCTCACCCGAATTTTGAGGGAATCTTGCCTTATTTCCACCAGAAACGCAGGAAATGAAAGTTTTGCTTCCCTTTTGTGTCCCAACCTTAGAATATTGTGGTGGGTTAATTCCCAAAGCACTCTCAACAACAAATCCACTGGATTTTATTCACAGTCGTATCCCGTGCAGCCTCCCAGCGGGAATTACATGCTCCAGGGAGTTCAGCAGGTCTCCATGTCCCCGGGGTACAGCCTGCCACCGGAGCAGGTGGGGCAGGTGAGGTCTCTGCCCCAAAGCATCAACTCTGGAGCCACTCAGCCACCTCCAGCTGCTTATTTAAGGTATGGATCCAGCAAATCCTTCTTCCCGGTGGGAATTGTGCTGCTTTGCCCCAAGCTTGCGTGTTCCCGTGGTATTTAGATTTAGTGACATGTAATTTTGAGAGAAAAATGCCGATTTTACTGAACTAGGGATCAATGGGAACGTTATTCTGGGCCAAATTGATCCTGCCATGAGGAGATTTCCCAGGAAGCTTTCAAGAGAGGAAGGTTGGGAAGAAACCTTTGACCTCAGCTTTAACCACCCAGCACCAAAGAGTAGAAATTAGAAAGGGGAAGTAAATTAAAAAGTAAGAGTAAAAATTAAAAAGCAAGAGTAAATTGAAAAGTAAGAGTAAAAATTGAAAAGCAAGAGTAAATTAAAAAGTAAAGAGTAAAAATTAAATAGTAGAATTATTGAGCTGCTGGAAGAGTTTGGAAGGTGCAAACGTTTCTCCTAGGGAAACCATAAAAAACTGCTACGTTACAGGCGTGAAAAGTACGGAATTCCTGGGAAATTCTGTTTATTAACACGGGAGAGCGACAGGGAGGGAAACTGCAAGGCCAGAGCCGATTCGTTAGGAGCGTTTGTATAAAACCCCATATTTTTAGAGCTGGAAAACCACCAAACACCTTCCAAAACGTCCCATTTTGCTCGGGTTCTTTTCCAATCCCTGCGTCGTGGAAGCTCCCGCCTCTCAGTGGGATGGAGTCGTGCTCGGCAGGGAGCTGGCCCGGAGCTCGTCCCGCTGAGCTCGGTGTTGTGTCCCCGCAGCCCCGGCCCCGATCCCGCTGTGCCGCAGCCCTTCCCGAGCCTCCCGGCCCTGGCGAGCGCCGGCGCCGCCCTCCCGGCTGCCGGCACGGCCGCCTTCCCCCAGCACCAGATGGGAATGGCCGTGGACGTGACAGCGTTCCAGAGCAACCAAGGACCGGCTTATCCCGCCGCGCTTCCCGCTCGGTCCCTTCTCCAGCGGCAAGCAAATTACCATCAGCAGCCTCTGCTCTAAACGGCCGGCTCGCCTTCCCGACTCCAGGAATTCCGGCTTCCCCGACCTAACGATGTCCGTGAGTCCCCGTCGTGGATCTCGAAGTGCGTTTTCCTTTCGAATAACCCAAACTCGCCGCGTTAGGGCGATGCAGAGTAAAAACAGGCGCCAGCTCTGATGGTGATTTGCATATTTGCATCTTGAACTAGATTAGGGGATGGTTTAAAATAATTCCAGATTCCTCCGAGCCCTTTTTTTTTTTCCCCCCCCTGCGCTTTCAGGAAACGCCACTCGCGAATCTTTGAAAGATTGTCCCGAAATAATTCTCTTTCCAATGTGTTTCTGGAAGCTTGAGGATGCTGAGACGCTGTTGCTTTGCCTCCCGCGGTGTCTCCCGTAATCCTTCTATCCCAGTGGCTTTAGGGAATCTCTGCAGTTTGGAGTCGCCTTCCCCGTGCCGTGAGCTTTGCCGCGGACGCGCTGCGGAGTCGGAGTGATCCCTGGATCCAGCCGGAAGAGGAAATGGTCTGGCCTGGTGCCACTGAGGACCACATCCCTGTGGAAACAGGACAAAGAGAGGGTTTTGACAGTGGTGCCTCTCTGTTTTGGAAAAAAGCAGAGAACTGCTGTGTTTTTCTCGAAGAGAACAAGTTTTCCTAGAATTCCCTGGGCTCTTGGCAGAGGTGGCACTGCCAGCACAAGTCTCCTTGGGAAGAGCAGGCAAGGGATGCTCCCAGCTGCCTGTGTGGGCACTCTGTGGATCCAAGGTGCTGAGCCAGGAACTTGCACAGAATCTCTTTTCAATTTTCCTTTTTGGATGTATGTAGAAGTGAAGGAGTATTGTAATTCCTTGTGGGAAAGGAGGGGGCTGGAGAACGTTTGAAGCTGCTTAAGACTGTGAGGATCTGCCTCATTCCCTTTCCAAGGGGGAGCTGAGTGGAACAGGAATCGTCTCGATGGGACCAGGGGGTTCTGCCTCTCTTGGATTTCCTTTCTCTGCCACTGCGTCCGTGTCTAAACAACCACTGATCCCAGAGGAGCTCTTGGGAAAGGGGGAATTTAAGGCAGGATCCACGTGCTGGTGGGTGGGATTGGGCTCCGGTGCACATGGAAAACGACAGCCGTGTCCCTGGAGAAGGAGTCGCCGCGGAGCTGGGGAAGCGTGGCAGTTGGTGGCTGAGAAAAGAAATCCAAGAATTTCTTCCCTAAAGCACTTTTGAAAGGGTGGGGTTTGTACAAGGGAGCGGATGAGCTGGATTATCCTTTGGGAATGTGGGATTTCTTTCTTTCCTTGTTTCAACTGCTGCAAAAAAATCACTTCATCCTCCTATTTACCCACTCACTGGAGCGTGGTCATATTTATCCTGGTTTTAACAACCTCTGCTGAGTGATAATCCTTGGTTTGGGGAAATAATGGAAGCAAGTCACTGATAAAAACATCTCAATTCAATGCAGGAAGCTCCCAGATGTCTGAATAACCATTTTTGGTGTATAAATTTTCATCCCAAATTGGAACTCCCAGGCTGTTGAGTGACAAAACCCACCCTTCACTCAGCACCTCCTCCATTTATTTTCCATTTTATTTAATTATTTGCAGCCTCATGCTCGTGCAAAAGGTGTTCAGCACCTGCTCTTTGAATCACTTTTGATTTAAATTTGTGCAATTGGAAGGAAGATTTTGTCTTTCCTTTTGATATGACTTTCATTTGTCTTGGTCCTTGCCCTGGAAGTAGCTCAGTACAAACACCACACGTGGCAATACTGAAGTATTTTCATACCTTATTCCTTGTGAGTTTTGAGGAAATGAATCGATTTCAATGCTGCTGTTCCAAATTCTTCTTGTTTGGAGCTTTTATTGTGAGAGTTTAACTTTGTTCCAAGTTGTGGTCAAACTAAACCTTGCTGTCGTTGCTCTAAATTCTCCACGTTTTGTTAGGAAATCGGTGTTTTTATTGGATTCTGAGCTTTGGTCCGAGAGAAATCTGAAATTGAGCCAGCCAGATGTGATTTGATGATGTTCAGTTAATTGTTAAGTATAAATAATGTATATACTCATTTGTCTTGAGATTTTCTACACAGCTCCACACACGCCTGAACTTTTATAAAAGCAGGATTTGTCCTTCTGTCACCTCTTCTATTCCTAACTCCGTGATATGCAACTTGTAGATAGTGTAAAATAATTTAATTATTATTAAACCAGTGTATTTAGAGGGGGTTGGTGTTTCTCTTCATACTTGTAGACATGATCATATTTATTTTTAAGGCCTGATTGTAACTGAACATGCTGCCAAAGGATTTCTCTAACTCCGGATTTCTACCTGAGGTTTCTACCTGCTCTTTTCTATCAGGAATTCACGGTGGAGAACTCCTGCTTTTTCATATAAACCCTTAACATAGGAACCCGGGCAACTTTCTAATGAGAATTTTCTTGTACTATGTTTGTTTCATGGGTGTTAAATATGGAGATTAGACTCGTTTCCTTCTGGTGTGAGCTGGGGACCTGTTGTGTGTGTTCAATTTGTCACCCCCCAGAGTGGTCTGGGGGGTTGTGCTGTCACCTGATGTCACCCACGCTTTGTCTCTTCAATTGGCTCCAGAACTAATGTTAAAAATCAGATTGTTGAAACCTTCCAAGTGACGTTGTCGTGTGTTCATTGTGCTGTGGGTTTTGGTGGTGGACGTCCCTGGGCTTGTGGGACTGTGTCCTCTCTCAGGAGTTATTTCCTGAGATGAGGATGAATTTTTTTTCCCTTATTTTTATCTGTGCATCTTTTTTTAAGAACTCCCAGGCACTGCCCCTGCTTGCACTGAGCAGGGAGAGGTGTCAGAGGAATGAGTAACATTCCTTCACAAACACACCCAGGAGAATTCCCTGGTAAAAGAGGCAGAAGCTGAGTCGTGTGATCGTGCCTGAGGATTCTGGCTCATCCCAAAGAAGGATGAATCCCTGTGCTTTCATCCTGCTGCTAAAGGTGGGCATGGACACCAAAAAGGAGGCAAGGAGCCTGATGTAGCTGAGAACAGCCCCAGAATTGTCATTTATACATAAATCACTGTTTTTAATCATTTATTTACAGCCTTTTGAAGTCACTGACCTCGGCGGGTTGGTTTGGGGTCACTTCAGGCTGAAAGTCAACCTTTATAAAGCCAAATCATATCCTGAGTTATTGGGAAATGCTGGTTTGTTTTTCCTTGTGAATCTCAACTGTGTCCCATCGGAGTGAACCCCTGATCCACGGGGTTTCTGGAAAGCATCTTTCCTAGGGAAATCAGCCACGCCACCATTAATATTTAAAGAGGAGTGCCTTCCTAGGACCAATTTCATGATGAAACCGAATGTAAAAATAATCTAATTTAGACTCCAGCCTTCATGACCCACATTCATCTTGGGCAGAGAAACCAGGCTGCCTCCTTTCAGCCGAGGAATTAAAGGATTTGGTGTCTGGAGCGAGGCAGGAGGACGTGTGCTGGGCTGGACCCTCACCAGCGCTTGGTGTGCGTGCTCGGAGCGTGCAGGTGGGAGATCCCTGCAAACACAGGCACATTCCTCCTCCTGCTCATCCCAGTGGGAGGTGTAATGTGCCTGTAGGTGAAGCACAGGAGTGCGAAGCAGGAAATCCAGGTCCCGCTTCCAAATCTTCCCGAGATTTCAGCTTCGAACACATCATCTCCGGATTTAGCTTTTTCCCTCCGTGCCCTGGGAATGAAAGCTCTCTCCGTGGCTGGAACGTGATGCCAGCCAGTGCTGATGGATGTGGGAAGGGTTGGGCAGGGCCCTGGGGTTCGGGGTCGTGCCAGGTGTGGCTCAGCTGGAGGAGGCTGAGGTGGGCTCAGGGGGTGGGTGCTGCTTGCCCAGGGCATCCACAGCTCAGCCCCAGCTCGCCACCGTCATCCCAGAATGGTTTGGGCTGGAAGGGACTTTAAAGCCCATCCCAATCCCCCCTCTGCCATGGGATCCACCCCCTTCCACTATCCCAGGCTGCTCCAAGCCCCGTCCAACCTGGCCTTGGGCACTTCCAGGGTTCCAGGGGCAGCCACAGCTTCTCTGGGCAACCTGTGCCAGGGAAGAATTCTTTCTCAATAGCCCACCTATCCCTGCCCCCTGGCAGCGGGAATCCATTCCCTGTGTCCTGTCCCTTTGTCCCAAGCCCCTCTCCAGCTCTCCTGGAGCCCCTTTAGGCACTGGAAAGGGCGCTGAGCTCTCCCTGGATCCTTCCCTTCTCCAGGTGCACACCCCCCACGGTTCTCTCTCTCCCATCCCGTCCCCAGCGGAGCGGGGCTCCAGCGCTCGGCTCCCGGCTGGAGCCATCCCCGTGCCGGGCTCAGTGCTCCAGCGCTCGGCTCCCGGCTGGAGCCATCCCCGCGCCGGGCTC
>VZRJ01002176.1:54495-75568 GCA_013397565.1 Ptilonorhynchus violaceus | reverse complement strand
CGGTGGCGGTGCCGCCGCCGGGGGATGCTCCGGGTCCGGCTCCGAGTTGCGGCCGCTCCGCGCCGGAGCCGCCGGAGTTGGGGCTCGGGTCGGGGCTGCGCTCGGAGCGGTGACCCCCGGGACAGCCGGAGCGCCGCCCCAAAGCCCGGCTGCGGCCGGGGCTTAGCGGGATGAACGCGGGGATTGTCCTCGCCTTCGGCTCCCCGGCTGCCACTGACCCGCTGGGCTCGTTCCCTGTAACACCGAGGGGTGCGCTCGGCTTAGGGAATGGAAGCCGAGGGGTTAGTGATCTCCCGACTTTAGGATTTCTGGGGAAAAAAAAAAAGATTTTAAACGTGTGAAGAGCATCGGCATCTCAGGTTGGGGCTCCTCGCAGCCGATCCTACAGCAGCCCTGTGCTCCCCCTGGCACTGCAGGAGCTGTGGTAGCCGTGAGCGTGGAACCTCCTGCTAAGAGTGCCCCTTTTCCTTCTCTGTCACCCTTTTCCTTCCCTGCTCCCCTTTTCCATCCCTATTCCCAGTCTCCCACTCCCGCCTGCCAGCTGTCCCCTGGCAAAGCACCGACTGACATCCCGAGTCTCCCTGAAGCATCACTCTCGCCTAAAAAACGCTGCTTGCAGTAAATATTCATTGGATTTAAAAGTACAGGAGGTGGAACATTTCTCAGAGCGTGAACCTTTATCCCAGATTCCTCGGTGACTTGAGCAGGAATTTAAGGAAGCTCAGGGGAAAGCGGAACTGGGCCCTTGATGGATTCAGGGACACTTGCCACGCGTGGAATCGTGCTGTGCTCAGGACGTGGGGGTCGGTCTGCCAGGGAAAGGGATTTAAATAACGCAGGGAAGTTTGATTTTTGCTCGGTGGCATCTCCTTGTCGCCGCCCCAGCCCGGAGCAGAGCCGGAGCAGCCGTGTCGGGCTGGCAGTTCCCGTTTCCAGAGTGACATGCCAGAGTCTCGGGAAGAATCTGACGTTCGGTGTGATCTCAGCCGCGGCAGTCGGAGTTGAAACAAGGATAAAAGAGCAGCAAGGCAGTTTTGGGTTATCTGGGAAGGTGGTGGCAGCCGAGGAGATGCTGCCGGCGGCCCTGGGCGCTCCCGGGAGATGCCCTGGAGGAGCTCTCGGCTCGGCAGGAGTGGTGTTTGTGGTTCAGGGAGAGGGTCCGTGGCATCACCTGGAGCACTCGGTGTCCGGTGGGATTTTGGAGACCCGGCCTCTGCCTGGCCAGTGGTTTTGGGAGGACAGGGGGACTCGCTTCGCTCCTGACCCATCCAGCGACGCAGCGGAGGGGCCACTTCCAATTAATAATAGAAAAATCAGGTGTTGGGATGTTCTTCCTGTCCTTCCATCCCACTGGGAAGTTTTCCCTAATAACAATCGGGCTCTACAAGCAGCAGTGGAGCAGAAAGTCCCACCAGGGGGGATTAACTGCAGGTAACGCTGTGGTGGCTGTAGGTCTCATTTAAAAACAAACAGGAATTCTGTCAGGGAGATCTGCAATCAACACCCCAAAGGAGTTTAACTCTTTTGTAGATCTTGTGTGCGCTAAAAACTGAGCCCCGGCTTCTTGCCCAAATCCAAACCCATGGAAATTCTAGCCTTGCTTTCCTTCCGTGCCAGGAGAGACGCAGCTCCCTGGGATTTGAACTCATTACTTGACTTGTCATTATGTTGCATTTAATTTTTGGTTTCGATCCATCGCTCGGTCTAATTTAGCGAGGGAATAACGTTGGGAGGAGCTTTTGGATTTGCGTTTCTGTCTACGCCACGTGGTGGGAAGCACAGAGGGTCCGCGGTGCCGAATTCCCTGCGTGCGTCCGCAAGGACAGAGTTCCCAGCTCCAGCCTCTCCACACGGGAAGCTGGCAGCGCCCCCCTTCGCCTCTTGCTCTGCAGGGCACGGATGGAGTTGTGAACTCCCAGGGACACTCAGGGGTGTGCTGGCAATCAGTGGGATGATGTTTAAAAACCCCCAAAGTGAGTGGGATCGCTTTGTCCCGGAGTGACTCCTGAGGCAGGAGATTCCCAGGTGGTGGGATGGGCCCCGAATCCGACGGCACAGCCAAGGCTGTGAGTAAAGCTGGCACTGGAGGGGTTAAGTGTGGCCTTGGAGCAAGGAATGGGTGCACAAAACTGTTCCTCTGACGTGGCAGGTGCTGCTCAATTATAGCCAAGAACCCCCTTAAGGGACAGGAGTCAATTATAAGACACAAAGTAGGGCAGCTGGAAACATGTGCTTGTAATTCCACAAAATGCTGCCATCGTAATTCCTTGGTGTGTTTTCTGGAAGGTTTCGTGTTCCCACCCCTTGTGACCTGTGACTTACACGCGACTTGGTGTTTTCCCTTGGAATTCTGGCGGTACCGGTTTTGTTCCCTGTGGTTTCTAACGGGATTTATTTCACTGACAAAAGTTGTGACCTGTGGAGAACAAGCAGCCAGAGGTTGTGTCAGAGCATCCATCACTTCTTGGGATGCTGGAGGTGGAAGCTCAGCCTCCCTTCCTCCTCCTCCTCCTCCTTCTCCTCAGCTCCAGGTGTCTCCCAGAGGAACATTTATACATTTTGCTTTTTGTTGACCCAGCTGCAGCCCTTGGGCAGGTGAGATCGAAGCACCTCCTCCTGCTGGGTCTCCCTTTGGAATGTTCTTCCTCACACCTCGGGGGCTGGAGCACCAGGAGAGGCTGAGGGAGCTGGGAAAGGGGCTCAGCCTGGAGAAAAGGGGGATCAGGGGGGACCTTCTGGCTCTGCACAAGGAGGGGGCAGCCAGGGGGGGTCGGGCTCTGCTCCCAGGGAACAGGGACAGGAGGAGAGGGAACGGCCTCAAATTGCTCCAGGTGAGGTTTAGTTTGGATATTGGGGAAAATTCCCTCATGGAAAGGCTTGTCCAGCCCTGACACAGCTGCCCACAGCCCTGGAGTCCCCATTCCCGGAGGGATTTCAAAGCCCTGTGGATGTGGCTCCTGGGGACAAGGGGCAGTGGTGGCCTGGGCAGTGCTGGGGACAGTTGGGCTCTTGAGATCTCAGAGAACCTTTTGTAATAAAATCTCCTTGAAACATTCACAGGAATCAGTGAAAATCCTTCCCAACTGATGCCAGAGCCTTCAAGTAAAGCCACTGAGTGTCCCTGTGCAGCCCAAGGACATTTAACTTCATACAAAACTATATTTAGGCGTGCAGTTTATTTCTGGCAGGTTTTTGCTGCTGCTTTAGAGATAGTTGGAGTTAAAGCCAGTTTTCTTTTGAGACTTAGTTACACCTGGTGCCGCATCTCTGGCAGCTTCCCCTTTTTAAATATCATTTTTCCCGTGTAATACTGAGAGGAAAGGAAAAGCAGCATTTTCTGTTATCAGAGCAGCTCTCAGGCTGCGACAACACTTTAAAGGTTGGTGACATTGTGACAAAAGAACTTAAAATCTTTAAAAGGAGTTGTGTGGCCTTGTTTCCATCAGTCTTTGTGACGTGCATGGGCAGCTCCAGTGACCATTTCTTAACGAACTTTTCAACCTGCACGCGAATTCTTCCCTCAATTCTGCATTCCTCTGTCCCAAAATCCTTTTCCTCAGTGAGAGAGGAGGACTCAGTGCCTCACCCGGGGGCTCTGGCCTCTCCCTGGAGGATGCCGGAGCCGGGAGCGCGGCCCATTCCGGGGAGGCAGGCGTTCCTCAAAACCAAACGCTGAGTAAACGGATCCAATCCGTGCCTGCAGAGGAGCAGATCAGCCCTTCCAGTAATTCAGCAGGATGAGCTCAATTCTGCCATGAGTCATTAATTTCTAAACCACAGCTTACTGTCATGGAATGTGATTATTCCTTAGGCACGGGGCTGGGCTCTTCTTTTGCTCTGTGCAGCCTTTGGAGGCTGTGGAAGCCTTTGACAGGTGAATAAAGGATGGAGCCCTCTCCCCCAGGAGCAGGAGCCTTGGCACAGCGGGCTTTGCCTCATCCCTGCTGAACTCGGGGTGCTCAGCCCATCCTGCACTTGCAGCTTGGGAAAAGTAAAGATTTTACCTTGTTCATCGAAGTATTTAGGTTGAATCAACAAGGGGAATTAAGGCTGGAAGGGAAATAAATGTCCCCGGGGTGTCTGGCTGTAGTGGCCCAAGAGCCGCTGGGCTTCCCTCTGGTTTGCAGTTTTCTCCTGAATTCAGCACCCAGGAGTTTCCAAAATGTCCTTGGAGCTGTGGGGGACAGCCTGGAATGGCTTGGCTTGGGAGGGACATCAAAGCCCATCCTGTTCCACAGGACACTTTCCACTCTCCCAGCTTGCTCCAAGCCCAGTCCAGCCTGGCCTCGGACGCTTGATCCCATTGATCTGTCACTCATCATGGCCTGAGTTCAATTCCAAGGGGCAGAGGTGGTTTTTGAGGATGGTTTGCTCCCTGCAGGGCACGGATGAAGCCATCCCTGGTGTCCACTGTGTAGGGGCTGCACTGGGATGACCTGGCAGGATTGTGGAGAGCTTCCATGGAGCTGTCACCTGGCAGCTGGAGAGGGATCGATGGGCAGAGCTGGGTGAGCCCAAGGGTTCCATGATGTGCTTGGGTCTCTCCATGCACGGCTGGGAAAAAGAGGAGCTGGGTGGGATGACCTTTATGGAGCTGTGCCAGGGCATGTTTAGGTTGGATATCAGGGAAAAGTTCTTCCCCCAGAGGGTGCTGGGCACTGACCAGGCTCCCCAGGGAATGGTCCCGGCCCCGAGGCTGCCAGAGCTCCAGGAGCATTTGGACAATGCTCCTAGGGGTGCACAAGCTGGGATTGTTGATCTGTGCAGAGCCAGGGGTTAGATCAATGATCCTGTGGCTCCCTTCCCGCTCAGGATATTCCGCGATTCCATGAACTTTCACAAGGTTGAAATAACAGTAAAAGGAAATGAAATGGATTTTTTTTTTTTTAATTATAAAACAAGGAGTAGGAAAATTGGCTCGTCCCCTTAATTCTGTCCTCACCAGGACCGTGGCAAAGCTGGCAGCCTCCTGCCCATTCCCGTTCTTCCTCTGGAAAGCCGTGTGGCTGGGAATCTCTGTGGCACCGGGAGGCTTAATTGAATGTTTCTTAATGTTCTAATTGAATCCCCAATTAAGTTCTCACTTGGTGCTCCGTGAGAAAGCGATGCTCTGTGTGTGTGTGTGTTTGCAAGCAAAGCCTGCTCGTGCCTTTCCTTTTCCAAGGAAAAATCCCCCAGCTGTTGGTTTTTGGCCGGGTTTGGAGCCTCAACAACCTCAGGGCAGGTTCGGGGGGTTATGTCCGGGATGAGGTGTCCGTGCTGGGGCAGCACGTGGAATTGGGACACCATCCACGTCCTCAGCGTGCCGCCGGCGGGGATTGGAGCACAGCTCCTGGGATCATCAGAATCCCGGGAGGCAGAGCTGAATTCACGGGATCCGTTCTGCGCGTTCGGCGCCGCGGATTCGTAAAATCCGGAGCCTTTGGAATTCTGCCTTTAAAAATCCCGTGTCCCGTTCCCCGGCAGATGTGCTGACCGCCTTACGGTCTCCATGGCAACGAGGTTTCGCTTTGAAAATAGCCCAAAGTCACCAAAGAGGAGTCACATATTCATAGAGGCAGCGGCGGAGGTACGGGGGGAAAAAAACAGGATTTGGCTATTCCTGCCCCCAAATGGGGGGAATCTGGGAGTCATCCGTGCCCCCGTGCCGGCGGGGGGTGTTTGTTTACGTGTCTTTGTGGAGCGTGACCTATAAAATGAATTCTCTTCGGTCAGGCAGCGTTGTCACAACGAGGCATCGCCGCGATTAGACAGCGGGCTCTGAACGGGCGATGGCTGAGAGGGGAGCGTTCCAAAAAATACCGCTACAAACGTGGAAATAGAAAATAGAAATACGTATGTGTGTGTGTGTATTAAAAAGGGTATAAATGGAAATGGAAATGGATATATAGGGTATGAATGCACGATGCTCTTGCTGTGCCCCTTCAATATTTCGTAGGTAAGAATTGAAAAATACCTTTACAAACATGGAAATAGAAATATATCTATAAAAAAGGCTATAAAGATAAATATAAATGTGTATATATAGGTATATATAGATATATATAGGGTATGAATGCACAATGCTCTTGCTGTCCCCCTTCAATATTTCATAGGTAAGAATTGAAAAATACCTTTACAAACATAGAAATATATCTATAAAAAAGGCTATAAAGATAAATATAAATGTGTATATATAGGTATATATAGATATATATAGGGTATGAATGCACAATGCTCTTGCTGTCCCCCTTCAATATTTCGTAGGTAAGAATTGAAAAATACCTTTACAAACATAGAAATATATCTATAAAAAAGGCTATAAAGATAAATATAAATGTGTATATATAGGTATATATAGATATATATAGGGTATGAATGCAATGAAGAGCCTGGAATTCAGGCATCCTGCGTGACCTGATCCAGCCCGAGTTAAATCCAGGATTTAAGTGCCCTGGGCAGCTCCATCCCCACCTCCCACCACCCAACACCTCCTTCCAGTCCCCCCAGTTTGGTTTTTAGGCCCGATATTTTCTCTGGGTGTTACCCGGTGTGATCCCAGGGGAGCCCTGGGAGGAGATCCGGGGCTGTGCCGACGTTTCTATGGACACAGCGCACGAGCCATGGATGGTGCTGAATGTGGAGGAAGCAGAGATGACTGCATGGGGCTCCATGCTCAAATGTGTTCTGCTGCTCTCAAAAGAATATGGCAGAGACAGAAATAGCTNGTCACATATTCATAGAGGCAGCGGCGGAGGTACGGGGGGAAAAAAACAGGATTTGGCTATTCCTGCCCCCAAATGGGGGGAATCTGGGAGTCATCCGTGCCCCCGTGCCGGCGGGGGGTGTTTGTTTACGTGTCTTTGTGGAGCGTGACCTATAAAATGAATTCTCTTCGGTCAGGCAGCGTTGTCACAACGAGGCATCGCCGCGATTAGACAGCGGGCTCTGAACGGGCGATGGCTGAGAGGGGAGCGTTCCAAAAAATACCGCTACAAACGTGGAAATAGAAAATAGAAATACGTATGTGTGTGTGTGTATTAAAAAGGGTATAAATGGAAACGGAAATGGATATATAGGGTATGAATGCACGATGCTCTTGCTGTGCCCCTTCAATATTTCGTAGGTAAGAATTGAAAAATACCTTTACAAACGTAGAAATATATCTATAAAAAAGGCTATAAAGATAAATATAAATGTGTATATATAGGTATATATAGATATATATAGGGTATGAATGCACAATGCTCTTGCTGTCCCCCTTCAATATTTAATAGGTAAGAATTAAAAAGTAACCTTTACAAACATGGAAATATATCTATTAAAGAAGGGTTATAAATAGAAATATGTAAATATTATATATTTATAATATGTATATATAATATTATATATACATATAAATATATATAGGGTATGAGTGCATAATGCTCTTGCTGTCCCNTTTTTTTTTTTCCCCTAAACCCACTTAGGTTTTGGGTGACCCGCAGGGTTGGAAGAAAGAGCTCCTGAATTCCTTTTGGTTGGTGTCAGGGTTGGGGGGGGAAGCCTGATGTGTGTAATCTTCAAAATTGGCTTTAAAACATAATCAAGCGGAGCTCGAGGAAAATAAAATGTAAAATTCTTGAGCCGCTTGCCATGTTAAAAAGATCTCCTGTTAAAAGGGGTTTTGGCTGGTAGTCAAGTGTAATAAAAAGAATTCCAGAATTCCAGACTGGCTTGGGTAGGAAGGGACTTTAAAGCTCATCCAGTTCCATCAGGGACACCTTCCACTATCCCAGATTGCTCCAAGCCCCGTCCAGCCTGGCCTTGGACACTGCCAGGGATCCAAGGGCAAGCCACAGCTTCTCTGGGCTGTGCCAGGGCATCCCCACCCTCACAGGGAACAATTCCTTCCCAATATCCCAACTAAATCTTTCGGTATCCCTGATGGGTAATTTAACAACTGAGAAAATGTGTCCAAAATGTGTTCGGAGAGTGGGAATAACAACGTGTCTCTCCTGTGCTGTAGTAATTTTTGGCTGCTGGTAACGAGGTCTCCGAATGTCCCGAGGGGTGAAGTGGGATTGGGAATAGCAAGGCCTGCATTCCCCTTTCCCTCTAATAAAAATGGGAAGGAAAACGCATCCTGGTAGTTAGACCCATCACATTCCCACTGAGCCATAAACCCTCAGCACCGCCTTTCCTTGGCACTCCCACGACGAGCATCACGCTTTTGGGAAAACCTTTTTTTTGTTCTGAGCAAGAGATTTAAAGTCCTGAAGTCAAAGTCTCTTAAATCCTGACAGTTTGTGGCGCTCGGGGCTGGGTTGTGACATCTCTTCCCGCAAGGAATGAGCTGTAACCTCCGCCTGGTTTTCCTTGGATCCCGTTTCTCCCGTCGTTCGTGGTTTATGGGGGTCGTTCTCCGGGCTGCTGGTTTTAGTGCTTGAGCAGGCACTCTTTTCCCACCTTATATAATGCATCATTTTCCCATTTATCCGCTCGGACGGCGGGAGCTGCTCCCGTGTCTCCACATCTCCGTAGGTTACTGCACTTCATGCAGGTTGATATCCCCGGCAGAATCGGAGATCCGGAGCCAGACAATGCAGTAAAGCAATTCCAGGTCGGAATTTTACATAAGCCTTTCGAAAATGCTCCTTTAAAAGTCAGGACAGTCCTTTTATTGGGATAATTATTGGGATGTGCTGGGTGACCTGAAGCAACCGCAGACACCTGAGTTTAAGCAGGAGAATTCCAACCATGTCCTGGAGGAAAATCCGAGTTATTCTCCTCACTTACGACTCCAGTAAGCTTTGACAGCTGCAGTTATGTGTCTCATTCCAAAGAGAAAGGCGGATTAGATGATGATTTTCCAACCAAATTCCATCTTTGGCATGGATTTTGCTTGCCCAGGTTCTTGTGGTGAGTTAAATTCTCCACTTCTTCCTCAAGGGCTCAGGGGACATTCTCCTGGCCAAGACCTTCTTGGGGACAACACATCACACCTAAATGTTCACTCCCATTTTTGTGAAGTGTTTTTGGAGCCTTTTATGACAAATTCCCTCCATATTTACGAGTTCACGAGTGGAAGTTTTCTATCAGGAATTATTTGGGGTGTTCGTTCCTGGGGTGATCTCTTAGCAATGGGAACTGATTTTCCCATTAGGACACATTGAATAACCTGGTGGGGTTTTTTTTCTCCTCTCTTTTATTCATCACAAAGTGATAAAAATGCCCTCAGCACTTGGCATTTCTTAGGGCTTAACGACCGGCCGAGGTTAATGGCCCGAGATGATGAAACCTCCAGCCAGGCATTCATCTCCAAAGCGGCAATTATGGCTGGAATATCCTTCTCCTGCTTCGGCTTTGATCATCTGGGGCCATTAGAGGCACCTTTTCCTCCCTCTCCCTGCTCCCCACACGTCGGGATCAGAGGGAGAAAAGCTCCATCCCGTGGCACAATAAATGGGATGTGTGACCTGGGGGTGTCACAGGGGAGAGCCGGTGGGGCCGGGGCTGGGTGGCAGCAGTAAAGGGACGTTCTCTTCACATTTCTGGGGTTTGTGATGGGAGGAGAGGGAATCCAGGAGTGCCAAACGGAACTCACTTCCTTGGAGAAAAAGGTCACGTGGGGGGTGCACAGGGGTGAAGAGTGAGATGGGTTAAAACGGCATCGGGGAGGTGGAGGAAGAGGAGGTGGGAGAGCCGGGGCCACGATGAGAGCAGGGGGTGAGTGCTGTGTGGGAAGGATATTTCAGGAATGAGTCATGGAATCGTTAAGGTTGGAAAAGAGCTTTGAGATCCAACTGTCAACACAGCACCAGCACCAGGGCCACCTCTAACCCGTGTCCCCAGGTGCCACCTCCACGTGGTTTTTGAACACCTCCAGGGACGGGGGCTCCACGCTGCCCTGGGCGGGCTGTTCCAATGCTTCACCACCTTTTCCATGAAGAAACTTTTCCTGCTATCCAATCTAAACCTCTCCCAGCACAGCTTGAGGCCATTTCCCCTGCTGCAGCTCATGGCCCCGCTCCTCTTCCCTTTCCTCTTCCACCTCTGCTCTTGGCATTCTCCTTCTCTTCCCAAAACTCCCCTGGCCTCTGGCCTTGCCTGGGCTGTCTCCCTTCTCACCTCACTCCTCTCATTCCTCCTGCTGAATGTCAGCAGCTGCCTCATTACCCACTTCTGTACCAGACAAAAAGAGTGGGAAGAGAGGAAATCCCCAATTTTTACTAAGTAACTATTTAAATTCGGGTAAGGACAGCGTGTGGGATGGGTTTTTGTTTGTTTCTCTTTTCCTGGGAATGTTGTCGCTCCCTTTATTTCCCGTTTTCCGTGTCACAGCTCGTGTTGCTCCCTTGGAAGTGACAGTGTTGGGACACTCAGCCCCAGCTAAGGAGAGCTGCCCCGTGGGCAGGGGGTCACAGCAGCCAACTGATGTGAACAGGCCGAGAGTTACAAAAAATCAAACCCCCCAAAAACCTGACAGAAACCAGGGGCAGGGAAAAAGGTGAGAGGAAGGGGAAAAGGAGGGGGAAAAGGGACTCGGGAAGGAGAGGTGGGATCTGTGTCTGCTTTGTGTGCAGAGTCTGTGGGCACAAATTGTGGGCAGTGGCCCCAAGGAGTGGGTGAGTCTTGCATAACTCGTCTTGTGCCACTTCATTCCCGCCATCCTTAGGTGTTCTGGAAGGAGAATTTTCCCTTTTCCTTTAGGGAGCAGTTAGATGTGCCCTAGCCACACTCACTGGTCCTGTAACAGCTCCCTCTATTTTCACCCCTTTTTTTTTTTTCCCTTTCTCTTTTCCTTCTGGTTTGGTCCCTTTCCTTTTCCTCTCTCCCTGTAGAGTTTGGGAGAGGGATGGAGCAAATGGTGGCAGCGAGGGGACATCAGGAAGGCCATCAGGAGTCACCAGCTGCCTCCTGCCCCGTGATGGGCTCCCCGTGGGCACTCTGCAGGTCCAGCCTCTGCCCCTCTCTTTTTCCCAGGCTATTTTTCCAGGGATGCAGTTTATAAGGTCTGTGCAAGGCACTGAGATCGTCTTGACTTCATATTTTCTCAGTTTACTCAGGGGCCAACCCTTCAGAAAGCAAATTTCCTTTTTCCCAAAGCCTCACCAGAGCCCATCCAGCCTGGCCTTGGACACCCCCAGGGACGGGACGTGTTTTACGTATCCCTTTAATGCACTTTTCTGCTTCAAACCATGGAGAAGTCATGGAGCAGCTCCCATCCCTCCACGACAAACCTCTTGATAATTAAAACTTCCCCATGACCCTGTGCTCTGGGTCCTGTCAGTGTTGAGTGCTGGTGATTCAGAGAGGCTTTGGTAGCTTTTTGTAACCTGTGCTCACAAATAACCGAGAATCCCCCATACAACCAACCCCTGTCGGGGCACCACAAGTCAAACTCGCCGTTCTTCCACCTGGAAACCCTTTCCCTTTCCTTTCCCTCAGCTGCCTGGGGCTCCTGTGATGGTTAAATGAGAGGTTACCACTTACAGGCAGGAGGAGCAGGAGCTGGGGAATCACAAGCCGGTGTAATTTATGCGGGAGCAGCGTGGGGGAAATCGCAGCCCACTCGTGTTCCACATGAATTATGCATGGGCCTCCTTGGAAATAGCTGCAGAGGGGGCTCGGGGTTTTTTTGGCTAATGAATCATGCCCTAAATTTCCACAGTACCTACATTGACTCAAATGTCTCCTCTGGGCCCCGCCTTCATTTCTACATCATCTCTAAACCGTGGCTGAACTTGCTGCTCCGGGTGTTTCCTTATTGTCCTGACAACAGGCCCCGTTCTTTGAGGACCCTGTTTGGAAAAGGGGCTCCTAAATTTCCTCCCAGAGCCTTCCCATGTGAGAGTTTCCATCTCGTGGCTTGGAGATCTCTGAAGGAATCCATCCCTTGGCTGGTTTTAGGGATCCAGGGGAATAAATGTGTGCTTAGGAAGGTGCAGCCTGCTCTTGTGTGCATATATCCATGGACTTAGAACCTTTGGAGCTGTGGCCTTCCAGACGAGGTCCTGGGCAACAGAAAACCTTTGGAAGTGGGTGGGGAAATAAAGGAATTGGAAGATATTCCTGAAGGAAGCGAAGGACGCTGCTGCCCACCTTGTGTTTGTGGATGTAATGTATAGGTAAAATATGGATTTGGCTGTGTGCAGCCCTAGGAATTATCCATGAGGAATAGCTGGGGAGCAGCTGGGATGGGATCTGAACTGCCCCACTGCCGTGGGGAGAACATCCAGCAGCAAGGAGCCGTTCTGGAAAGGCTTCGGGAAGAGAAGCGCCTTGAGGAGGATGTGGAACGGGGAAGAGTGCCTGTTTGGAACACGAGGAGATGGAACAGCTTTGGACCTAAAACGAGCCTGCTCCAAGGATACAGAACGTTATGGAAAGAACAAGTGGAAGTGTGATTTTCATGATAATAAAGGAGTGGGAGGAGCGGCGTAGGCACGACGGGAGAGAGGGGTGGAATGAGGCTGGAGCTGGGAGAGGAGATGGAGGGAGAGGAGGCTGAGTGCTGAGGAAGGGGGTGGCAGTCACGGAGAACCGTTTGGATTTTGCCAGGGATGCAGCAGGCAGAATCTCAGGATGCTAAAGAGAGACAGGGAATATTTTATTGTCTTGTGCGAGGAGCCTGCCCGGGCTATATTTAACTGATCTCATGGGTGCTTTCATGAGGAATCCGTGCTTTTCCCCCTGTTCCGCGGCATTTCTTGGGCACAATTATCCCTGTCCTAGTGGAAGGTGTCCCTGCCCGTGGCAGGGGGTGGAACAGGACGAGCTTCAAGGTCCTTTCCAAGCCAAACCAGCCTGGGATTCTGGGAGTCACTCCCACATCCAGCACGGTGTTCATCAAATATCAAAGGGCAGAGGTTGAGGCCCTGGCCATATGCTAATAGCACTTATGCTAATGAGCACCCAACGAGCAGGGAGGCTGCTCTGTGGGAATTTCCAGCGTTCGTTCCCTGGGGTTTTGGGGGAATTTCAGCTAAATCTGGCTCGGAGGGGGGGTAACTTCGCAGCACGCAGCAGTTCCAAGCCGTGCTCGTCTCCCATTGAGTTCTATTCTTAGAACCCTTCCCTGGTACAGTGTATTTTAATAAAATCCCGGGGTTTTTTTTCCTATTCAGTCCTATTATTAGAACCTTTTCTCGGTGCAATGCACATTAATGCAATGCCAAACCCCAGTGCACCGTGCTGATGGTTTCTGGCTCCCCGGTATCCCTGAGCCCATTCACCGGTTCTGCCGTGTCCCACCCACGTGTCCCTGCTCCGGAGGGGGTAAAACCCTTTGTTCCTAGAAAGCCCTCTTTGCTTTGTACCCAAAAAGCAACTTCCCAGGGCTGGATGGGCTCGCGTTATTCCTATGGAAACAAAACGCCGTGCACAGAGAAAAACCCCGAATTCCAGAGCGTTATTGGAAATCCGGGACCATCCGGAGGGAGAAGCCGTGCAGGGAGGTGTCCCTGTGTTCCTCACGGATGTCGCCGCTCCTGAAACTGGATCCCAAGGGATCCCAAGGGATCTGCCTCCCCAGCTTGCCGTGGTGGTCGTGGCTGGGGCAGTTGTGACTCAGTTTGAGCTTGAGGGGGCTCAGGGGGTGCCCTGAGCTTCTGTTCCATCTCCAGTTTGCCACGGTCATCCCAGAATCCCAGACGGGTTTGGGTTGGAAGAGTTAAATCCCATCCAGTCCCACCCCCTGCCATGGGCAGGGACACCTCCCGCTATCCCAGGCTGCTCCAGCCTGGCCTTGGACACTTCCAGGGATCCAGGGGCAGCCACAGCTTCTCTGGGCAACCTGTGCCAGGGCCTCCCCACCCTCCCAGCCAGGAATTCCTTCCCAATATCCCATCTATCCCTGCCCTCTGGCAGTGGGAAGCCATTCCCTGTGTCTTGTCCCTCCAAGTCCTTATCCAAAGCCCCTCTCCAGCTCTCTTCCCCAGCTCCAGGAGAGCAGACACAAATGACTCTGAGTTTCTGACATGCAGCCAGCAGTAATAATAATAATAATAATAATAATAATAATAATAATAATAATAATAATAATAATAATATTCCAAAATGTCGGGTTTTAACAGAAATAAATCCTGTGCCTTCCCTGAAATGGGGACTGGGACCATTTGGGCTGTTGGGGCACAACCATGGGGGGGATGCTCCTGGTTTGGATCATGCTCCTGGTTTGGATCATGCCCCTGGTTTGGATCATGCTCATCAATTGAGGCATTTTTTCAGGACAGACAACACTGAATTTCCTGGGAATGGAATAGCTGATCCTAGAAAAAACAGGAACAGTGTTTATAAGAGTTTCAGTCCACTGAGATATATTCACATACACAGACAGTCACTAATTACATTCCAAGAGGAGCTTTTCACAAAATTTTTCCTTATTCCTTATTATTCCTCCCTGGCAAATCCTGGCTCGTGTGGTGAGCCCGGTTTTTGAGAGGTTTTTCCTATTTCTTGAGCAGCATTAAGATGAAGATCCTCTTGATTTACTAAAAGGTGTTTCATGGCTGTCAAACACACAATTCCCATCTCTTTTTAATCTCAGAGCCACAGAAAAACCCTTTTCCAAGAGAATTACATGCAGGAAAGTAATTAAAAAGAAAAATTCCATGCATGGTGTGCCTACACCGTTATGTGGCAGCAGGAGTTGAAATTCTGGGATGAAGCTCTGCAGTTCTGGTCCAAGCCACAGGATGGGGATGTTGGATTAAGGCTCGCTGGAACATCCGAATCCTTCAGCGCCGACTCCTGCCCACTTTAAATCCTTTCCATAATTTAAATGTGGGGTTTATATTTTTCAAAGTCTTGAGCAAAGAGCTCGGCTCAGGTACAAAACCCACAAACGCAATATAAGTAATTTCCAGGGTTGATCCTGCTGATTTTCGGGGAATTGTTTGCAGTGCAGGATGCCTGTAAAATGCCTGAGTTATCCCAGGAGAGATGGGCTGGAGATACAAGGAAAGCTCATTCCAGGAATTTCTGATTTTTGTAGCCCAGGTAAGGAAAACACAAGTTCTCTCTCTTGCCTTCAAGGTACATCTGTAGAATCCCAGAATCCCAGACTGGTTTGGATGGGAAGGGACCTTAAATCCCATCCTATCCCACCCCTGCCATGGGCAGGGACACCTTCCACTATCCCAGGCTGCTCCAAGCCTGTCCAGCCTGGCCTTGGACACTTCCAGGGACCCAGAGGCAGCCACAGCTTCTCTGGGAACTCCAGCCCAGCCCCTCCTCAGCCTCCCAGCCAGGAATTCCTTCCCAGTATCCCATCTAACCCTGCCCTCTGGCAGTGGGAAGCCATTCCCTGTGTCCTGTCCCTCCATCCCTTGTCCCAAGTCCCTCTCCAGCTCTCCAGGAGCCCCTTTAGGCCCTGGAAGGGGCTCTGAGGTCTCCCTGGAGCCTTCTCTTCTCCAGGTGAACATTCCCAGCTCTCCCAGCCTGGCTGCAGAGCACAGGGGCTCCAGCCCTTGGAGCAGCTCCGTGGCCTCCTCTGGACTTGCTCCAGCAGCTCCACATCCTCCTGAGGTTGGAGGCACTTCCATTGCAGGTGTGGAGCCTGCAGGATGCACAAGGCAAAGGGCCCGTTCAGTTACAGAGCATTTCTGACCTTCCCAAATGGAATCTTTCCCGTGCCATTCACCCCCAAAAGGGGGATGTCCATCCTCATTTCCGGGCAGGATTCGCAGCACGTTGTGGCCGAGTGAGCCGAGCTGCAAAAACCACAAAATAAATTAAAAACCTGCTCCAGCCTCCAAAATTAGAGCCACGTGCTCATTTCCATGTGGGAAACACTTTGGCCTTTGCCAAGCCAGGCTCTGGCTCTCTCCACGCTGCTCAGAGCTCCCCCCAGCTGATCAATAACTTATAGCTTGTCAATACCACAGACAGGTTGGATTTTTTTGTTGGTTGGGTTTTTTCCCTTCTCTCATTTGCACTTTTCTGTTAGGCAGGGTTAGATGGGATATTGGGAAGGAATTCCTGGCCGTGAGGATGGGGAGGGGCTGGAATGGAATTCCCAGAGCAGCTGTGGCTGCCCCTGGATCCCTGGAAGTGTCCAAGGCCAGGCTGGACAGGGCTTGGATCACCCTGGGATAGTGGAAGGTGTCCCTGCCCATGGCAGGGGGTGGGATAGGATGGGATTTAAATCCCTTCCATCCCAAACCATTCCAGCGTTCTGTGATTCCCTAATTCTCTGTTTTGTTTTTCTGTTTACCCCACAAACCCCTGTTGTCTTATTTTGGTGGCTTGGACACAAAAGCGCTCATTGATTTCTTTCATCTCCTCACAGAGCCGTGGGTTTACGCTCCAGTTCCATAAAAAATATTTGTCCTGAGAGTAGAGGGTGGGAATTCCAGCCCAGGCTTTTCAAGGAAGAAAATTACAGCCTGTCAAACCACAAATAAACACCAATCCCCTGTGGCAGGGTGCAGGGTGCCACTGCCGAGATTTGGGGTGATGTACATTCATTTACCATTTATAAGCAGCCTAAATCTCCCGGGAATGTGAGCTAGGGCTGTCTACTCTCCTTATCCTGGCTTGGGATAGATCTGGGAATGCTGTGGTGGGGGGAATCTCAGAGCTGCCTCAGCCTTTGATTTGTCTTCTCAGCGCCCTGCAAATATTCTGCTGATGTCAAAGCCCCGCTCTCCTGCCCCCCCACATCGTGGAGCACGGGGGAAATCTGGGAAAAGCTCTAAAGATGGAAGAGTTTTGAGTCATAGGGACGCTAATAAACGCCCCCACACGCTGGCACCGCCCGCCTTCGGTTATCCTAAAGAATCGTCAGTGCCGAAAGTCGACGTATTTGGCGATTTTTCGGTTCGTTGGCTAAATCGGGAGCTCCAGGAAAGCTCCAGCTACTGGGTCGAGCCGGGAGGAATAGTGGGATACTATTTATTTGTTCCCTCTGCCCAGAATTACGCAGCAATTATGACAGAACAGATTTATTCCGGGTTCTGCGGATTGCCATGGAAACCCACATGGAAAATAGCGGTCCAAGGCCACTCAGCATGAGGAATCCGGGGGTTCAGCCCTTATTAACTGATTATTGCTGTAGATTTGGGGAAAGAAATCCTTAAAATGGAGGCGCTTCCCTGTTTTAACTGAGCTGTGGTGGAACAGTGGGAATCCTCCTGGGAAGAGGCTGCCCCGGCTCGGAGCATCTCTCCAGGGATATCCAGCTTTTTGCTCTGGAGGGCTGTGCTACATCTTTTTGACTTTTCTAACAGCAATAAGTGAGGGAGGACAAGTGGCTGTGCCAGGCAGAATTCCCAGGTTGGCGAGGCGGGATATTTTTAGGAGCTTTGGGAAGGCACAGCCATTCGTGCTGCGCTGGAGCTCAGGTTTGGAGCTCTGGAGTCTTGGGCTGTGGGATCCACCGGGCTGAAGGGATCCCGGAGGGTGTGATGACTCCAGGAATTTAGGAATTGAATATTATCATGGAGTCATTAGGGTTGGAAAAGCCCCCTGAGACCATCAAGTCCAACCATTCCCAGCACTGCCCAGGCCACCACTGACCCCTGTCCCCAAGTGCCACATCCACATGGATTTTAAATCCCTCCAGGGATGGGGACTCCACCCCTGCCCTGGGCTGGACAACCCTTTCCACGAAGGAATTTTTTTGTAGCTGTGATTTTATTGAAGTCAAAAAGAATTTTGTTTTCCCCAACTGCGCTGGGAACAGCTTCCTAATTAAAAGCTGGGATTTATTTATTTCTGCTGTTCCTCTGTCTCCAGAAATGGAAGTGTTAAGGAAAGCATTGAATGTTCCAGCCTCGTGCTGAAGCTGAGAGACTTTCTCATCCTGTGCACATTTTGCACATCACTGGTGGATAAAGACGAGCTCTGAGTCATTCCCGGCTCTAGCTGCAGGGGAAGGGACCACGGAGTCCTGACAGTGCCTCGTGGCTGCTCCATAAAATCAGGGAAGTTACGTTTGGAAGAGACCTCCAGGATTGTCCAGCCCAACTGTCCAGTCATGAACCAGCAGGGAATGATGCGGGAGAGCTGCTGGTGGAGAGGCAGGCAGGGAATCACAGGGTATCCAGAGCTGGAAGGGACCCACAGGATCATCCAGCCCAGCTCCTGGCCCTGCCCAGGACACCCCAACAATCCCAGTACCAGGCAATCCCAGAATAGTTTGGGCTGGAAAGGACCTTAAAGCCCATCCCATTCCCACCCCTGCCATGGGCAGGGACACCTTCCACTATCCCAGGCTGCTCCAAGCCCCGTCCAACCTGGCCTTGGACACTTCCAGGAATGAGGAGTCCACGAGTTCTCTGGGAATGCTCAGCGAGGTTGAAATGGAGTTGCAAAAATCCAATCTGTACTTGAAAATCCCCTTTTTTTATCCCATCTGTAAGAGCCAATGCAGACCTGGAACTCGAGTCCAGGGGGTGTTTTCCCTCTGCCCAAAACTGATGTGGGAAGCTGCTTTGCCTCTACTTCCCAACTTAACCCAAACCCTTGAAGAGATTCTTGGAATCCTTTCCGAGATTGGCTCAGAGAAGGATCTGGGGAAGCACAAAGCTGATTTTCCCATGTGACACTCACGGTGTGGTGCCATTTCCTCCTCCCAGGAGGTGATTTTAGGTGATTTGTGGTGCTTTGTGAGAGCAGAAGCAAGTTGGTCACCCAGACCACAGCTTGTCATTTTTTTGGGGGTCATTTCTCAGGTTATTGGCCCAAATCCAGCCTGGGCTCCCAAGCCTGGATTGTCTGGCTCACGTGTCTGTTCAGGAATGCTGAAAATCAGAGTGCAGAGCTGCTAATTAATGCACCTCCATTAATTGGCACTTCTGTCAGGTGTTGGACTTGAGACAGCTCGTTTGAAATAAGAAAATGACACAATGTGTGGAGCATTCCTGTGCCACAAATGGCCATAAGGTGCTTATTCCATTCATTAAATGTATTTTTGGGGATTTATGAATCGGTTGCCTGTACTGGAAATTACCTGTGAGGATCATCCTGGCATCAGACATTGCTTTGGGGTTGTTTTTTTGTTTCTTTGGGGTGGGCAAACTGCGCCTGGGAGTCTTGCAGCACAACAGCTCTTTCTGGAAATGGCTCCTCCAATTCCTAAAGCTGAAGTTTAATCTGCATTAAGGATGCTGGAAAGGAATTTTGGAGCTGTTGTCTGTCAGTGCCCAGCAGGGAGAGGAAGAATGGTCTGCAGGTAGGAGGAATATCCTCATTACCCCTTCATTCCTGCTCATTGAAGATAAAGGCATTTAAGAGTCTGGTTTAAATTAAAGACATTTGGTATTTTAAGCAAATGTTTTCCTGGATTTATCAGCCCCACCAAGCTCCACCTTTTAAAGCGGATATTCCCAATTCTGAGCGTAATCCAGCTCCATCCTTCCTTCGTCACCTCTGCCCTTCCCACCCCCTCACCACCCCCGAGGCTGAGGTGGGCTCTGCCAAAGATGAATAAACCCAAGGGTTTATTCCAAGCTACTCCTGAGCTGCAGGAAGAGGAATCCAGGGCTTTCAGATCCCATGGGAAGAGCGGGCACGCCAGCGTGTGGGCAGGAACGAGTCCAGGGACAAAAGAACCTGTTAAATCTTCAGTGCCTGCCTCCTGCTACTATGGAAAGTGTGGAAGATATTTCATAAAAAGTCTTTTATTTTTATTTTTTTCCCCCATGACTAAGTCTGTAAAGCTGCCGTGCTGGACTTGGATTAAATCCTTAAGTTCTGGGAGTGTGGAAGTCCAGCTTGTAGGACCATCCAGCATTTCTGGGGATCTCTTCACCTCTCTGATTAACATCAGTGGGCAATTCCACTCCTTCCCATTAGGCAGGATCAGGGCTATTTATGGATTTTTCATGGTGGACTTTCCCCACTTCCATTTGCTGTCGCACATTCCACGTGTGCCTGTGGAATTTCAGTCACTCTGCAAGTGTTCAGTGATTCCCGGGTGTGGTTTGGGGTTGGGATAGGAGCTGCAGCCTTCCCTACAACTGCCCTGTGCCCCCCGTTCCTCCTGCAGGAATTTCCATCCCGGCCAGATCCAGGCTGGGGTTGGGATCCAGGCTGAGTGGGAAGCACGAGGAGTTCAGCTTGTTTTAGGGAGAGGTGCTGGATCCTTGGGAAGGGGGGGAAAGCAATGGAATGGGGTGACCACAGGGGTCCCTTCCCCTGTCCTAACTAAAGACTCCACATCTTCCAGTGGAACATTTGGAAATCAACAGTTTGGAAATCCATCCTAAACCCACGAGTTTCCAAGGGCCACATTCCTGACTGGAAAAAAACGCCAAGGAAAGCTCCACGTGCAGCTCTCCGGCTCATCTTACCCTGCTATTTCCCTTCTGCTGAACCAAGAGGTGGCAGCACCGTTCCCTGCTCAGACATGTGATGTGTTTTACAGCCATATAATGTTTTAATTGCAATAATGAGGGCTCAGGCCATTTGATTTCTAGCCTGAACTGGAATAATCCCAATTTTTCATCAGTGTGTCTGAAAAGAATGCTTCTAAGCTTCTGGCCTAGCCCAAAAAGTTTGGGTTTCCTTTGGCTGCACAGGGTGTTGTACCATAATTCTGTAAAGTGTTGTGTGTTTAATCTGGTGTTCTGCCCATCACAGCAGCTAATGGCAGGTGTTTTTGGAGAATGAAATGCAGTGGAAAACACATATAGGAAAAAAAAAAAATCAATTTTAGGTCTTTTCCTAAACCTGTTCCTGCCAAGGGATGAAGGCAAAAATCAAAGCTTTATCCTTAAATTTTGCTAAGCAGAATGTGTAGAGCTCCAGCAGTTGTAGTATTCAAATTCCTGCCCAAGCTTTTTTTAAGGACAAGCTAACAAATTCATCATTTTAACAGAATCCGGGAATTTTTTTTTTCTCCATTCGGGATAAATCCGTCCTTTTATGAATTTGGAGCTTTATCACCTTTTAATTCCGTGCTCCCTCATCTGGACACTGAATTAAATGCTGAGAACATGAGGTTCTGATCTGCTCCTCTATTGCTCATGGTGATTATAGGCAGGGCTGGCAGAGCTGCCATTACTTATTATTCTCCACACTCCCAATTATAATATTCTGGTTGCTGCTTGTAACCCTGTCAGGCTGAGCTGCTCAAACTGAATTTTTCCTTTTTTTTTTTTTTTTT
>VZRJ01002176.1:0-47670 GCA_013397565.1 Ptilonorhynchus violaceus | reverse complement strand
CGGCGGGTGACACCGTGCTGCCCCGATGATGCCCGGGCCGGCTGCTGCGGTTCCCTAGGGAATGATGCCCCCCGGCATCCCTCGCGAAGCGGTTGTCTGGCAGCGCGGAGCCCCCGGTGCCGCGGTCAGAGCCCTCGATTGAGGAGCGGTCCCCGGCGGTGTCCGAGTGGGTGTTTTTCGCCACCCGGGAGGACCGCCGGGATTGCCGCGGCGATGGACACGCTGTTCCATATTAAACAGGGCTCTGTTACATAAGGCGTTGTGGACAGCTCGTAAAATACACAGATAACAACACAATATAGAGCGTACGTCAATGCAGACGTATGTATGGCATGATGTGGTGTCCCCGGGAGAACGGACGGGTCCTCTATGGCTTCGGAGGAGGGATTTTTTCCTGCCTGTGTCCGTGTAGGTCTGGAAGTGCAATCCCTCTACGTGTTGCCTCCCAACTTGTGTTAGCATCCCTTTATTTCAGGGAGAGAGGAGCGATAACTGTGCGGAATTGACATTAACGCAGTGCACCATGTTGGGAGGAAATGCTGTGTATTGGAATCCTTCAGAACTGGGTATTTGAATCATTTCAAAACTCTGCTGTTTAGAATCCTGGAATGGTTTGGGTTGGAAGGGTTTGGGTTGGAATTGTTTAATGCTCATCTCATCCAATCCCTGCCATGGGCAGGGACACCTTCCACTATCCCAGGTTGCTCCAAGCCCTGTCCAACCTGCCTTGGAACACTGGAGGAATTGTTTGGGTCATTTTAGAAATTCCTGCCCTTTTGGTATGCGTGTGGTAACTTTTCCTTTGGGTTTTCTCCTCCTGCTGCTGCTCACAAGCTGCCAGGCCAAGTGCAAACGAGCGTGTTGGTTCCTTTAAGGATGTGTTTTGGGATCCAGCTGGATGTTTGTGTAAACCAGGCAAAGCGTGAATTCTTGGGATCTGTTCTCCATCCTGAATCTGTCTTGTGCTGGTTTAATGTCTTTCAGCAAAGGATAATTACCCTCTTCAGAAGACAGCCTCAAAGTGCAGTATTAGGGCTGAGACAACTGAGCTGCTGGACAGTGGTTGGTGTAAGAGAAATGTGTTATTTATAAAGGTTCGTTAGAGAATGCAGGTAAACGTGGTGGGATTTAAAGGTGCTTCTGAGATGCTTAACTCCATGTATTCACAGAATTCCAAGAGATGGGAAGGGACCTCTGGAGATCGCCCAGTCCAACCCCCTGCCGAGGCAGGGGCACCTGGAGCAGGTGACAAGGAATGTCTCCAGAGAGCGAGACTTCACACCCACCCTGGACAGGATTCCAGCCCTTGGCCACCCTCCATGGAAATAAATTGTTCCTCACGTTGGGGTGGAACTTCTTGTGTTTTAGTTTGTATTTCAGTAAAGCGCCAGTGATCTCTTCCAAGAACATTTTCAGGGAAAAGCAATTTTAATGGCAGCAGAGCCATTAAAAGCAAGCCAGACCTGATACACAAACATCTGGGTTAGGATTCATGCTGCAAGAATTGTGTTAATAGGAGAGAGGAACTCGGTCTTTGGAAGGATTGGGATAAAGAAGTCATTTCCAGGTTCCTTAATACTCTCTTAAGTAGTTCATGATAATGCTGTTTACAGCTTTTTTAATTTTACAGCCTGTCCATAACTGAGAATGGTTTTGTTAGACTTAATTTCCAGAACCATAGAAATATGTGAGAACCTTATTCTCATTACTAAAAACCACCCCAAACCCTAAAAGCAGCCTGGATCTCACAGTCGTATGGAAAAACTGGAGCCCATAAACCCCAAAGGCTGAGGCACAAAGCAGTTAAAATTCCCCGAGTGTGTGTTTGCTTTATGCTCCCGAACCGCTTGCTTAAAACGTTAGACCTTATTATTTTAGCTCCTGACTCAGGGACTGGGAATGCCTGCTGAGACGATATCCTGGCAGACAGGTAGCGGGATGGGTCACATGAGAGCCACTTTCTGGCCGGAGAGAGCCGACGTGAGAGAATTAATACAGTGGAAAACAAATAGTGGTGGAATTCTGGTTCCCCGCGGCGAAGAGCAAATGACCGTGAGCGCGCAGAGATGCAAGCAGGGCCTCTCCATTGTTCTGCTTTAGGACCTGGAAGGCTCATCCTGCAGCTGGGGAGCTGGAGCAGCCACGGGCTTGGATCCTGGACGTGCTCCTTCCTCCCCTGAAGCACAGGGAGCTGCGATGGAGGGCCTGTGCTAATTGCAGCGCTTCCAGCAGGGAATAAACCGCGTCCAGATGAGTCATTAGGACGGGAATGTCTGCCTAAAGTGGGCATTTGCCCTCATAAAACCCCTACAGCCGGTGTGTGCATAATGCAGCTTGAATTTGCATTAAGGGAAGAAGTGAAGGAGCAGTGTCTGGCACTTACACCCAGTAAATAGGCTCGCCTTTGGAAAGCTGCTCTAAAATTTATACCTCGTTTCTCCTGGTAGATAATGTACAGATCAACTGCTCGGAGAGCACCAGGAGAAACGTGCAGGTGAAATTTTCCTGTTAAAACCAGGAACAAACCTATTTTTTTTTGAACAGTGAACAGATATTTCCATGATTCTTACAACAGCAACTGTTATAATGTGTTTGTGTGTGTACAAATATACAAACCGTGCCAAAATACCATTTTTGTTGATGGATATGTAAAGAAATGAGTGTGTGCGTGGTGTTACAGTCCATTACCAGCTGTGATGATTAACGTGAAGTAGATGATGCAGTAGCTGGGGTGAGGCTTTTTGGAGGAGGAAAATTACACTGCTGAAGCTGAGGAAAACTCCCAGGGACTGTAGACAAAAAGTTGTTTCCACGTTTAGGAAAAGAGGTGCGGGGATATGGAAGTAAACAGGTTCTGCAGGGACGAGTGTCCTTGTGAGGAGCACAGAAGAAGATGGAAAGTGCATGGCTGAAGGGAGAAACATCTTCCTAGTGAAGATTTTTGCCTTTTTTTTTAATTCTTTGGGTAATTCTAAACAGGGTCACCCATTTGAGAATTAAAACTTGTTTGCCTTGTAGGGAAGTATTTCACATTCTTGCTCACAAGAGGATCTAAAAGCCCATTAGCACAGGGGCTTGAGCCTGTGAGATCCATTGGGTAAGCAAATAATAAATGTTTTACCTTCACAGTTGTGAACTCAGTGTGGTGTGTCTGTGCTGGGGAGAGATGGGAATGCTGCTCCAAGGCCAGTCCAGAGTTTCCCTTCGGTTTAAGGAAAGACTCCGCCTTTCTCAGAGACAAACTTCAATGAAACATTCCTATAACAAATCACTCTTTTTTGCTGTAAAATTCCATTTCCATTAAAGCGGCGTTTCATTAAAATAATGATCTCCAGGAGTTAGCAACTTTAGCGCAGAGTCCATCCCAGCCCGGGGAACGACGCCTGGCTCGGGTCAGCGTCCTGTCAGAACAGCCCTTTTGGGATTGTTGGTTTCCATACATCCCTGCAGAGCAAAACCCATTCCTCAGCTCCCGGGCTGGGAGTTGGAGGCTCGTCAGCACGCCAGGGGCTTTATGTGGGATACTTCAAGGGCTTACGGGGCCGGGTGGGAATAGCTGCCGGTGGATAGGGAAGTTGGGATGAGGCAGGGGCTGGCTGGGAGGGGCCGGGCAGGCAGGGAGCGGTGGGAGCGCCGCGCGGAGCCGCTGGCAGCCCGCAGCTCCCTGCGCCTGCCTTTCCCCTTGGGAATGCAATCCAGCGCTTCCCAGGCGGGGCAGCTCTGCCTCCGTCCGGCCCAGCCGGGTAAAAGGCGTTTCGTTGATCCCTTCCTCTTCCACCTGGGTTTTTGGTAGGGAAGTTCATATTTAGATGTTGGATTTCCGTGTGGTGCCTCTGATCCCTGAAGGAGATGGAAAGGCGGTGTTCCCTACCCTGTGCATCCCTGTTGCAGTCCATTTTTTTGGTGACTGCTTTTACCTATTCCTTCTCCTGAGCCATAGATACACCTTCTTTCCTAGACTTTTAGCTGTTCGACCTGCATCTAACCCTGTCTGGCTTCCCTCAGCAGTTCCCATCCCCGCATCCACACCTCCCTCCCGCTGCCGGTAGCGGAGCGGGATCTCTGTTCCCAGGGAAGCAGGACTTTCCTCTGCTGCCGTGTGAGCCAGGGTGATGCCCTTCGGTCAGAGCTACTGTGCAAGTTCAGACTCTGTCACCAGGAGTAAAACAAACACTTCCGGTGGGATTCATGCCCGCAAAAGTGTTTTACATTCTGAAAGTCCTTTGATGTTTATAGAGGCTAAACACCAATGAGATCGACCCCAGTAGCTGATGGTCCCAGTTTGCCATAAAAAGGGCCATGAGCAGGACTCTGTGTGGTGCTGCATTGTAGGGTTTGTCTCCAGTTATTCCATACAATTCTTGGGAGAGCATTGCTGAGAATTTTTAGGAAAAAGCTGCTGGGAATAATGGGAAAACATGTTCCATTTACCAGGCGAATGGTCAGCATCAGTGTTCTGAGGACTGTGCTCCATTGCCTTTCCCCTGTTTGGGGACATCACTCCTCAAACCTGTCATTCCTTCTGCTACCAGTGTCCACTTTTCTCATGGCACCTGAGACAAGGAGACCTCTGTGTGCTGCTCAAGTAGAAAAAGTGATTGTAGAAAAACAAACCTTAGTAGGGAAGTTCCCTTCTGAGGTGTTCAAGCTGAAGGTTGCGGGTTGGTAGTTGAGATCTGATGGTCATTTTACGTGTCTGGATGTATTTTGCAGGTAGGGACACCTTCCACTATCCCAGGTTGCTCCAAGCCCCATCCAACCTGCCCTTGGACACTTCCAGGGATGGGGCAGCCACAGCTTCCTTGGGCAACCTGTGCCAGGGCCTCCCCACCCTCCCAGGGAAGGATTTTTGCCCTGGATGTGAATGTGAACTGGGAGAAGTGTTTGCAGTTGGAGACACCCAGCTTCTCTTTGAGCATGACTGTTCTTTGTTTCTCCATTTCAATTAGTCCAGTTTCTAATGTTTAATCCAAAAAGGACGAGTGATGTCAGGACCTGGTCCTGCAGGATCTTTTGCCTAACCACTTAGCTACTTCTTGTTTATGTAGGATTTTTTGTTTCAAATGTGTTCTAAACTCTGCCCTGACTGGGACAATAATCAATATTTTCTGACAAGATTATCCTCTGCTCTTTATGTCTTCTAAATTCTCATTGAAATTTGGCTTTTACATGGTCAAAGCTTTTGCGTGTTTTTGACAGTTTCAAATCTGTTTTCATTTCCATTAATACTTAATAGACTGCCTTGACTAATGAATCATCAGCTGCTTAATACTTGTGCTGTGTGGAAGGGGCTGCCTGACAGGGTTGGAAGGTGGTTTGGTGGGGTGTTTTTGCTTAGATTTTCCTCCTAAAATATCTAAAGTTCTACTACTCCAGCATTAGCTGTCCTTTCCTTGGTTTGTGCTCGTGTGAAAATGGTTTTCTGTCTGACTCAGATCTGCTGTTTGTTAAATGCCACATTGTGGTATGATAGTATAGTAGTCAAATAAAACAGTAAGAATCACAAGCCATTTTATAAATTGCTGCTTGCTGTTTCCATAGAGCTGCTTTTTTTGTGTGTGTGTGTGTGTGTGTGTGGTGGGTAAACTTCGTGTTCGTGTGAAGCACCGAGGTGTGTGATGAGCCACGGCTTTGTGCTGCTCTTGGATTCCTTCTGCTGAACTCCTGGCTGGCTGTGGAGTGCAGCCAAAACCACGGGGCCTCCTCCTGGATTGCACACTGCTCTCCAAATCGCCCGGTGCTTGAGGAAATGCTGCTGCTGGGAAGCACAAGCAGCTCTCCCCGGGCTCAAGGGCATCGGAGGGAGCAATGTGGCTCTTGGTGAAGGAACACATCACAGGAGTAATAAATAACAAGGGGAAAAGCTTAACTTAGGATTTGTTGGTGTCATGGCTTGCTTCCCTATCTCCCTAAAACACGTTCTGCTTGGGAGACCCTGAGCCGTTGGATGTTTTCCCTTGGAGCGTGCATTTACAGAGATAGGAGAGCCTGATCTCCGGAATCGGCACTTTACCCAAATGCAGATTGCCTTACAAACAGGACAACTGTTCGTGGTCATTTGCAATCCAGTAATGAATTCCAAGATGTCCTTTAGCTGGCGGAGCGCTGAGTTCCGTGGGGATCGCAGGTGGTGTCAGGATTTGCTTGCAGACTCTCCTCAGCTCCCGCTTGGTATTTTTCCACGGCGCTCGGTCGCTGATTTTCCTGCCAACAGTGAACTGGTTTTGCCGTGGCCCTTCCTTCTTTCCATGGCTCAGCATGGATTTCCATTCAGGTGCAATATGTGCAGCAGCTTTGGCTGCCCCACGGTGCTGATCAAGTCAACTGGAGTTCGGATTTGCAGGATATTCCAATGGCCAGAGCCGGCCAGGCTCTTGCAGCGGTGCCTGAATTTGTGCATGCACAAGTCAGGATGTAAATCTGCTTTCTCTGGTTCTCTCCAAAGCCTTGTCAGAAGGGGTTTGAAGTGTCCTGAGGAAAGGACTCAGAAAGAGCAGTGGTGGCTGCAGGCTCTGCTCTGCTCCTCAGGAGGGTTTTAATTTTCACAAGGGCAGAGAAAAGCAAGAAAACCCCGGGAGAGGGGGCCAAGGGGCTGCTCTTCTGGTTCCGTTTGGTTGGGGTTTTTTCCCTCAAAAGTCACACAGGACAAAGGCTCTGTAAGTTACAGAAATGGAGCTGTTTGGCTGTGCTGCTTCACCGGCGTGGGGAATGCAGCCTGGCAGAGATTTTGATTTATTACAGCACCATGGGAGAAATCACGAGGAAAAAACACTCCCTATCACCGTGCTGAGTACTGGAGTGGTGAAGTGTGTGTTTGAACTGCTGCTAACACTTCATATAAAACTTCACAGGCCTTTCTATTTTGAGACAATTCTGCTCCTACCAAATATATTTTCCCTGTGAGTCCTCCCTTGGTTTTTCCCCGTGCTGGGACATTTCCCTGCAAATGGACTCTGCTCGGCTCGTTTGTGCTTTGTGCTTCCTCCCATGGGCAGGAACCTGCTAATGGTTACTCCCCTCTGGTGCTTCTTTACAAACTTCTTTCCGTGCAGGATTTCTTGACAATGTTTTTCAGCCCCATTCCTGCTGTGGTTGGTGTATTCCCTGCAGAACGTGTCTCCCTCTTGCCTGGGAAAAACGATGTGTTCTGACAAATCATCAGTTAATCTGTGATCTGTAGGTCATGAGATACTGTGATAAAATTTTGTGTTCCAGAACAATTAGTGGTGAGCTCACGAGGTTCTGACAAAACAAGCCCCAGCGTCACACTCGGGCAGGGAATGTTTCAATTATGACCAATAACTGGGAAAACCTCACCAAGGAAAAAAAGCCAGTGGCAGGTGTGAGAGACCTCACAGCAGCTCCTGGCACTGAGGGCTCCATCCTGAACTGTGTGACAAAGCTCAGGAATAAACCTGCCACGGTTTGTTCCGGTTAAAATGTCCTCAAGATGGTTTTGCACACCATAAACCGGGAACGTTGGAGCTTTGCACTTGTTATCGATCTCTTATTGGGAAACGAACGGGATATTGACAGATGGAAAAACAGACATGAGTTACACTTTGCCTGCCTCTGTTTTTCCATGCTGGTTCCAGCTGTCTGTTGTTTTTACTTGCTGCCCTAAGGAGCAGAGTGGTGGTAATGCAGTAGTACATTGCTGAGTAGCTCCTGTGTTCCGCCCTGGAGTGGATTCATTTCAGGAATGCATTAAGCAATATTTCCCTTTAATAGATGAGGGCTGCTATATGTAAACACACAGTGTGAGTGGGAGTCTGGGAGGAAAGGAGTCACAGGCTGGAATATTTCCCGTTACACATTCAAAATTCATACCCTGATGGTGGATACACAGACGTTGTTTTGCCAAATGGAATTAAGAAGTTGACTTAGGCCTTCAGGCTTGCCATTGGATGTCCTCTTAGTGCTGGTGCTGAAGATGTTTTGTCTGTTAGAATAT
The DNA here is from genome assembly GCA_013397565.1 of Ptilonorhynchus violaceus. Classification (NCBI taxonomy): domain Eukaryota; kingdom Metazoa; phylum Chordata; class Aves; order Passeriformes; family Ptilonorhynchidae; genus Ptilonorhynchus; species Ptilonorhynchus violaceus. Next base: position 39,716 of record VZRJ01002176.1, on the reverse strand, counting down.
TTAAGAACCTTGCTGAATTTTTAGCCTCACTGCTCTGTTCTGGATATATCACATGGGAATGTTTCCTTTTTGTTGGCTTTCATGGAATCCCAGAACGGTTTGAGTTGGAAAGGACCTTAAAGCCCATCCCATCCATGGGCAGGGACATCTTCCACTACCCCAGGTTGCTCCAAGCCCTATCCAACCTGGCCTTGGACACTTCCAGGGATGGGGCAGCCACAGCTTCTCTCAGCAACCTCTGTGATGCTTGGATATAACACACAAACCCATCATATTTCCACAGACTCCGTGCTGTCTGCAGGAGGAAGCTTCTGTCGTGTGATCTCTTATTCAGGTTCTCTGTGTACCTGCTGAGGGGGAAGATGCCTTCAAAGGGATGTAACTTTGCACAGATATTTTGCGTCTTCCTTCATAAGAATTTAATTTATGAAAGATGTATGAGGTCTGTTTGGTATCAGAATTGAATGTTTTACATCCCTCAACAAAGCTTGGCTGCCTTTCTTCTTCTGCCTGATCTCTTACAGGTACAGAAATCCCAGTTGTATCCTCAGAGTAACAACCACAGCAGTGTAAATAAATACAAACACTGCAGTGTTGTTCTGCTGAGAACTGGTCAGTGAGGAGATCTCTCCAAAGGCATCACAGCTTTTCAGGCTGGTTTTGCTGAACATTTTCAAACCAATCTAAAATACAAATTACACGTGCCCTTAAATCTGAAATTTGGGGCCAGAACTGAGCAGAGGGATAAAACCAAACGTAGATTTCAGAGGAGCTACACTGATGGATTTCAGTGAAGAGCAGCCCAAAACTCCTGATTCCTGCACGTTTCTTTCAGCTCTTAAATAATTCCTCCCTTTGCCTTTTCACCCAAGTTGCTGCATTACTTGCAAAAATAAAAAAAGGGGGGAAAAAAAAAAAGGCACCTCCCAGCAGCTGGAAGCTTAAGCAGCTTTCTCCCATGGCAGCATTTCAGGAAGGCAGGCAGGAGAATGCTTTCCCGAGTGGCTGCAGCCTCCGGAGAGCTGAGGGACTTGAGGGGGAGTTTGTGTTCGTTTGATTTCGCTCCTTCCTCTTGGAGCGAGTCCCCCCGTGCCTGTGCTCTGAACTGTGATGGGGCTGCTGCCTCGGAGCCTGCCCGAGGGGAGGGATGAGCCACGTCCTGCTGCTGTCCGCTGCTCCCCCCGTCACATCCCGGGGAGGGGACAGCACCGCGCGGGTCTCTCCTGGGGAGGAGGAGCAGCCCCTCCTCCCCAAGGCTCACCACGTTTCTCATTTATTCGTATCCCTTAATTAATTTGGGGATTTGGGGTCAGCAGCGTGCCTTGCACGGCTTTTTTTCCATATTTTGGGATGAGCTGCAGGATTTTGTTGTGCTGCTGTGTGCAGGGCAGCACAGCGGCAGCTCAGGAGTGGTACAGGCACAAATGGCAGCACAAACCGGCTTGAATCCTGGCTGTGCCTGGGGTGCCACTCTGCTCACCCTGCGCTTCCCTGCTGGAAAGGATGGACAGCAGGGTGGGAACTTAACGGGAATGCAGGAATCACAGGATGATCAGGGCTGGAAGGAAACTTAAGGCTCATGCAGTCGCACACCCTGCCATAGGCAGGAACACCTTCCTCTATCCCAGGTTGCTCCAAGCCCTGTGCAGCCCAGCCTTGGACACTTCCAGGGATGGGACAACCACAGCTTCTCTGGGCAGTCTTTCTGGAGAGGAGCAACACGAGCTGTGGCTCCAGGGAAGAGGGGAGACTCTGGAAATTTGTGTCTTTCGCTCTGCTGAGCGTGGCTGGTAGAGCTGGGGAAAAATCCTCCTTTAGGGCTGGAAGGTGAGCGTGGGTACCCCGTGTGGGTCCCCAGACTCACCTGCTGTGTGCATACAGGAAAGTCCAGCCCGTGTGGGGACAGAGCAGGCGCATCGTCCCCTCCCTGTCCCTGTCTCGGGAAGGTTTGGCTCTGCCCAAGGGACAGCTGGGACAAGGGAGAAGTGCTGGCTCGTCCCTCGGTGGGAGGCTTGACCCTTCTCCCGGGGGATCATCGGCCCTGCGGGATGGCAGGAGCTGCTGGAGCCGGTGCGACGCCTCCCCCTCCTTCCCTGCGCTCTTCCCTGCGGTATCCCAGGGATGCTGGGCACAGGAGGGAGCGCACGCGGAGCTGTGCCCTCCTCACACCCGAGGAATTCCAGAACGGGAGCGGGGCCATCGCTGTGGCGATTGGATCTTCCCGCAGGTCTGTGCGCTGGGAAGCGGGATGTGCACGGCGGCCGCCAGGGCTGAACGCAGCCCTGATCCCACGGGAGCCATCCACGCCGCTGCTTCCAGGGAGAGCTCCTGGCATGGGAAACGCTCTGCAAGCGCACGGAAAGGAGGAAATAACAAACAGTTAATGCTGGAACGCACTGGAGAAATGTGAGTTCAGTGCAGTGCGGGGCACCGGCGCTTGCAGGGAATTATCCTGGAGCACGGAGCTCTCCTGGTCATCTGTGTCCTGCGAGGAGCGCCAGGGATGCACTCACACTCACATAACCCGTGCCTGTGTTCATTCCCAAATCCCTTGTGTGATGGGAGGGATACGGGGGTGTTTGTGGGTGCGTTTGGATCAGTGTTATCCCGTTGGAATGTTCTGCTCCATCAGCTGCAGTGTGAGGGGAGGGCTCTCTGTCCAGCACCAGCACTTTGTTACCCGGGGGTTTTGCTTGTTTAGCCCAGGGCAGAAAGGGAATTTGGGAAGTTCCTGAAGTTCAGCCTGGTTTTTTGATGTACATCCTTCCCCTCATCCTTCTCTTTCTCTGGAAGTGCAGGGAATGGTTTCGCATCCGAGCTCAGTGAGACACTTCCCTATCCAGGGGGAACGCACTCCGGGGGTTCCAACACCACCTTCCAACTTCGGGATGAGTTCCTTGCTTGTGACTCTCATATCCTGGTTGCTCATCTGGGAATGTTTTCCTGCACCTTTGCCCAGGCTCTGGCTTCACTCATCATACCCATCCCCTGCCTTTTTGATTGCGTTTCCGTGCAGATTTATAGGGCACCAGCAGAACCTTTGACATTTCCTTTGGAGCAGATGTGCCTGTGCTACAATATCCCGAAATAATGACAAAGCTTTAGAGCAAAATAAAGGTTTTCAATCTTGTCAAGATTTTGACAGATTCCACTCCTGAGAAGCTTTGGTTTTTTTCCTTCTCTCAGCAAAGAACAATATCCAGTGTTTAAAGCTGTCCTGGTTGCTTCTGCAGATTTGTGTTTACTGGTGCATATGAGAATTTTGATGGAGAAGGAGCTTTTTGCACAAAATGAGACCACCAGGGTCTTTCTCAGTTACTGCTTTTGCCAAATCAAAGGGGTTGTGAGTATGATAGTGATTCCTAAAGGATTTTTTCTTGATTAGAATGCTTGGTGGTTGCTAGCAAGAAGGAATATTAAACTGTTGTTTCTCCTAAGACATTTAATTAAGAATCTCTTTGAGATCATACTGGAGACAGTTATTTAAAAAGAAAAATTTTGTCTTTGAATTTTTAATGTTTAACTCTCTAAATTGCTGTCAGTCATCAGATCCTGGAATGGTTTGGGTTGAAGGGACCTTATGACCAGGTCATAAGAATTTGGGAAAATATGTTCAGACCATGCTGTGTATTTAAAAAAAAAATAGTTACAGTGCCTAAAGTTGAGATGTAAGAGAAGGGTCTGTTCTCTCCTCCTGGATTTGCATTTCTACCTATCAAAACTTCCCATTTATCCCGACAGGGAACATATGGAGAGACTGTTTAGCCAGTGGCATCTCCAGATTTTTTAAAAATCTTTGATATTTATTTGTTCCTGCTTCTCTTTCCCAAAATATCTGTTGCTTGTTTATTTGTCCTGTGCTTTGTTGTTCCTCACAAAGCACCTGGGAACACCTGATAAACACCAAGTACCTCTCAAAACACTGCTGTGTTTTCAACGTGTGGACCAATATCCAAGGAGGAATAGATATGGAAACAACAAATATTGGCAGTGGGGATTTTTTTCCCCCCTTTTTTATGTAATAATGATAAAAACCAACCATTTTTGGAGGGGTAGGTGAGCTCCATCACTGCTCAGCAGTGCTCTCAGAGCTGCTATAATTGGGCCCACTGAATTCCCAGCCCTATCCCTGGGAATTCCCAGCCAACCAGTGGGCAGCAAAGTCCTAGAAAGTCCTTGGACTCCCCGGTTGATTACAGCAATTAAGGCCCATAAAGTGCCACTCAAGTATTACCTCAGCAGGTGACAGCAAAGTGTCCTTTCTCTTGTATTTTGCTCTCAGCATGTCGAGTGTTTCAATTGCAAGGGCTTGGGGCAAGGAGTTGCTATTTGCAGCCTGCACAGCACTTGGAAAATTAGGGCTTTTTCCTCCTAAGATACTCCTGGCAGTCCATAATAACTTACTGTAGGTTCAGCAGCGGGGGGATTTCAGCATTTGCTGCAAGGAAAGTAATCAGAGATCATGGCAGCTCCCTGAAAAAAAGGCCAAAAAAGTAAAAAAAAAAATGTAGAAAATGTAAAAAAAACTAAAAGGAAAATGCTCTGTTTGTAAGCCTCATTTATCAGTGTTTAAAGCAGTTTCTAAACCTCGTGGTTTGGAAGCTTTTGGAAGGAAGGAGCTAATTAAAACCATAACACAACACAGCCTAAGCCCAAACCCCATCAGTTGCTTGGCTTAAATTAAGCAGCGTGAAATTCATTTCAACAATGCCCTCCCAGCACGTCACAATTCCTTCCCATTCACTACCCAGCGTGAGCATTTTAAACAAAGTCATTTTCCTGTAATTCTGTTGAAGATGGGAGTCTGGTTCTGGGATTCTGTCATGTTCCAAAGCACTTCTGCTTTAAAAAAAAAAAAAATCAAATAAATATTCAGGGTTATTTTGGTTGTGTAAAGCCAAAAGTGTCCAAGGTGTGGGAAGTGGTGACACCACGCTCGAAGGAAATCAGGACGCTGTAATCCTAAAAAATCCTTAAAAAAGATGTGTGTTCTTTAAATTAGCTGTTGGAATTAGGGGGGGCATGCAGTGAAAGCAGACAGGTGGCAAGGATCTTCTCGACACTGAGGAAAATTCCACTTCATTCCTCACTTTTCGAATACCCTGAAGATTTTCATACTGCACATTCCTGCTTTGGGGACTGAAGTATTCCGTGTGTGTTTGAAACACAAGGAGAGGTGGGCTGGTTTTATTTGTTGGGAAGTTGAAAAAGCATTTTAGCCAATGAACGGGTGCTGCTGAATATTCCTTCAGGAAAATAAACTGGAATTTTTCCTGTGTTCAGCCTGGAGAAGAAAAGGCTTTGGGGACACTGTGACCTTCTGGTACCTTAAGGGGGATTGTAAAAATGAGGGAGAGGGACTTTGGGGAATGGCTTCCCACTGCCAGAGGGCAGCATTAGATGGGATCTTGGGAAGGAATTCTTCCCTGGGAAGGTGAGGAAGCCCTGGCACAGGTTGCCCAGAGAAGCTGTGGCTGCCCCTGGATCCCTGGAAGTGTCCAAGGCCAGGTTGGATGGGGCTTGGAGCAACCTGGGATAGTGGAAGGTGTCCCTGCCTTCCAGGGATGGAATGGGATGGACTTTAAGGTCCCTTTCAACCCAAACCATGCTGGAATTCTGGAATTCTGTGATGTCTGAGAGCAGTCCCAGGATGGGGCACAAGCAGGCACAGGTTGGCCCAGGTCAGCCTGGTTCTCCCAGGGGTGACGTGGTGACACGAGTGCCCCAGGGAGGGACAACCAAGCTGAGCTACATGAAAACAAAAGGGAGGTAGAGATCAACTGGAACAGAGTGAAATAAGAGGAGAAATGGGAGCTCATCCTCTCCCAGATGCCAAGTTAAATATCCCTGGTGCAGTAACAAGGAACTACATGGAGGTGTGACTTAAAGTGATCCACGCCTGTCAGCAGGAACTGTCCATCCCAGCCAGCACAGGAAGGTGACTGGAGGGTGATTTAGGAATACACCACATTATTCCAGCACTTCCTGGCTGAATCCTTCCCACTGTGTGTCTGAGGGAATGCTGTGGCAGACCACATATGGCAGCCACAGATGCCTGTGCAGTTGGCAGCGTGATTTAAGTTTCGTTTGGGGGCAGTATTTGTAATTTATTTTTTTTTTTCCAGAAGACTTAGGGAACATTCCTGACTTCCCAACGTGTTATGTGGGGCAGGCACAGAGCATCTTCCGTGCAGGAGAGCTCATTTAGGGTACCAGGTGCACTTTTATTATCAGGTTTCATCCAACCCAACAGCAGCAGCTTCCCCAGAGCCTTGGGAAGATCATTCAAGGCTTTCAAGAGCCGAAGTAATTAGAAAAAATAAAGCAGTGCCTCTGTACCGTTGCAGCTTTCATTCGGTGCCTTTTATCGGGGAAAAATAACCCCTTTTTTCTCTCCTGGGATTTCTGAATAGCTTTCCTGAAAAACAGGGACCAGCTGCAGAATGGAAGCAGAATTCAGACTAGAGGTGTTCAGGTGTCGCTTCAATCCCAGGTCTCACCACGAGCACTCGGGATAAAGCACGGATCAAAGCATTCCCAGGCAGATCTTTGCTCCTTTATGGCTGAACAAAAACCATGGAGTTCGAAAGCTTTGTGTGCTCAAATGTTGTGGTTTGAGCAACGTTGTTGGGTAGAAACCATCTGAGCCTGTAGCCATCCCTCTGGCTGTGATCCTCACCTTTCCCGTGGCTGGGAGACTGCGGGAAAAAGCGCTTTGGGTGTCGGTTTGTGTGGGAAGATGTGAATTTTTAACATGTCAAAAGGAAAAGTTCAGAGCAGCTGATGTGCCCTCTAAGCACTACCTCGGGCTTCATTGTACCTGCAGTGCCTGCTAAGCAAAATCTTGTGTCTTGCGTGTTCATTTGAGCATTACCCAAGAAGTTGGAGTATTTTGGCAGTAAATAGATATATATATTACTGGTATTTTTTTTAAACTCTGTTTCTTAAATGTAGAAACACAATCTGTGCTCAACTGAAGGCAGCTGGAGAAAGGAGATAGACTGCAAGATTTGAAATCCAGGGTAAAAAAAAAAAAAAAAAGAGATCAGGAAATGTTGGAAGAATTGCCCTATTTTCTAATAATTAGTATTCCCAAAGGAAAAGAAACCATGTTCTAACTACCTAGTAATTTCCAAATTGCTGAGACACCTAATGAGTTGTCTTAACTAAATTTACCAAACATATAGCAGGAAATAATTGCTGAGCATTGGATTCTGAAATCACAACTCAGCGCCGAGTGGTTGTGCAGCTGCCTTGTGTGTGCTGGGGATTCAGCAAGAAAATCATTTGCTTGGGAACTGAACCTTGTCCTCCTTGGACTTCCAGTGCCACATTCCCAGCGTCTCCTCCGTGTGAATTTGTGGAAAAGTCCCACTGAACCTCTTTGCACCCGGACCTCCGTATTCCACATCTCAATGGCTGGGATGGATGTTGTCATTTGAGGGGGATATTAATAATTCCAGAGGATATTAAAGCACAACAGGGGCTGTGCTTTCAGTGTAATCCCTGCACCTCGTTCTGCAAAGCCTTTCCACGTGGGAATAACCCCTTGGGTTTCCATAGTGCCCGGGGTTGCTCCTCCTGCCTGGAACTCCCCGGGAATGCTCCCTCCAGTGCTTGGGATAGGACTCTGCAGTATTAGACTGGGCACAGGCAGATTTTGCTGGCCCCGTTTCCCATTGCAGCACAGCAAGGTTTTCATGCCAAAGGAAGAAGATCCCCACTGTTTTGTATTTGCCTCTCAATGACATCACCTCCCCAGTAATTAAATTTAGCTGCCCACCCCGGGTGCTGGGACCTGGTGAGCACCAACTGTGGTGGCCGCTGGTATTTAAAATGTGGGGTTTTCTTAAATCCTCACGTTTCTGTTCTTGTTTTCGTGTAAAAACGAGTTAATACTTATTTTCTTTAACAACCTGTGAGTTAAACCTGCTCTCATGCACCTGGACCAGCGAGATGGTTCACCTTGGGGCTTGGAGGGAGCTGCATCCCCAAGGAATAGCTCTCCTGGGGGGGTTTTGTGGGGTTTTTGAAATGGTTTCTGTGGCATATGGCAGCATATGGCCCTGCAGCCAGCCCCGTGCCTGTCTCTGCTCCTTTTGCTGTGTCAGGAGCTCTGTCAGGTCCCTGGGAACTCGTGAAGGGGGGGATGTGGCCTCGATTTTCCCGGGAACTTGCAGAGGGCTGAGGACACTTGGGCTTTTTCCAGGCTGAGGCTCCGGTTGGTGCTGAATTTGTCTGGGGTGCAAGGGAGGATGGGCTAAAGGAAGCTTCCTGCTATGGACAGGTCTGGGAGAGCTGGGGGTATCCAGCCTGGAGAAGAGAAGGCTCTGGAAAGCCCATTCCAGTGCCTGAAGGAGCTCCAGGAAGAGCTGGAGAGGGACTTGGGACAAGGGATGGAGGGACAGGACACAGGGAATGGCTTCCCACTGCCAGAGGGCAGGGATAGATGGGATATTAGGAAGGAATTCCTGGCTGTGAGGGTGGTGAGGCCCTGGCACAGGCTGCCCAGAGAAGCTGTGGCTGCCCCTGGATCCCTGGAAGTGTCCAAGGCCAGGCTGGACAGGGCTTGGAGCGGCCTGGGATAGTGGAAGGTGTCCCTGCCCATGGCAAGGGTGGAATGGGATAATCTTTAAGGTCCCTTCCAACCCAAACCAGTCTGGGATTCCATGATTCCATGTCTGCTAAATGTTTAGTTGAGCTCCTGACCAGTTTAAAAGCATTGGAGCAACCTCTGATTCAGCTCTTTGGTCTCCTGGGTAATGTCTGAGTTCAGCATCAGGACAGGACCTTTGGGATCTTCGGGAATATGGCATCCTGGGTCTTGCAGGATGAGACTGCCTTGAGCTTCTGAAAACCTGTAGGGAAGCTTGGAGGTGCCAGGTGGGATTGGTGCTGGGGGAGGAAGTAAGAGGAGGCACAGAGCAGAGGATGGCACAGGAGGAATCTTTTTCCTGTGAAGTATTCCATGCTGTCCCCAGCTCGGATATGATTCCCACTGCTGCTTCCATGATGTCTGTGCATTCCAGGACGCAGGGATGCACTCCCAGTGCCCGTGGCTACGCTGGCTGGGGAGAGGGATGCTGCACTAAGGCACTGCTGCCCTGGCTTCCTTAATGGAAGGCAGGAGCTCCTCGTGAACAGGGATGTTTTCCCAAAGGCTCTCCGGGTTGGGATGGACTCAGCAGCACCCTAAATCTTTCCAGGAGAGGCTGTGTCATCTGGCTGATTGGAGCTGCTAATGGATTGCTGCTTTAATTGCACGAGCAGTGGGACAGAGCATTCCTTACGGACGGAGGGAGAGCAATCCAGAGCTGTTTATTTATGGCAGTTGGGGAGAAATTATTTGCAAGCTCAGTAAGTCTTTATTTTTTAGCTGTAACAGCTGAAGGTTGATTATTCCTTCAGTGAGCAGGGAGGCAGGAGCTGGCTGGCTGTTGTAGTGTCCAGGAAGAGGATTCATGTCACCTTTTCCTCCCTAAAATGCTGGGGCATCCCCATTTCCCAGGAATGTTGGAATATATCACCGTTTCCACCTCAGCACACATCTTCCAGCAGCCTCAAGTGTCAGTGAGCAGGAGAAGAATAAACAGACCCACTGTTCTTTCTGCTTTACCCTTTTCCCTGGTGTTTTTGGGATTGCTTCACACCTCCATGTTTTAGCAAATTTGAATTGTACTAATGGATGGGAGAGGAAAATGGACGAGGGAGAAAATAAATAATAAATTGCAGAAAAAATGGATTTGAAGGAGTATAAAGGCTGTGAAGTAAGAATGAGTCTTCCATTGCCTTGAGTAATAGAATTATCTAGACAAGCCTGTTTCCTTCAAATTGCCAAATCTGGTGTCACTTGAACTCACTGAACCCTCACCTGACAAAGTTCCTCTGTCTCCCAGGGCATCATGAGATTGATGTTGGATAAGGGCGGGATTGATAATTACTCCTTGAATATTTGTGCCAGTGTGAAAGCGTGGACACAGGTGATATCCCCAAACGACCAGCCTGTTCTAATAATTGTACAGAATCCAAGAATCCTTTAAGCTGGAAAAACCCTCCAAGACCATGGAATCCAACCTGTGCCCGATCCCCACCTTGTCCCCAGCCCAGAGCACTGAGTGCCACAGCCAGGAATTCCTTGGACACCTCCAGGGATGGGGACTCCAAACCTCCTTGGGCAGCCCCTTCCATGAAAAAATTCTTCCTTTAGGAGCATTTTGGTGTACAGGAAAAAAAAGATGGGAAATGGCTTTCCTCTTCCTTTTCCTCTCACTTGCCAAGTGCAGTTCCAGCGAGTAGGAGCTGTCAGAGCAGAACTCACCGCACTTGGTGCTGAGCAGACAGCAGTGTTTGTGTTGGATTGTTGGACAATATTCTGTCAATATTTCTGGCAATAATTCTGATCTTCAATCAAACATTTCCAACAGGACCAAAAATTCCCTGCGAGCCGGGCTCCCTTCCTGCCCCTCTCGCTGCTGTTTGCAGAACGGTGCCTGATTTTCAGTGCGGTGCCGCGGTTCAGCGTCGTGTGAGTCACGGTCCTGGGGCTGCGCCTTCCACATAAACCCCCTCGCCTTTGGGAATGACGGGAGAGCCGGGATCACGCGGTTGTACCAATCCCTATCCTTTGGCACGCGGGGAGCGCTCAGCCTTGGGGGTGGCCTGGCAGCGTGGGCTGCTCTGCTCTGCTGGAGCCGCCTTTGTTCCGGCAGCAGGAAATCAATCGCTCTGCAATCAATCAATCAATCAATCAATCAATCTGCGGCCTCGCACCGCTGAAAAGCAGCGTGGGACACGGCGTGTCCGGCACGGGGCTCTGGGCCCGATAAAGTCCCTCTCTGAGCTACGCTGGTCATGCCAGAGCTGAGGGAATGGAGAGCCAGCAGTGCCCACGTGTGCCCCGCTGGGACACAGCCCCAGGGCACCGCCAGTGATGGGGGCGGCTCTGGGATCCTCCTGAGGGAGACCTGCAGGGGCTGGAGGGTGTCCTGGGATGGGGCTGGAGCACCAGGAGCGGCTGAGGGAGCTGGGAAAGGGGCTCAGCCTGGAGAAAAGGGGGATCAGGAGGGCTCTGCACAACTCCTGACAGGAGGGGGCAGCCAGGGGGGTCGGGAACAGGGACAGGATGAGAGGGAACGGCCTCAGGCTGTGCCAGGGGAGGGTCAGGTTGGACATCAGCAGGAATTTCTCCGTGGAAAGGGTGGTCAGGCATTGAGAGGTGTCCGTGGTGAGGCCTGGCCAGGTGCTGTGGCTGCTGAGTTCCCTGGTCTCTGCTACATCCCGAAGGAAGCAGAAGGAAGAGCAGGATGGATGTCTGGCTTCCCAGCTAGGAAAAGCTGAGCTGCTGCCAGCAGCTAATGCCAGCTTGTAGCCTGGGGATGCTCAGCTTGTTCCAGCTCAGGACCCTGAACTCAAATGTCTTCCCAGCTCTTCCCAGCCCTTCCCAGCTCTCCATGGGTGTGGGATGTCCTGGAAGGAATTTTCTGGTGTGTTAAAATCACAGCTGTGGGGTAACTCCCAGTAGGCAAATCCTGTTGTTGGCCTGGAGGAAATCTGCCCTTCCAGTGACAGGCAAAGTTGTGAGTGTGGAATAAGGAGAGAATGCTCCTCAGTGGTTCACAGCCAGGAGTCTTCTGGTGGATATGGATCCACAGCAATGGATATGGATCCACAGCAATGGATATGGATCCACAGCAGTGGGCAGGGATCCACAACAATGGCCATGTATTCATTGCAACATTTCAGGATATGGGAGTTTACGTGGACAATAAGAATATTGACTTATACAGTAGAAAGTGTCTCTGTGCTGCAGGATATAAATCAATGTAAGGAAAAAAAAAATTAAGGATATAATGGCGTGGAATAGCTCTGTTGTAACACACAGAGCTACAGATGGATCAGGTGTAAACACTCCCTGTTTTGCAAGGTTAAAGCCCTCCCTTTCCACTGGCTCCGCACACACCTAAGGATCAGGCATGTGGCATGCTGGAGTCAGGCAGGTCCATACAAAGAGAGGAGCCGCTCCGCATGTCAGGTGTTGCCAGATATCCTGAATAATGTCCCAAAAATGGCAGCAAATCCCAACTGTGGCAGCACCTTCTTTCCTCCCTGACAGGCTGCTGCTCTCAGCTGCTGCTGGAACGTGCTGGTTTCATGTCATATCAATACAGAGCTGTTGTCTTGCTGAGCAGCTCTAATAATGTCATTTTTGCCACTTTTCCCCCCTGGAAGCCCAGAACAAAGGTCTGTGTGAGTGGGAACAAAGCACTTACACAATGGAGTGTATTCACGGGGAGGGATGATTCAAACCAAGCTTTTTAATACCTTAATTATATTTGATGTGACCTAACCCTTGACAATCCTGACTCTGAGCTTGTCAGACAGGATTTAAATATTGTAAAGACTTCTGGGCAGTGCCCACAGCTGAGCGTAAGGACACTGTGTCAGAAGGAAAGTGAAGGAGAGGGGGTTTTTCTCAGGTTTTTTGTCTCAAAAAAAAGAAATATTTTAAAAGTATTTTTTTGAATTTGACTGGGGAAGGGATTTCTGTTCCTTACCTGTGTTGTCTTAGTGACCTGAATTTGCTTTCAGGGCTCAGCAGATTCGTACACGAGCAGACCCTCAGACTCTGATGTCTCTTTGGAAGAGGACAGGGAAGCAATCCGCCAGGAAAGGGAGCAGCAAGCAGCAATCCAGCTTGAGAGGGCCAAGGTGTGTTCTTTTCAACTAAGTTACATGCCATTTACCTTCTTACCTAAAATCCACACTTGGTTCATAATTTTGAAATAGTTTGGCAGTTGAATCGAATTCTTTGCAGAGATGTTGGGGAATTCAGTGTAAATATTCTCCTCTAAATGGGGATATTCCCCAGGGAGCTGAACTCTGCTGGCCTGGGTGAAATTATTAGGTCTGAAATTTTAGGGGTGAAAAGTTTGCAGTGTTTGTGATGTGTTTTTCTGTTTGTAGTCCAAGCCAGTAGCATTTGCTGTCAAGACCAACGTGAGTTACTGTGGAGCTCTGGATGAAGATGTTCCTGTCCCAAGCACTGCCATCTCCTTTGATGCCAAGGACTTCCTACACATCAAAGAGGTAAAACCAGGAGCTGGGAAAAGGGGATGGAGGAGGGAATGTTTTTCCAGGCCAAGGGCTATGGTTGGAACAGCTGAGCCATATCCAGGAGAGCACAGTGAGGATGAGGTGGTTCTCCAGCCCTCGTGGAGCTGCAGCACCCTTGGGTGGTTATCCTGCACTTTTGGAACACTTGGTGCTACCAACTTGTTGGGATTTTCATCACACAGGAAGGAAATCATACCCTTTAAAGTGGTGGGTTCAGATTCTTTCCGTCAGAGCAAGTTTGTGATGGATCAGAGATGGTGTAGTGGGAAGGGATTCCACTGAGCAGAAAGGATTCCGTGGAGTAGCACCGGGTCACGCCAGGTCACACCAGCTCTTCAGAAAGCACCAGATAGGCTCCCTTCCAGGGAGGAAGTAACACTTAGAATAACACAGCAAGAAAAGAAAATCCTGAAGAGGACAGATGCAAAAATAAGGAAAAAAATGGGAATAAATGAGCCCTGAGTATGGCTTTGGTAGAGAAAATTGCATTTTATTGCACGCTGAGCATATTTTCTGCAATTTTTTTATCTGAAGTGAGCCCTCCACATTTGCATAACCCCCCGTTGTGTTGTAGATTGCTACAGAGGCTTGCAGCTTGCACAAGCACTTTTTCATCTCTGCATTCTGGGTTTATTTTGGGGTGTTCAGTGCTCATCTGTGCCTTTCTTCGAGCACGTGCTCGTCATCGCTCCACAGCGCTGATCTCCCTTAGGCAGAGCACATTCAGGAGGAAAACACCTGCTTCTGCCCCTCCAGGGGCAGAGATGGGTGCTGGAACAGGGAATTCACAGGGAATTCACATCCCCTCTCCCTGAGAAGGACACAGGAGAGGCAGTGGATTCCCTCGTTCCAGTTTTTGGTCTTGGCTTTCTTTGACTTCATTATTGGGGCACTGATTGAGTTGCACTCACTGAGCTGCTGTCAGGCTGCCCTGTACATTTTTCCAGACAAGCATCCCAAATCCACGTCTTGGCATTCCATGAGTTGTCTTCCAAGGTCTAAATACCCAGGATCACATTGCCACTAAGCTGTAAACCATCTGGCTTCCTGGCGTTTGTCAGCTCAGCTCGTCCGAAGCTGTAACTCAGTAGGATTTCGGGAATGCTGGAAAAAGGCTTTGCAGGATTTGCTTTTCAGTGATCTGGCAGGGCTTGCCTGGACTAAAACAACAGCTCCAGAGGTTGGAATGAAGCTCAAGTGGGTCCAGAGTCAGGGCAGCCTCTGGCAGGATGGAAGAGCAGCAGTGAGCGAGGAGTTGCTATTTTGAGGACGTGTCCTGTATGTCTCATCTGTCTCCTCCAAACTATACATTCTGTGCTTAAAGGATGAAGTGGCACCAATTACTGACAAAGCAGAAGGAATCATGGGCATGGCATCCAAGGGGAGGGAATGTGGTCCTCCCACACGCTGAGTAACACGGGGGAGGGAATGACCTAATGCGGATAAATCCCGTGTTCCTCGCTGCATCCTTGGCATTTGTGTGTTCAGATGCTCCCAGCAGAACCCCAGACTGGTTTGGGATGGAAAGGGGCAGGGACGCTATCCCAGGTTGCTCCAAGCCCTGTCCAACGTGGTCTTGGACACTTGCAGGGATGGGGAGTCCACAACCTCTCATTTCCCTGATTTCCACCAGCAGGATGCTGGATCCTGAAGGATTTGTGTGGTTCACAGACTGTGAGCAGTTCTGTTGACTTAACGTACTTCAAATTCAGCTGAATCAAGGTCAGAACGGCAGGAAGGATAAATACTGAGTTGGAATGATAAAAAAAGGGTTTTTCAGGGTATGAGGATTGCATTCCTTTAGCTTAGTGCATGTTAATATTTGTGTTTATGATGGGTTAATGTTAATAAATACGGGTTGGTAAAAAAAAACCATTTATTTTTCAAAGATGCTGGGGCTCTGTGTTTCAGAGTCATCACCAGGCACTGCTGCACCTCTGACAGCAGGGACATGCTGTCTCTGTGCTTCTCTGCAAGAACTTAAGTGCTTGGAAACGCGGAGCCAGGAGCAGGGAGGATTTGGAAGCCCAGATCTCTGTGATAGCTTTTTCCTCGAGGCAGGCAAACAAAACCCATTCACTCGTGCTGCTCTTAATGACTCCAGAGTCAGTTGTGAAAAGCAGTGTTTCTTTTGAACGCTGAGCTGCCTAATGAAGCATAACAGAGGAGAGGCTTTTCAGATACTTTTCTTCAAAAGCTCTGCTGGCAGCAGCTACAACAAATCCTTTTCCACTCCAATATCCACTAGGATACTGCTTTTCATCTTTCCATCATTAGAGAGAGGCCAGACTTTCAATAATGCAGAAAAAAGTACGTTACTAAAGGTGAACGATAAAATTGAATGCTTTACTTTAGGTATATATTAAAGTTCCTTCCTAAAGGTGAATTTTTCATCAAACATGTTCATAACATCCACGCGGGTACCCGGAAAGGAGGAAGGGAAAGTGGCAGCAGTGCTGGTGATCTTTTGTCCAGCCCATTCAACGTGACAAGGAGAAGGTGAAGGTGTTATTTTTGTGTTTGACCGCTTGATGTGGCTGCTGGGAGGTTGGTTGGTGGTCTCAGCTCCAAGAAATCGGTTCTGCTCATTCAATCAACCTTGAAATTCAATCAGCAAAGGGACAGGACGAGAGGAAGCGGCCTCAGAGCCGCGGCCTCACACCTCGGTGCGAGTCCGGTTCCTCATCCGGCACGGAATGAAGGGGTGTGGATAACAAAAGCAGGGAGTTTGGGACCTGGAGCATTTAGCAGTGACACCTTTCCCCTGTGTGTGTTGCAGAAGTACAACAATGACTGGTGGATAGGGAGGCTGGTGAAGGAGGGCTGCGAGATCGGCTTCATCCCGAGCCCGCTGCGCCTGGAGAACATCCGCATCCAGCAGGAGCAGAAGAGGGGCCGCTTCCATGGAGGGTGAGGGCGCTCTGTGACCTTTGGAATTCACTGAAACTCCTGCCTGACACCGGGAAATCCTTGCAAAGGGCGCCTGGTGTTGGTTTATTGCAGTGCCTTTGCCGTGTTGGGTTTGGGATTCCCCGTGGAAATACGGATTTGCGGAGCACAGTGGGAGATTTTGGTGATGAGAAAGAAGAAATGTGTTTGATTTTGGGAAATAGCAGTAATAGAGCAGGAGGGACAATGACAGGACTTTCTAGGAGTTTTGTGTCCCCCTGGCTTTAACTCAACTTGGTCTCAAAGTCTCCCAGATTTTATTCCAGCTTTTCTTAAGGTTGTGGCTTTTTGTCTTCCCTTTTTTTCCTTTCTCTCCATTTTGGCCCAAACCAGACTTGTCAAACTTTGTAAGATCAGCTTTGCCATCCTTTATTCTTCATTTTCCAGCCTGAGTTTTCTGTGTCTCCACCCTGCCAGACCTGGAGATTGCAAATCCCTGGAAAAAATATAAACTTGGTCACAGGTCTGAGAGATAAACCTGGGGAACTGTTTTTGGAATGGTTAAACAGCATCCAAATTTCTTTTATAATTTTTGAAATAACTGCAGAGGAAGCCAGTGGGTCCCAAGATACAGAGAAATCATTGAGTTCAGTGAGATGCTTTTGGGTTTGTATAATAAAATTCCAAGTTATAACGATAAACCAGTTTATTTTTTAGGTAGAGTCATAAATATCTGTGTGACCCCGTGATTCCTTATGGGGCAGTTCCTCCCCAAAACCTCCCACCTTTTGGGGTGCTTGGTGTTAACGGGGCCCTTTCTGCCACCCTAGGAAATCCAGTGGGAATTCTTCTTCAAGCCTCGGAGAGATGGTTTCTGGCACATTTCGAGCCACACCTACTGCCACAGGTAGGACAGGATTTATTGAAGGAAACCCTTGTGTTGCTGAGAATTCTCTTTTAGAAACCCTCCATGAGAACTGCAGGTTTCCCCCCTGGCTGAGTTATTAAGCTGTCTCACAGCAGAGCTGTGCCGTGCAGAGGGGGAGGAGGACAGCTATTTCTAGCCCTGCAGGAGTTGCTAAGGGCTGGGAAAAATCCTTGGGAACAGTGGCAGCTGCCCCAGAATGCCCAGTTTAATGTACAGAACGCCCAGTTTAAGCAGGGCTGAGCAGAGGGAGGTGCAGGGAGAAAAATCAAAGCGCTCTGGCAAATGGGTTTCTGTTTGCATGGGTGTGTTTTAACCGAGTTCTCCTTTGGTCTTCTAGCAAAACAGAAACAAAAAGTGGTAAGTGATGCTTTTGTTTCCATTTTCTTTCCTTCTAATTGACAATCCCCAGGATTTTCCTACGGCTGTTGTTTGGTTAATGGGCTGAAGGGTTGTTTTTTCCCTCTAGACAGAACATATTCCCCCCTACGATGTAGTGCCGTCCATGAGACCTGTGGTGTTGGTGGGTCCATCACTCAAAGGCTATGAGGTATGTACTCAGGTATTTGCAATTAATTCATCTTTTATTATCTATAATCATCCTTAGTAATACAATCTGTGGTCCAGTGCAACTGTTTTATGGTAATTTAAAGTGATTTAGCTGAAATAATTACCAAAAATGTTCTATAAGAGCTGAGAATGACTTCAACTTGTACTGTTTTAAGCACAGTGCAAATCCATTCTTTTCAGTGCCATCATTCTTGATTAAATCAAGTAAAAAAAAAGAGAATTTCTCTCTGCTGAAAGAAAAAGTTGGAGCAGTCAAATTAATGAGCTGGACTCTGCACATGAAAAATGTTCATCAAACCAGCACATGCTTTGAACTTAATGAGCAAACGTTTTGAAGGAGCTTCCTTGTTGTTCTCCTTTTTTCACTTTATTAATAAATGCAAATACATTTGCAAAGACACCTTTAACCCTTCTAGAAGATTCCCCAGTGGAAATGGGCAGTGCCCAGATATCCAGGACAGCCTTTTTTAGGCTGCTGCACATCCAAGTGAGCATTTCCCACGTGCTAAATGAGCAGGGACTTCGAGCAGGGCAGTTCAGTTTGAGCTCAACCATCTGGTGAGTGCTGAACTAAATGAACATAAAATCAAAGACACACTTCATTAAGCTTCATTAATGTTGTCAGTAATTCACAGGATATTATTAAACACATTGGAATGGTTCTTTTTGGGAGATGACAACATTGGCATAATGCAGTGTTCTGGCATTGTTTTTATGTGAGAGTGACTGAAGGGGCAGCTCAGCAGAGCAGGTACTTCATGTTCTGCTCTCTGCCTTTTAATTGGATGCTGAAGTTTTTTTGACAGGAGTAAATTCCCTCTGTGCTGCACCACCACAAATTAATTGACCTCTCGAGTTTGGAGGGGAGAGAGGCTGTTTGTTAATAAAAACCTCTTCAAATCTGCCACTCTGCCTTTTGTTTTTAAAGAAAACCGTACTAAACGGAGAGGGGTGAACATATAAATGTGTATAAATGGTAACACAGAATATTAATTTCAGTTACAGACAGTGGCCTGTGTAACAGAAATTCTTGATCTCACTTTTGGGGGAGTTACTTTGAGTATTTTTCCTGGCTAAACGTTGAAGGAACGAGTTGGAAGGAGAGAAATAAAGTGGCAGAGAGGTCTGGGGGCTTGGATGAAGCTCCTGCCTGGCCTGGCAGATAAAAATTGTCAGCCTGAGCTGTCCTGGAAAGGGCAAGGAGCCCATCAATAAATCAGATGAGAGAGATGACAGCTCTTGGGGCTGAGCATCTCAGATGTGTTACCATGTCCAGGAGTGGGAACATCCCATTTTTCTGCTGTTATCCCTCTCTGAGAAAAGTCCCCCAACATGATAAATGTCACCCCTGAAGTCTGAAGCCCACTCTTAACAACGTTCCTGTAGGAAAAGCCCAACTGATCTATCCAACCAAACATCCCCTGTGGTTGTGCCGTGTTCTGGAGCTTTGGGAAGGGTGCTGGATGTGGAAGGGAGTGAGGAATGCTCAGTGCAGCTCGGGACGGGAGCACACAGAGTGACAGCTCTGCAGTTTGAGGAACGAGGCAGGCAACTTCCATGGATTTGTTAGAGGGTGCTGTGCCAAGAGCATGGCAGTGCTGCCCATCAAGGGTGTTGATTGTTGGCTGTATCCCTGCCTTCTACTCACCTCTTTCCTTCCTTTTGGCTTCTCTCTCTCCCTGTCCACCCCCTGCTCAATCTTCTCCCCTGTGCCAAGGTGACAGACATGATGCAGAAAGCTCTCTTTGACTTCCTGAAGCACAGGTTTGATGGGAGGTGAGAAACTCTGTCCTTCTCATGATGCTTTTCCCATGTGTTACTAACACTGGAGTGATTTCTTGGTTGGTTTTTTTGTTGTTGTTTTAATGCAAGAGGGTTTGCTGCATGCCCAAAGCTGATTTTGTGGCTTTGTGTCACCAGTGAGCAGTGGAACACAGCTCATGTGTTCCTAGGAGTGCACACGTCTGCATTTCTGTCGTGTCTGGGCTAGGATTTCTGAGGTTAACACAAGAATTCTGTTTCAGTGCCTTCCCAACACCTAAGAAAAATCAGCTCTTAAATATCCTCTGTGTAAGATTTTATTTTGACTGCCTTAGGTAGGCAAAAATCCTGAAAGGGGTGGATTGCAGAAGGAAATGCTGGGAAGTAAAATACAGAAAAAGGTGTAAGGAGGGTTCATCTTCAGCTGGAGCTGTGAGGAGGATAATTTGGAATTCCTTGCTAGGAGCACAGGCTTGGTCCATGGCATCACCTCCTTTCCCTGGAGCTCATCAGTCCTTGGAGGCGTCTCCTACATCCTTGGGATGTTCTGCCCTTCCTTCATCCCAGTTAGTTCAGTATATTCCAGCTGGGAAAAGGAGCTGTTCTAGCAGTACATAACACTAACTCAGGTTTGAAATACCCAAACCACAGACACTGGGGCAGGGAAAATAATGTTGTGTGGAAGAGCTGGAGCAGGATTTATGGATTTTTGGAGTGAGGAGCTGGCAGTGCTGAACTGAGCCCTGAACAGCTCAGGACAGAACATTTCATGATCAACTTCTGTGCAGAGTATCTCCTCTCCCGCCCTGCTCCGAGTTGCCCAGCTCCAGTGATTTTCTGGAAATCCTAATTCCATCAGCAGTATTGGCAGCTGGATCAGGTGGGAGTATGAAATTTCAGCATGGAAGAGCTCAGTGCCACCAGCAGCCCAAGACCATTGATTTTAGCTCGGAGTGACTTAGGGAAAAGCTGCTTCTTGCTCCTCCTGCCAACTTTTATGGCTTTGTGGTCTTTCTACCCCCTCCCTTTGCTTTTTCTTTTTCTTTCTTTCCATCTCTCCTGCAGTTTTGTGAGAGGTCCACGTTAGCAGGAGAGGAACTGAGTGTCCCAGGAAAAGCCTTTCAAAAGGTGTCAGTGAGAGTTGACTCCTTCCCTGCCTCTTAATTCCCTTGGCTTTGCCAGCTCCTTCCTTTGTAGCTGCAACCTCCTCTGCTGGCCAGTGAGCCAAAGGCCCACAATCCATTAATTTCTATTTTAAACTCATTTTTACTTTTGGCCTCTGCTGTATTTTCTGGCAATACACTTATTTATGTGTTATATAGAAAAACTTACACTTCTTTTTAACCCTCCACGTGAGAATTTCACTTAATGCTGCATAAATCTTAGGTTCTGTGAAGAGCTGCTGGTCATTCCCAGCTTGCTTTCTTTCCATTATTCCTGGCTCCTTGGCTCATCCCAGGCCTCCTAAATGGATTTTACATGAAGGGATTGTGTGGTCTCTGCTTTATAATAATTTGTCCCTTGTCAACTCACTGACAGATCAAGTGACAAAATCACTTTCCTTAAGTTAAAGAGGTGAAGTTAAACTTCAGTTAAAGCAGCACAAAGGGCTCCACTTCCTTTTCTCCCATTCATCCCAGCCCCTGGCACAGCTCCCTGTCAGCTGGGTCAGGTTTACTCAGTGGTGTAACTGTGGAGGAGAAGTGCTGTTAATTTACAGCTCCCTTGTTCTGAGTGCCCCAAGCCTCACATAACTCACGGCATTAATGGGATTGTGTAAATTCCTGTAGGAAATGGGTGAGCTGGGAGGAGAAAAGCTAATGAATGCACTAAGGAGAATGGCAGGAACTCCATCCCAGAGCACAGGGAATAGGGAATACTTCCCAGTTTACACAGCACTTCTCTTTAGTTGTTCTTTAACGATGCCATAACTCAGCTGGAAACGTGTCTGAGCGTGTTTTATTGTGTTTGCCCTTTGGAGTGGGATGTGGCTGGAATTCCTGCCAGGAGCGCTGCAAATCCCACTCGTGTGTCGGTGTGTCCTGTGTTCTCCTCCCAGGATATCCATAACCAGAGTGACAGCTGACATCTCCCTGGCCAAGAGGTCTGTGCTCAATAACCCCAGCAAGAGGGCGATCATTGAGCGCTCCAACACCAGATCCAGCCTGGGTGAGCACTGGCACAGGTGGAGTTCGGGGTGTGGTTACACACGGGGGGGAAGGGACAGGATTTCAGCCTTCAGGATCGTGGAATGTGAGCTGGAAGGGACCCGCAAGGATCATTGATCCAAGCCCTGGCCCTGCCCAGACCCCCCAACAATCCCAGCCTGTGCATCCCTGGGAGCGTTGTCCAAAGGCTCCTGGAGCTCTGGCAGCCTTGGGGCCGGGACCATTCCCTGGGGAGCCTGGTCAGTGCCCACCACCCTCTGGGGGAAGAGCCTTTCCCTGATATCCAACCTAATCCTCCTCTGGCACAGCTCCAGCCATTCCCAAGGTATCAGTTGTGCAAATTGAGATGTGTCTATGGCATTTTACTGGATAATCCTGGGCTGGCCTCCAAGCTCCTCCTTCCCAGCCCTGTGCTTTTAACTCCACATCACAAGGGGCCAAAGAGCTTTCCCTTGTCCAGCCAAGGAAATGCCATTCCTGACCCTGGGACCCGTTTTGTGTTTAATGTTGAACAGCTCCAGCTGAGTTTTGCTGTCCAGCCATGAGACTTTGGGTCCTGCCCCTCTCCTCAGTGTCGTGACTGCTGGGGAACAGTGGCCTGAGGTGTTTTTATTTGGATTCCATGATCTTGGAAGGCTTTTCCAACCTGAATGATTCTGTGATTGTGTGATTATTCCTTGCACGAGGGTGGAAATTTGTGTGTAGCATGTGCATCCCAACAACCTGGTCTCTGGGACACCATCCCAGGAGGCAGGAGGAGTTGGGTTTAGGATGAAAAGAACCCACATCCCAAATCCCTGACATCCCGTGTGACTGTTGGCACTAGAGGTACAGATAATAGGTTATTTTATGGAAATGACATAAACTCACATGTAGAGTCTGTGAAAGTAAGTGGGTGATGATTTTTTTATCCCAGTGCTGTGGGGTTCAGTGCTTTGTTTTCCTTTGCAGCTGAAGTGCAGAGTGAGATTGAAAGAATCTTTGAGCTGGCCAGGTCCTTGCAGCTGGTAGTCCTGGATGCAGACACTATCAACCACCCTGCACAGCTTATCAAGACATCTCTAGCACCAATTATTGTCCACGTGAAGGTGTCCTCTCCAAAGGTAGTGCCTCTCACCTGAAAATCCAGGAGGGACCTGGAGGGCAGGGTGGGAATGGGCAGTGTGGAATCTGCACCTGAAGAGGGAAAAAATGACACAAGTTCCCACTGCTGCTGCCACAGTTCATCCAGTAATCCAAATAATTCTGTATAAATACTATTCTCATGGTCCTCTATTATAAAAAATAACTAATTACTTAAAGTAGAATAAAGCAAGAATGCATTTGAAATTTTTCAAGGGATCAAACGTGGTGATCCAGAGGGAAACGTGCCCAGCTGTCAGGGAGGGGTATCAAAAAGCTTTGGGATATTCAAGGACAGTATTTTATGGAGAGCTTCTGCCCTTGGTAATCCCCCAGTGGGATGTCAGGCTGAGCTTTAGGGAGATAAATGATCCTTGGACTCACCTTTTGTCCTTCTCTCCCGTCAGGTTTTGCAGCGACTGATCAAGTCCAGGGGGAAGTCACAAAGCAAACACTTGAATGTCCAGTTGGTGGCAGCTGATAAACTTGCACAATGCCCACCAGTAAGTACAGAGGAGAGGCCGAAGAATTCCTGCTTTGTGGAATTCTGCTGATTGCAGAAATGGGCAGAGCTGAGTCCGTCCATTATCACTGCCCCGTGGTGTTCGCACAGCCCTGCACTTGTGAGACACAAAGTGTTTGAGACTTTCATCCTGGTTATCTGCACGGGGTTTGTTCTGGTCTCTGGCAGGGTGACAGGTCAGGAACGACGTGGAAGGGACAACAGATCTGTTCATTAGCAAATGACATCAGCTTAAGGTCCTGAAAGGACAAAGTCTGAGCCTCCTGCTTGGAGAGGAGGCTGCCCAGGCCTTTCCTTCTCTGCACAGGGAGTCCAGACCCGCTGGGTGTGTGGAAAGGGGTGGGTGCAGGCACGTGATCCCTGATCCTGATCCTGCAGGCCATCCCAGTTACCTCATCAGAGCACAGTCACTGCTATCCCACCTCCTGAGCAAAGATCCTGCCTCCCTCCTGGAATCCCCAGCTCCTGGAGCAGAGGCCTGCAGAGCTCATGGGCAGGGGTGTGGGAGAGGCTCTGCAGGGGTTTGGCCAGGGCAGCTCAAATTTGATTTCGGTTTTGAAAACCACACCTGGTTTCTGGGACAGAGACAGTGGAAATGGACTTGGATGTGGCTTTGTGTAGGATCTGTGTGGGATATCGGGGTGGGAGTGCAGGGACCCCTCTGGGTACCAGGGCAGTGATGTGGGGCAGCCACAGTTTCTGAGGACAGCCTGTTCTGGAGAGCTCAGCTGTGTTACATTTCTCATGTGTCATTTTTTTACTGAGTTGTGATCTCTTAAAATGCTGATGTGGAATTCCTGTGAGCCATTCACATCCCACTAACCCAACCAGAATTGTAACTGGCCTGTAGAACACAATGATTTCTATAAAACACATCCCTTCCCAACTCCTGATGGATGTGAGCCGAGGAACTGGAGTTGCACCTGGCCCTGTTTGAATTCGGTTTGTGGTGTTTACCCTGGGCTTACACACAGAACACCCCCCTGCACGCTGCTCTGTGTGAAAGGTGTGCTTCCTCTGGCACCTGCACACAGAGCCCTGTGCAGTTTCACAGCCTTGTTTTGCTCTTCGTACAGCGATTTCCTCTTACTCAGCTTCGCTTTGCTCACATCAGCTGAAATGACAGAAGCTGTGGCTGCCCCATCCCTGGAAGTGTCCAAGGCCAGGCTGGATGGAGCTTGGAGCACTCTGGGATAGTGGGAGGTGGTGGAAAGAGATGAGCTTTAAGGTCCCTTCCAACCCAAACTTGTAGGATTCCCTGATCCCATGAAAGGATCCGTGTGCTGCTGCAGCTTGCTGGGTGCATCGTGGCACTTTGACTGCCCATCCCTGGATCTACTAAACTCTGCCTCAACACCCAGTCCTGGAATTGCATTCCAGTGCCTAAGGCAACCAGGTGAGGCCCCACCTGGGTAAGAAAAACCCAAATGTCAGTACTGGGTTTCAGCCATGAAACCAGCCCTGCTCCGGGGCTGCTCCCGCCCTGCCTGCTCAGGAGCCAGCTCAGCACTTGGCACTGGTGATGGGCAGGGCGTGCTTTGCTGACTTAGAGCTCTCCCAGGGAGGTGACAGTCTGGGTTGGCTTGAAATTAAAGTTGATCCACGATTTAATGAAGTAAAAGTACATTGCTAAGAGCAAAGGCCCTGCTGCCTCTCTCCTGCTTCATCCCTTTTGCAGCTCCAGCTCCGGAAAGGGGAGAATTTGGAGTATTTGTTTGAAGGGAAGGCACTTGCAAAGGATGCAATCCTGACTCCTTTCCTTTGCTGAGAGCCAGCCATAAGGAATGAGCTGGTGCTGCATGTCTAGACATTTTAAAAATAGCTGTCTCTTTGGGCATATTTGAGTTCAGGAACTGCTTTCATTATTAATTCCTTGCTAATCTCTCCCTGACGCTGCTCGAGCCGGCGTTGGGCACTGCAGGACACCAGGAATATTGCACGATTCAAGGAACTCCACTGTAGGAACATTACAGGGCCCAAGGAAACACTGACTGTACATCTTTAAATCCACTGCTCAGAAACAGTTCATTATGATTATTATTTTTCAAAACTTTTGGATTCATGCCCCTGTTAAGAGAGGGTACAAACTCCCCTGGTCTGTTTGACACCGTAACTGATTACAATAATTAATAAGTTCTTCCAGAAGTGAGTGATAAACTGGAACGTGTGGTGCATCAACATGTGGGTGAATAGCAAAGGAGTAAAAGCAGTGAATAAATAGAGGAGCAAAAGAGCAATAAACACTGAACTGGACCAAGGGATGCAGTGTTAGGAATATTCTGATGAGAAGGAAACTCCTCCTTGGTGGCAGAGGAGGAAACTTCTCTTTACCATGATGAGAAGAGAGAATAAATTGAAAAATAAATAAAATGTCTTTATGATTTTAAATCTTACTCTAGAGATGTTGGCTCTGAGAGCTGTAAAAACAGGTGGAGGAAAACAGCCTGTGGTTGGTATCAGTCGCCCATCACACCCGCAGCACCTGCACTTATTTTCTATTTCCTGTGCTATTCTCACAGTATTTTGCAAAGTTAAGATTAGAGATATGAAGTTCAACTGCTGCAAATAGGGTTGTGTTTCTCGAGGGGCTCTGCTGGGTCTGGCAGGTTTGAGGACAGGCAGGTGGGAGTGTCCAGACAGGCAGGGATGAAGTAGTTAAAGCCAGCACGTGGAGGTGGTGCCTGAAGAATTCCCTGTTATCAGGACTTCACTGCTGTGGGAATGGTTGTAGGGGCATCAGCACTGGTAATAAATCAACTCATTAAGGAGTTTCGTGTGTGGTAGGGTTCACACAACACCTGGGGCACAGCGTCCAGTGACTCCTGAGGGCTTTGGCTCTTGGTCGTGTTCTAAACCCACTTGTACCATTTTCTTTTGCAAGCGTGGAATCATGGAATGTTTGGGTTGGAAGGGACCTTAAAGCTCATCCAGTCCCACCCCTGCCAAGGGCAGGGACACCTTCCACTATCCCAGAGTGCTCCAACCTGGCCTTGGACACTTCCAGGGATCCAGGGGCAGTCCCAGCTTCTCTGGGCAACCTGTGCCAGGGCCTCCCCACCCTCCCAGGGCACAATTCCTTCCCCATATCCCACCTAACCCTGCTGTGTTTCAGTGTGAGTCCACTGTTGCGTGCAGCCCCTCTCCCTCTTGCCGGCTCCCTGCCACAATCCCCCGCTCTGCTTCCCGTCCCTTGGATAATTTGAAGGCTCAGCATGACGAGAGGCGTTTCCCGCCCTGTATTCCCCGTGTCCCACGGCCGTGACCACCCTGTGTCCCTGTGCCCAGGACATGTTTGACGTGATCCTGGACGAGAACCAGCTGGAGGACGCCTGCGAGCACCTGGCCGAGTACCTGGAGGCCTATTGGAGAGCCACCCACACCTCCAGTGCCACGCCCATGACCCCCCTGCTGGGCAGGAACCTGGGATCCACCGCCCTCTCCCCGTATCCCGCCGCGATCTCCGGCCTGCAGGTAGGAAAAGCCCTCGCGGCCCCACGCAGTGCGGAGCAGGTGGGTTTGTTCAGTCTGCCAGGGGCGGTGGTGTGACCTGCTCTGGGTCGCTCCTCGCCGTTTGGCCGCTGCCAGGACGAGCTCAGGGGTGTAACCGGTGAGGAAGCAGCTCCTCAGCCCAGTGCTGGAGACTGGGAATGCTCTGCCTTTAGTGGGAAGTAAAAATGGCCATCGGTTTTCTAGCCAGGAGTCAGCTCTGTAATGATCCCTTTTATTCTGCCCTCGTAACGTCACCGAACGTTCCCTTTTGGGTGGAAAAGCTTGTTCTTTGTGAATAAAAAGACATTATTTTTTACCCGTTGAAAAAAATTGTGACCCTTTTTTTCCACAGGGATAGCTCAGACTCGGCTGAACTTTGACACTTCAATCGTGGCATGTAAATAGTCCTTAATGAGAAGTACGTGCTTTATTAAGTTTGCAACCAGAAATGTTTGGGGTTAATAATTGGGAATGCTTGAGGGGCTCAGGATTGCAGGGAGCTTTAAATCCTGCAAGTTTCTCAGTGTGTGTGGGACTCCAGGAGTGTCACTTGCTAATGTACGTCAGAAATAGAACTGAACAAATGACATTTAATGAATAATTCACCTGACAAATGTAACGTCTGCTCTGCTTGTGGAGTGTCTGGAAGCAGGTAACAGTTTTGGAGGAAATGACCGTTGTTTGGTGTTTTCAGTTAACATCCAGCTGGTTTTGCTGTGAGTGAGCTGCACTTCCCTGAAGGTGCTTAATTCCTGCACTCACCTTTCTAAAGCCGTGCCTGGTTTTATTGGGACCAGCAAGTCACTGTCTCCTGAGTGGCTGAATGCACAAGCACTGTTCTGTTACTAATAACATGCACATGTAAACTGTTGTTTCCATTTTCCACTTGCCTTAAAATTTCAGTTTTCCATCCCTTCATGCCAATAAAATACCATCTGCAGAACTTTCACCTCTTCAGTTTCATTTTGAGAACTGGGTGTATCCACAGAATTTTTTTCAGGCATTTATTTCTCTCTGATCAATGGACACCAGCAATAACTGTGAAATGTTGCTCCATTTACTTAGGGAAAACTCACACTGAAGATGAAAATCACCCCTGTGCAGTGGGCTGGCTGAAGGTATGCATCACTTAATCCCCACTTCACCCGAATTCCAAAGGGTTTAGGTGGGATCAATGGTGCTGGTGCTCTGCAGAGGGGTAAATTTCTCCTGGAGTGAACGATGCCCAAGCAGAGGCTGCAGGTTTTCCGTGCCAGGAGGGTTCAGGCCCTGATGTTTTCCATGGTTATCTCCCAGTAAGGACTTCCACCATCCCCATTATCCACATGGAGGTTTTATACTAACTCCAGCCTTCAGAAGGGTTTGCATCAGCTTTCAGTGTAATGATGTGTGTGGTAATTAGAAAGCACTCAGGCTAATTAAACCAGCAAAGGTGCTTGTGATACTGGAAGATTTTATATTCCTTATGCCCTCGGTACCTCGGGGACTGAAAAGCAAAAGGCCAAAGCCTCACGTGGCAGTGAGACTGCTCCAGGTGTGCCGGGACAGGCCGTGGCTGCGTCACCAAATCCGGATTTGGGAGGCTCCCTTTTTTACCCGGCTGGGGCCTGGACTTTGGTTCACTGAGAACTGAAAGTTGTGATTGAACTCCTGACTCGTGGAAGTCACGAGGGTGACATTCCGTGGCACAGATCCAGAGCAGTCACACAGGGCACAGGTGGCAGTGCTGGCTCTGCCACACCTGATCCTTGGGAATCACCTTCCTTAGAGGGAAGGGCTCAGTGCTGAGCTGGAGGTGTTCCCAGTCCTCAGGAGGAAGAGTAAATTTGATCTTTCCCAACGTTGCCTAGAAAAATATTTGTTGCCCTGAGAAGCTGTGGCTGCCCCATCCCTGGAAGTGTCCAAGGCCAGGCTGGACAGGGCTTGGAGCAACCTGAGATCATGGAAGGTGTCCCTGCCCATGGCAGGGCTGGAATGACATGGGCTTTAAGGTCCCTTCCATCCAAACCATTCCATGATTGTATAACTCCTTGGGATCAGTCATTTCCCTCTGTGACTAATCCCTGGTTAGCTGTAAACACAGTCTAGTCTAATTTCAGTGAGTGGACTCAAATCCTATAGCTCAGGCTTTGGAGAGATGTGTTCCTTAGGCTCCAGGGGATTGGTGTTTTAAATCCATTCCTGCAGGTTGTCATTCCGATGACCCAGCAGGATCAGAAGTTATCTGGGACATCAGACCAGTGTGTAACCACCCTGGGGTGTCTCACACACCTCAGGAGCTCAACAGCAACACTTGGATGATCACACAGTCCAGGCAGGGAAGCAGAGAGGGAAGGCAGAGGGGTGAGCACAGAGAGTTAAAGTTACAATTGTTTAGGGGATTATACATCCAAATTGCATTTGTGTCAGATAAACACAAGTGTAATTCATGCAATCGTGGAATGGTTTGGGTTGGAAGGGACCTTAAAATTCATCCCATCCCACCCCCTCCCATGGGCAGGGACACCTTCCACTATCCCAGATTGCTCCAAACCCTGTCCAGCCTGGCCTGGGACACTTCCAGGGATAGGGCAGCCACAGCTTCTCTGGGCAACCTGTGCCAGGCCTCTCCACTCTCACAGGGAAGAATTCCTTCCCCATATCCCATCTAACCCTGCCCTCTGGCAGTGGGAAGCCATTCCCTGTGTCCTGTCCCTCCATGCCTTGTCCCAAGTCCCTCTCCAGCTCTCCTGGAGCCCCTTTAGGCACTGGAAGGGGCTCTGAGGTCTCCCTGGAGCCTTCTCCAGGTGATCACCCCCAGCTCTCCCAACCTGGCTCCAATTTATGAAGCACTTTGCCATAATCCCCACTCAAGCGTGGTGCTCTGAGGAGAATTTGGGGATCCTGTGGTTGGAGTTGCCCCCCAGTAGCTGGGGGTGAGGTTGCAGAGGGGCCCCTCATTCCATGGCTGCTCTCCAGGAGTCTCCCTGGCGGCACCGAGCCGGAGCCGGAGCTGTGCCGGCTGTAACCACACACCCACCGCTCCCTCCCTACCCATCCACACCAGCCCTGGGATATAAATTATGCAGGAAAACAGTCGCCAGGCAGAGGCTGTAGGACGAGGAGGAAGGTTTTATATCCCAGAGAGCAAGGGCTGGAGTTTCAGCACGGAGTTTGTCCGGAGAGATGGGTGCTGATGCTCCTGAGAGGTTTAATGAGGGGTGAAAGCAAAGAACATTTTAGGCTATTTTTTCATTGTGCCATTAATTGGCAAAAAAAGATGAACTAATTTGGTTTACGTGAGGAATGGTGGGCATTGTCATTATGGGAATGTGAGGAGAGTAAGGGCTTCTAATTAATACGTTATCCTAGGAAGGGATTTTCTGTCAACGTATTTATAATACTATTATTTAGTTGAAAGAATTTGTTATTATCGAATCATTTCAGCCTCCCCTTGGCTGCCTGCTGAGCGGCCCATGGTTGGTTTCCTCATAGGAAGGCCTTTAAATAAGGCTCAGAGCCGCACCTTTAAAAACAACCCAAACCGACCCAACCAACCACCCCGAGGTGTTTCCAAAACCCGCGGCAGCGGCCGCTTAGCCGTTCCCTAAGCAGAGTAGCGGCGTGACCGTCCTGTTCCTGATCAGAGAAAAGTGATAAATGCTGACTAACTACATCAGCTCACTTTTCATGCTCGCTGTACTATTTCCCAGGGCCAGCCCGCGCTGCCGGTGCCNCGACGGAGGCCGGCATTGATTAACGCCGGCGCTGATTAACGCTGGTATCGATTAACGCTGGCGTTGTTTGGCCCCCGCAGGGCCAGCGCGGGAGGCGCGGCGGCCACTCCGCGGAGAACTCCCCCGTCGAGCGGCGCGGCCTCGTCACCTCCGACGAGAATTACCACGGCGAGAGGGCTCGCAAGAGCAGGAACCGCTTGTCTTCCAGTTCCCAGCACGGCCGAGACCACTATCCCCTCGTGGAAGAAGAATACTCTGACTCCTACCAGGACTCTTACANTGACTCCTACCAGGACTCTTACAAACCCCCCCGGCACCGCGTCTCCCCCGGCGGGTACGGCCACGACTCGCGGCACAGGCTCTGAGGCCGGGCACCTGGGGAAAACCGGGATCCATCCGTCGGTCCCTTCCATAACGTAGCTCGGAGTAGCCACCGGATCGCGTTCGTTTGGCAGGGCCGCGCTCTGCTCTCATCGATGTTTCATTAGGGGGCAACAAAACCCGGCCCGGCCCTTCCGTTTCTGCCCGATCATAGAGGTTGTTTTTGGGATTATTTTTGGGTTTACTACAGCGTTTGCATTTATAGCCATATTTTTTTTTTTTTTTCCTCGTCGTTAGGTATTAGACACATCCGTTTGTAATTTCGGGTACTTATCGAGGCACTTATAAAATGATTTCCTGTGCTGGAAATTCCAAATGACCAGTTCCAGTTGGAACCAATTTATAAACCAATTCCTGTTGGAATTCGGGTGGATTGACTGGAAAGTCGACGTAAGCATGTTGGGAAAAAAAATAAATAACAAAGAAAAATCTGAAAATTACAAACCACTGGAAGTCAGAAAGTCAGCTCCAGTATTTGTTTGCTGGGAGCTCAGTTTCCATTTCAGGTTAGAATAAAAGGATTTATTCTAACGATTTCTTTCCGGAATGGCTTTTTCAGACTAACCAAATGTAAACTCTCCAGAGTGCCAAATATCACAAATTATTGCAGCAGTTACAAAACACTTTCCAGTTTGAAATTATTTTTAGACCTGGCATGAATGTTGCAGCCAAATGAGTCTTGAGTTCAGCCAGTCCTGACAGTTTGGTCGGGACCAGCAGGGAGGAACTGCGACGGGAGACAGGAAATAGGGACAGGAAAAGGAACAAACTCCATCCTTTGTGTGCTTGGAGGTTGGGAATAGCCTTTTTTTCCTCTCTTTTACCTGAATACAGCTAGAAGTCCCAAAAAGGAACAGGAGTGTAGAGACATCCGATTTTTCTCCCATTTGTATCCTGCTTTTTAAATGGAAAACACTCCCCTCCTCTTACCCAGTGTGTAGAGTACCTACATCCCAGTACACCTGAGTACCTGCCTACATGTTCCATCTTCCCAAATCCACCTCTGAATGTCTTGACAATTCCAGCGTCGCACAAGAACTCTCCAGAAGATCCATTCCAGCCGTGAAATCCGAGGGGAGGGAGTGGGGTTAAACAGTCATCAGTGATGAACATTTCAAACAACATCTTGGTCAGAATTGCAATAAAAAGGGAATATCAGACAAAAATCTGCTCACAGCAAAGTCGTAGAGCTGATTCCAAGTTTTGGGTTCCAAGAGCTAAATCCTTGGAGATATTGCTGCCTTACTTCCTAACAAGCATTTCTTTCACCTCCTGAGTTCCTTTAAAGGGATGAATTCCTGTGATTGGACCTCGTGTTTGACAGGATCAGTGAAGCCTTAGATCCCATGGGATTGAAAATTGACCCCTAATGCCCATTTTGTACAACCACTGACATCTTCAAGCAGAGCCTCCCGAAATTCCCCACAGCACACATTCCCTAAAATGGACACGATTCTGCTGAACGTGCATTTCTTTATGCAGGTTCATGTCACAACTACTTTTTTTCCCCCAAAATTGAGGATCATTACCTTTTCTATTTGCTTGTTTCCCTCCCAAAGCCTGCTGAAACCAGGCTTTGAAACCATGTAGCACTCAAGGAATTTCTGGAATATTCTGGTTTCTTCTACTTTCTGGACCAGTTGGTGTCTCCACCATCCTGGAATCTGATTATCCTCTTGAAGTTAATGGGGAAAAATAATCCATGTCCTTTGTGGGATGCCCAAACCCACACCCATCTCCTGCAGCATTAAAAGGTGGCAGACACCTGATTAATTATTTTAATGACCCCACTGCCTACCAGGCAGCTCCAGCACCACTGGCTGATCCAAATGGACCAGTTACCAAGGAAAATACGGAAATCTCAGCATCCACTGGAGTCCCAGACTTCTGGATGGATCTGCCAGACCCGATCCTGCCCGATTCCCTCCGGCTGCAGATGCCACAGGAGCTGTGAGGCTGAGGGAACACGGCAGGACCCGGCCTGGGACCGGCAGCTGCAGCTGCCTCTTCCAGGATTTTCTGCCGTGGCTCAGTGGAGCATCCTCCAGGAAGTTTTCCAGACCTTTTTCCATGTACAGCACACACACCTGCATGAGCGAGGAGGCGTTAGGTGAACCATTCCCCTCTGAGCTTTTCCCAAGCCCCTTGTTTGTGCACTGGAGTCCCGATGGCAGGGGAGCTGTAGGACCCTCCACAGCAGCTGCTTCTCTTTACCCTGCAGTAGATTAGGGATCAGCTCATTAACTGCTTGAGGAGATTTGCATATTTGCATCTTTGCAGTCCACAGAGATTTCCTAGAGCCTTTTGGAGCCTTGTTTTGAAGTCTTCCATGTCACACCAGGCAAGGGAAGGATCCCCACCCTGCACCCATCTGCTCAATCCCATCCCCTGAACATCCCAAGTGCCAAAGCGACTTGGGTTGGATAAGAACGAGCTCGTGAGGGAAGTCAGGGATGCTCCCGAGGTCCTTTATTCCGTGGGGTTAAGCTGCCTTGGCTCCTGGGTGTAATGAGTTTGTCCCAGTGCCCATTCCATTTTAATATAAGGAACCAGTGGCCCACCAAGTCGTCTTCCTTGCTGGGGTGTTTTATTCTTTGGAAAGAGAGATTTCTTTAAGTACAAATACACCAACCATGCTGGGAGACTCTCCATGTGTTCTATATTCTCACTATGGGAAGTGTTTGTTGGAAAAAAGGAATTTCTTTCTAGGATGCAGCAAGGAGTAAAAGCTGTGCTGGGGATCAGGGCTGGTAACTCCGTGTTCCTGGTGGAATTCCAGCACTGCTGAGCAGCTCTGTTGTGGTTTAGTTGAAATGGGGAAGTTCAGATATTCCTGACTGAACCAATTCAGCCTCATTCTCCAGCCCTCACATCATTTCTTGTTATTAAAATACTGTTAAAGACCAGAGTTCTGTTCCTAAGCTCTGGCACAAACAGAGGGTCTGGGAATGTTTATAAAACAGGGATATTGTAACTTTTGTTGTTATCTGAGTTTCTCATTGGGACACTTTGGGATTAACCAATCAAGGTGATAACAACAATCTTTAAAGAGAAAATTCAGTGCATTCGTATGTTTGCGAATCAATTATTTTAAAAATCTTGACCCCACTTTAAAGACAGTTCATTGTTAACCTTTGAATTTCAAATACTTTCTCCCTCTAGTTGTATTTAACATGTACAAATTCTTTTCCTGATGCCAAACGTTTATCCCATGGGATGTGCAACTCTGTTAACAGCTGCTGATATTTGTAACTGCAAGTTCAGGTTGATGCCAAATCTTCGGAATTTAGTTTGGTCTCAACACCACAGAATTCCCTGGAGCATCCCAGAATCTCCTGTCTTGACTGACTTCACCATTCCAAAATAATATTGGTAATCCTGTTGTTCACAGCACACTGATCTGGGTAAGTCAGTGGTCCTGATACTCATTTTTTCTTTAATAATACTTTAAATGTGTCCTCTGCTGTATTTTCTTTCACAAGTTCAGTACTTCCGAAGCTTGTCCTTGATCCCACATTCCTAATTTTTTTTTAAGGCAAAATAATTGGAGACCACAAATGAAAAACTCAGATGCGTATTTTGTAAAATGCCATTTATACAAACCTGGTTTTGCACATCCTAAAAATGTGTATTTTAAAATCAGTGGTGTCAGTCCAGGTTTGGATCCATGGGATTCTGCTGCCTTGTGTTTTGCTGGAGTTGCCTCTCATTCCCTGAAATATCAGTCCTAAAAGAGCAACAAGGCTGCAGGACCCTGTAATGCAGCCAAGTTGAACTCGGGGGAAATGCAAAATGATCCTAAAAGGAAGTGTGGTGTTATTTGAAGAGTCATTTCAATAACCTTTGTTAGGTTGTTACCCAGCCCAGTCTATTTCATATAGAAAAAGAAAGGCGTGTCTTTAAAAATCAAGGGAAATTTTAACAAAGCTGTACAATACATGTAAGGAATTAGAGCAAGAGATGAAAATGCTACTTAAAAATTTCAGATTTCTTTCATTGTGTGTGGAATGCACTCAAGAAGTCAGGAGAAATATTGTGATTGAATCCATGTAGAGAATTTGGGGAGGAGGTGGGAATCATTTCAGATGTTAATGAGTGTGTCACTCCTTTATTCCTTTGGGAGCAGCCCTGGCTTGGTCTCAGGATGGTTTAGATACCTGCCTTGGGAATTTGGGAACCCCCCAGATTCCTTGGCAGCGAGTTCCTGTCCGGAGACCCTCCGGACACCAACTCCTGTCTTGTCCAAGAGCAGGAATGTCACTTCCTGATCATCACCTGCCTTATCAATATTGCCTGAAGAACAAACTGTCATTAACTGTACCATCCCCGTGTGAATTCTTCTCTGCAGGCACGGCAGAGAATCCACAGAGTGACAAAATCTCACGGACAGCTCCAAATTGTCTCTTTTGCCAACGGTGTAGAAACAGAGCAAGGAAAAAGAAGCACATTTGTAATAGCACAAATTTACAATAATTCCACTCCTGCATTTGGCATCGTGTTTTTGGAACCAAGGGGGAGATCTTTGATCCAGCATCAGTGGATTTATTGCATTTTTGATCTGTTTACTCGCTGCCTGATACTTCAGCAGTTGATTTTGGCATTTTGCACATGGGATTGATTTTTCAATAACTTGTATTCCTTCCATATTAATTAATTAATGACAACAAAAAGAACCTTTTAAAATCACGGAGCCCACTGCATTCATTTCTGCTAATTTCCTCCTGGAAGCTGAAATCAGTTAATAACTTTAATTTTGGCCAGTGTGTAGATTTGGGATGTGACTGGTGAATCCAGCAGGATACACCAGTAGCCCAAGGTCGGGAATGAAATACTCCCAGTAAACGTTTGTGGGGCTACAGAGCTTGGAGGTGGGGGAGAGAAGAGTGTCACAGCAGCCAAAATTCCTGGGAATTTCAAACCTGAAGGGAAGTGAGGTTAAGGAGTGCGTGCGTGGGCCGGGGTGTGTTCAGGATTGGGACACACCTAATTCCCTTCTGGAGCAGAGAGGGACACTCAGTTGAGCAAAATGCAAATTGCACGTAAGCAGAAGGGGGAGAAGGTTGGAATCAGCCATTCCAACTGCAAACTCCAGACCTTGGGCTTCTCACATCCCAGAAAATCTGTTTCTCAGCCAGACTGGCTCCCAGAGAGAGCCTGGCAGCGCTGCCTCGCTGGGAGCCAGTTCAGAGTCACACTGGTGAAGACATTACTGCCTTTACTGGGACAGAGCCACCCC
The DNA here is from genome assembly GCA_013397565.1 of Ptilonorhynchus violaceus. NCBI lineage: Eukaryota > Metazoa > Chordata > Aves > Passeriformes > Ptilonorhynchidae > Ptilonorhynchus > Ptilonorhynchus violaceus. The sequence continues at coordinate 3,823 of VZRJ01002176.1, read as the reverse complement.
AAATTTGTGTTTTCTGCTGATTTTCCCTTTGTTTTGCCCTCTAGACCCTGTGTGTGTAGCACCCGACCAGGCATGTGGGTACCTTATACTATGCAATGTGTACAGTGGTGCATGCTCTGCTCTCCCTCTGCTTTTAGTGGCTTTCAAAGAAAACTACAAAAAAAAAAAGACAAAAAAAAAAATAAAGTGGTGTTATTTTTGTGACCAGGATCATGCAGACTGCATGCCCATAGTATCCTCATTTCTATGGATTCGTTTTATGGAATTTAGATGTACAAAGATGAACTGCATTACAATAACTTTTCTACAATAAATGAACAAAAGTACAAAGCGTTTAAAAGTCTGTCCAGTCTCTTTGTGTCCTGCGCTAAGATTGGGAAAGCTCTGGAGAAACCCGGAGTCCTGTGGCATTTTCTGTTGTTTGCCAATAGTTTTTGGCAGCAGCCTCACGTGTTACATTTTTAGGAAAACTTAATGAGGTTCTGAAGAAGGAGATGCATCTGCTCTGTGAAATAAATGATGTTTATTTTTGTAACATTCTGCTCTTAAATAGCTGCGACCCAGAAGTACATAAATACAGATAATTCCTAGTGGTCCAGCAGGGAATGATACTTGCAGCCAACTGCTCCTTTGAAGGATTCTTGGGAATGTTCGTGGGTTTGGAGCTGGTTCTGAGTGTGATCTCCCACTCATTTAGAAATGGTTCTTAGGCAGGAAGATGTGAGGTATTAAGGATTGGATAATTAAAAGATAATTAGTAGTTTATCCCAGAACCACAGAATGATTGAGGTTGGAAAAGCCCTCCAAGATCACCCAGACCAAGCTGTGCCCAGTCCCCACCTTGTCACCAGCCCAGAGCACTGAGTGCCACCTCCAGTCGTTTACAGTATCTTGGAAAACAAAACCCTGGAAGATGCTGCCTCTAGCAGAGAGTTCCTGTCACCCCTTCCCAAAAACGAGCAGCAGGAACCAGCAACCTCCCAGAGATGCTGTGACCACCCAAAAACCTGCCTTGGAGGGGACAGGAGCACACTGACAGGTGAGCTGCACGTTGCATTTCCACACCTCATGCAGATTTAAAGCTTTTCAAATTCTGTTTAATTGAATTTTCTTGTCTGTGTGTTCCAAATCACATCTCAGCATATGAGTTTTCATCTTAAGCCGTTAATGAAAAGCAGAGGGGTTTTCAAATAAATACAACCGAGCAAAAAAATGTCTTTTGTGTGTTTTCATATGATCCTAAGGGGTTAAAATTCCAGAAGCTGCCTAACTTGTGTTCTGGGGAAGGGGCTGGAGCCCCAGGAGCGGCTGAGGGAGCTGGGAAAGGGGCTCAGCCTGGAGAAAAGGGGGATCAGGGGGGACCTTCTGGCTCTGCACAATTCCTGACAAGAGGGGGCAGGGAACAGGGACAGGAGGAGAGGGAACGGCCTCAAGCTGTGCCAGAGGGTTAGAGTGGATATTGGGGAAAATTCCTTCATGGAAAGGGCTGTCCAGCCCTGGCACAGCTGCCCAGGGCAAGGGTGGAGTCCCCATCCCTGGAGGGATTTCAAAGCCGTGTGGATGTGGCACTTGGGGACAGGGGTCCGTGGTGGGGCAATGGTTCGACTCCAATATCTTAGAGGGCTTTTCCAACCTAAGCCATTCCATGTTCTCTCTGATTTATTTTTTTGTACAGAAGCATTTCCGCGGTGAAATCCTTCCCCAGGCATTCGAAGCACTTCCCCGGCACAGACCCATGACCCTGTCTGTGTTACAGCTGCCTGGAACAAAACGTGCACGACCTGGAAAAGCCTGCCCAGATTTCCAGGAGGGAATTGCGAGGCTGTACCCAGCCCTGCCCACTGGAATGCTTTCTTAGAAAGCTTCCAGCAGCACTGGGAAGCCCAGCTTAGTCCATAAAAAAGCAGCAGTACGATCCAGGTTCAACCAGGCTGCCATAGGAAAAAAAACCCAAATTGAGGGGGAAATCTGAATGTTTTCTATTTCAATAATGAGAATAAATGGTTTAACTGAACTTTGGTAGCTCTCCCACAGCCGTGCAGCCACCAAACCCTGCCCTGAGCCCACGGCCTCCAGGCTCACCCCGTGCTTACACCGGGACAGCTGAGAAGAGAAAAGAACCCGTGCTTCTGAAATTCCAAGCTGAGGACCGGCAGAAAGGGGGATAATTGACGGCTAATGAATAATGAATGCCATCGCAGGCTGGATGCTGAACCTGGGGAATGTTTTGCACCGGAGGAGCTGCTTCATTTTCCTGCTGGTCGCACCTCTGACATGGAGATAGACTGGGACAGTTTATTATTGGGATATTTTTCTTCTTCAACTGTTCAGGGCCATAAATTTCCCTCCAGAGGAACGGGAAACAGGAAAATCTCTGGACACAGACAGAAACTTGGAGATTACTCTGGCCTTGCTGTTTTGCTTCTGGACCATTATTGCAACAGAGAAAATTAAATGCAAGGAGTCGCTGTGGGAATAAAGGCTGCTGGAAGGAATGATGAAAAACATCTGGAATAAGAATGGAGAGTATCATGTCCCATCCCTGGAAGTGTCCAAGGCCAGGCTGGATGGGGCTTGGACAGCCTGGGCTAGTCGAAGGTGTCCCTGCCTATGGCAGGGGTGGAATGGGATGAGCTTTTCCATGCCAAGTAATCCATCCCATCCCAAGAGGGGACAGAGCTCAGCTCTGAGCTGGCCCAGCTGCCACTCAGCAAAGCTTTCACCACAGGAGCTCCATCAGATTCTGCAGTGAGAAGCAAAGCCTTTCACCTCTGAACCTCAACTTAAAAACTTCCCAAAGTTAAATTCACTGTTCAGGGAAGCACTGTGGGTTTTCCTTACCAGGCCCTCCCTTGGTGTTTAAATGAGGGAACATCCCACACCTGGCAACACGTGTGGCTCCCTAGAGAAAATTAACTCATGAGTTACAAATCCTAGTGCTGGAAGTGTTGAAATTCCCATTCATCCCTGGATTCACTGAAAGAACATGACCAACCCATGTAAAATATTTGTCCCACAGCCTTAGGGCTGGAAGGTGGTGCTGGGCACTGACCTCACCAGGCAGCTTTGCAGGTAAGGAAAGGGAAACACCGGGTGCTTTTCTCTTAAATAAAGCTGTACTTTGGTCAAGGACAGGATAAATGATGGGAAATACCCCATGTCTTGTCTCAGACTGTCACACAGAGCTGTGCACAACCGTTTTATTACCTGGGGTTCCCAAATCCCTGAGGATTTAAACTCAGTGGTGGGTTTGCACACTGAAATTTATGTTGGAGAAGGCTCTGAGGAGACTTTAGAGGCCATGCCAGTGCCCAAAGTGCCTCTGCGACTCACACAGCTACTGGGGAGCAACTTCAACCACAATATTCCCAAGTTTTCCTCAGAGCACCAACTTTCAGTAGGGCAAAGTGAATATATTTTCTTCACAGACTGGAGCCAGGCTGGGAGAGGTGGGAGTGTTCACCTGGAGAAGGCTCCAGGGAGACCTCAGAGCCCCTTCCAGTGCCTAAAGGGGCTCCAGGAGAGCTGGAGAGGGATCTGGGACAAGGGATGGAGTGACAGGACAAGGGGGAACGGCTTTAAACTGAAGGGAGGGGGTGATTTAGATGCGGTATTGGGGAGAAATCCCTCGCAGTGTCAGCGGGGTGCGGCCCAGAGAAGCTGTGATGCGGAAGGTGCCCGTGGCAGGGGTGTGGGCCGGGCTGGGCTTTAAGCTCCGTCATAACCAAACCACCCCACGGCTTTGGGCTCCGCGGGGGCCCCGTGAGGCGGCGCCGGGCGCGCTGAGGCGGTGCCGTGTAATGGCGGCCGCGGTGCCGCCCCC
>VZRJ01002170.1:1293389-1350277 GCA_013397565.1 Ptilonorhynchus violaceus | reverse complement strand
GCCCTGCAAAACCAACACACAGAGGAAGTGATTATTCCCTTTTACTTCATGCGCGTTGCATCCTTTCTGCACCTCGGTTAGGGAAAATTGTTTCTGATCATGTTTACAGTTTTATTATTTTATTTCAAATAATTACATTTATTTGCTTATCTAGATCAAACAACTTCAGAAATAGACTGGGGAAATGGAGCAGAGTTTTCTTGACGAGTTTTTTTCTCAAGCTGTATAATCCCAGGCACTATAAATAGCTTGACTTTCATATTTTGTTTTCATGAGCTACTGTTGTCTAAAGAGCTCACGTCTTTTCCCAGTTGCTCCAAGACAAAGTATTTTCATTATTAAGGAGACTGGATTTTCTTTAAGCTGTACATTCTTGAGCAGTATATTCTGTTATATAACTGTTGTGTATGCAAACAGTTGGGGTTTTCCATGTAAAAAATCAAGTTCATGTGAAGATGCCAGCTTTCTGAATGGATTCTGTAGGATGTTAAGACTGTAAATATTAGAAAGCTGTACAATAGTTCCAGCATCCTGGGGTGAATTGGGAAGGGCATTTTCAGAAGATTTTGGGAGGTGATTCGTCCACTCTACCCAACACTGGTGAAACATATCTGAAATTCTGGGTTCAGTTCTGGGCTCTCCAGTAAAAGAAAGACATGAACTGGAGTGTGTTCAACTAGGGCCACTAAGATGATTAAGGTACTGGAGCATCTCCTGTATGAGGAGAGGCTGAGAGAGCTGGGATTGCTCAGCCTGAAGAAAAGAAGGATCAGGGAGATCTTATTCAAGTGTATGAATATTTGAGAGAGGAAGTAAAGCAGTCAAAGCCAGACTCTGCTAAGTGATGGCCAGTGGCAGGACAAGAAGCAGAGGGTAAAAATTAAATACTGGAAATTACAATTAAGTATAAGATTTGTGTTTATTTCACTAGAGGTTATCAAACACTGGTGCTCTGCTGCTCTGAGAGGTTCTGGAGTCTCCGTCCTTGGAGATATCCAAACCCGTCCTGGTCAGTGTCAGCGTTGTGTTAGCTGACCCTGCTTTGAGTGGAGGATTGGACTAGAGGGTCTCCAGCACTGCCTTCCAGCCTTAACAATTCTGTGATTGATATTCAGATTCTTTAACCGAACCCATTATTATAATTTTCTATATTTCATATTTTTCATAAAAGAAGCATTTGCTGTGATCAGACTATGCTCTAAACATTGCTCTATTTATGGATGTTCAGCACACCTATGTGTACTAAACCATATGGATCTGTGGATGTGCAAAACAAGATAAAGCAGTTGAGGTGTTAGTGTAGGCTAAAGCCATGTGATTACTTCTATTCAGCAGAACATGTCAGAACAGGTCTACCCTGAAGTGTTGTCCAACGTGATGTATGGAACTGTGTTCAAAGAACATAATTTGGAGTAAGAGTGTGGAACTTCCACTGACATTAAGAATGAAAGATCAAACCCTTGATTATCATATTGCTGCTTTTCAGTTTATGGCATTGTGTCTTGATTTCAGTCCAACAGTAGATTGCTTTAAAAAAACATGACTGACTATCAATTTATTTTTTCTTTAGTTAAGAGGGGAATGGAAAATTTAATTTCTCCCTCTAGAATACAACGTTGTCTTTGCTGTCTTTTGCCAGCCATAAATGAAATACAGCCAAATTTTGAAGGTGAAACTTGGTGTTTCACTTCCCTATTGACCTGAGGAAAACCTGAATCGTGGGACACAGGATTGTGAAATATATCCTCATACATGCTGGTGAGTTTGTCCAAGAGAAAATTTCTATTTATCACTTTTTATGTGATAGAACTCATACCTTATTTCTGGACATTCTTAATGAAGTGTACAAAACACGAAAAGTTTGAGTTTCTTTCTTTAATAGCTGTAGAAATAGAGTCATGGCTAGATCAGTAGTCATGAGAACTATCACAGTCACAAAATCATAAATCTGTCATTGTAACTTTTGCATGAGTTCTTGGTTTTCTCTTGACTGATTGGTTCTCGTTATAGTTTAAAGTTTCTGTTCAATTTCAATATAGCAGCTTTTGATATTTATAGTTGGAAACATATGACCATGAGGTATCTGGACCATTGCATAGACAAATTTCAATATAACTTATTTGTAACTACTCCATTTATATTTTAAATCCTTTTTCTCTGATTCTTTTTTTCATAGGCTATGTAGTAGGAAGTGAAAAAATTACTTATACCTTTCAAGTCCATTCTTATCTCAAAGCATTTATCAACAGAGATGGAAACATGCTTCACACTCAGATCAGTCCATAAATTTTAAGGGTCAATCCTCCTCTTTTAGGAAAAGAATGCTTTGAGTACATCCATACATTTTTTTATGAGCTCCTTCAGACTAACTAATGAGACCTGGCTCACGTGCTTTAGGCTGGGGCTGAATCCTCAGGGGGAGCAATTGAAGCTTCGTGTCCGAGAGCTGAAATGGACACAATATGGGCAGCTAGAATACCAAGACCTAAGACTAAAATAAGGATCAAGAAACTCATGGTGTATATGCACCCTCTGATGGTTGTTTCAATGAACATTTTAATTTTTTTTTTTTTTTTAGCAAGAAAGGATAATAAGAGAGCTGTGATAATGAGTTCTTACTCTCTCCTTATTATATCCTTGAAAATTGAAGTATAATGTTTTCCAAGCACAGCTTTCCTTGAAAATCAATCAAATTACCTTTTCTTTTTTTCAAATGATGAATGTACTGCAGCTGTTCCTGGTTAGCTGTACGTGGGGACATACTGTTGCAGAGTCATATGTCTGTTTGTGTTTATCTGCATTCATTCTGAAAAGAAAAGGTCAGAAAGGAGAAAATCCAGCATAGAGGAGTGGAATTGATTTGGAATGGGAACATGAAGTGTTGTGACAGAAGTGCTAAAACCAGCGAAAACAGCTAAAAGGGTAAAAGCAGAATGTGCAAAGTGTGAAAAGAGACAAAAGAAACCATGTCTGGCTGATTCCTGTCACAATGCTTTTATGGTCACCAGTGTCTGTGTCGTACACTGGTTGTGACCCTGACAGGATAATGTGTGTGAACTCAAACATTCCTTCTGGTGGGGTAGGCTTTTTTCTGGGTGTCCTCAGCTCTTAGTTTCTCTCTACCCACAAATACACCTGCCAATTTTACGTTTTTTTCATTTTCTCTGGGATATTGTAAGTTGAGAACAGTAATATCTTTAGTAAAAAATTTGTTAAAATAAGGGAATTAATTTTTCCTTTATAAGCTTGCTCTATAACATGAATATACTACCTGATATGGGTGGCCAAACCATATCTGTCCTGTGAGTGCTAGCTGAATTTAACTTTCTTATTAGTTTTGTCTAAAAATAAACAGATTCTGCTTGCTTATTTTTGTTGACTAAAATACTTAAGAACTTCAATGCCACAAATTACACCGAGAATAGTAATTAATAATCATAGCCTGCAAGCCCACAAATCTGCAGAATATTTGCCTCTGTGTTTAAGACAAAGAAATATTTACTCTGCAAAAACTGTGTCAGAATAGCATTCAACAGCTTGTTAAACACATAATCAAACAGAAATGCTATAAAGTTTCCAAACCCGTTAGCTTGCTTAAGACCAGCAATTTCCATGCATACAGTAGCATCAATTATAAAAGTCATTCTTCACTGCTATTTTCCTGAAGAGTCCACTATTTGCTTATAGAAAGCCCATATTCAGTGTCTGTATCTCTAAAATACAGATGCAGAAGCGGAAAAACACATGCGAAATAAATGAAAAAGACCTTGCCAGCTCACTGAATGAAGGGCTAGCTGTATTTTGAATGCCATTACTTCATCCAAATTGCTACTTCAGCTGTTGGGACTCACCTGAGAAGCGATGTATTTAATGAGAGCCTTCATCAGTTTTACTAGCAGTATGTGCTTTGTCTTAGAGTGCTTTAAGTCATGAGTTTCTAGCAGGCCACACTTAGTTTCTTTGTCATATCGAATTTCCCTAAACTTAGGAAAACTAATGTAGAAGTAACATTGCTAGACAAAATGCTCACCCAAAGTCAAGCCTTTGGTTAATGAGTTAAAGAGGTTTGCTTATATTCCCACTGGATGGCAAAGCCCTGTAAGGTGTCCTTCCTACATGGAAAACCTGCCATTACTTCCATCCTCTCCTGTGCAGTCTTGCTTGTTAACTCCCACATGGCTGGTTTCGGCTTGTGGCTGTGGATATCTTCTTCAGGAAATACATCTTATTTATTCCTTTTCTCAGTGGCGAATGGGAACATGTACCTGGTGGGGAAACACCTTATGAGTTGGGATTGCAAGATGTGTAAAACTGTTTGTATGTTGGTCTGGAACATGGAGTTGGTATTTTAATGGAGTTTTGGAATGATCAATGAATCAAGCAGAAAAGTGGGAAAAACTGACCCTCTGTAAATGGGCAGACTTGAGGGAAGGGGTGAGGTGAGGATGGGGGACTGTTTATGTGCATTTAGTCTGGCAAATACACAGTGATTTTAATTAGCTAAATGAGCAATACAGGAGTTGTAAGCATTTGCTACATACTATGAGCATTCACTTTTGGGGAGTAATCACAAGCCAGGTAAATGACAGATGCAAGCTCCTAGTTACACAAACCCCCTTGTATTTATTCTTTTTTATTCTTTTCTATTTCAGCTTCATCAATCTTTTACTTTTTTTTTTTTTTTAGCTTCATTATCCTTTAGGCGTTTCAGAGGAGAAAATAACTCCATGAGTCACAGCAGAGAGTTCACCCAACCACTCCTTGGAAAAGGCCCCCAGCTTGGGGCTGTGCCTCAGTGGCTCTGCCCAGACAAGTGAGAGAGACTCGAGCACTAAAGAGGAGCACTGGACTGATGGGTCATAAGTCAGTCCCAGCCTTAGTAATGAAAATTACCAATAAAATGCATGACAGCTTATCAACATGGAACTAGTCTAAGTGTGTTAGAAATCTACTGTGTTTTGAAAGGGGAATAATATGTAATCCAAATTAAGGTATTTGCTATATACTAACAGGAATGAGTAACAAAATCACAGACAGTCGGTTGGACCATTTTCCTTTCTGTGTCTCCTAAGTTTTCCTTGGCTTCAAGCAAATGTGCAGCATGAAATATGCTATAGCATACTATTGATTTTGGTGTGATCCACCTGGGGAGTAGGCATCAGTTCTGGACCACGCTCAACTCTGTGGCATTGAGGCCTGGATTTGTCGTGGCCAGTAATGGTGCCAAAATCATTAGAAAACTCCAATAACCATGTCAAAGATTAGCACCTACATGTTATCTTCACATGTTGCCTCAGACATTCCTGTGCAGTGGTTTGGATGCTGGCCCATTTTAACTGCAGTCACTGGGACAGAAGGGGAGCTCTGAGCCCTGCCTTAGTTCCAGGAGGGGGCAGTTTGTGAGCACATCATATATCACAGAAGGGTTTGGCTCTTGCGGATGTATATGAGGCCCAGTGCATCAGGGCAAGTCTAGTCAGAGGTGGGCTGGCAGAGGCTTTCTTCTTCTCTCGGTAAAATGCTATTATCAACTAATTGACATTTTAAATGAAGAATTTTTACTCATTTGTCTTCTGTTTCACAATGGAAGGACTTTTTAAAAATTTATTCTGTTGGTACTGCAACTATTTATGTAGCTTACTGATTCAGTCACAGCGTGTCATTCATTGCAAACCTATGCAATGGTTTCCGCTCACGTTTTACTCTCACATTTTACTCTCAATTATTTTCTGCCAGCAGGGGTCACACGGCTACCGCAGCTTCTCAACTCCGCTGCTACCCCAGTCACTGATGCCAGAACATCACTTCTGGCTAAGAGACACTTGGAAATGCCTCTCAGAGATATTGAAAAGATAGCTGGTAATGACCATTTTATTATATATTTTCTGGGATATTATATTAATATATATAATATTTTCTGGGGAAGAGCCTTTCTTATCTGTAGCAGGGGTTTTTTTTGAAGCTGAGTTTTTTTGTTTTTTTTTTGATGGTCATATTATTACTGTGAAGTGTTGTAATAATTCACATATGTATGCCCATTATGCATTTTGCGGTGTTTGCAGGCTGTTACTGCTTTCCTGCTGTTAAACTTCACTCACAAATCTCTGCTACAAATGAGTATAAAGCTTCCTCTAGGAAAGGAAAAAATGAAGCAGTTGGCTGTTAGAACCCACTAGGAAAAGCAAATTTACAGTCAGGATCTTAAATAAAACATTAACACTTTCATATCTGATATACATGTTAGAATTGTCTCCTTGGCAAATTTTGCTTCAAGGAAAAAAAAAATTAACGAAGGAAAGAGCAGTTAAAGAATACAAGGCTATTATAGCATTTGCAAAAAACATTACCAGGATGTAGTGTGAAACCTTTAGCCTATCTGTGCATAGTACTGGTATTTCAACTGCCAAAAAAATATAAGGATTCTACTGAGGGACCAGGGCTCCCTTGCTCAACGCACTTCGCACACAAATACCAAGGGACAGGTTTTTTCCAAGACAACCAGAATCCTGGCTGGATAGATAGAAACAGTGGCTAAAAATATTTTTCCTGTCACTTTTAGCTGTTTAAGAGATTCACAGCTGTCTTTCTTACAGTGATTTTCATACCTCCAGATGTTACTTGCTGGTTGACCAGCAATGCACAGTCTCCAAGGACACAAAGTGCTGTTCTGATTTTCCTTTATACCTTGCATCACAAAATCTATGAGAACAACACATTTGACAAGTGTGCTGAAGTTTGGGGTTAAAAAGAAAGGTGAGGCTTGCAGCAAGGGGCATTATCCTGCTACGCCAGGAGAGCTCCATGGCTTCATTCTCCAGCTTCAGGAAGGGAATCTGGACTCAAATGTAGGTTTGAGCTACAGGTGCCTTGGTAGCACTAGGAATGGACTGTGCTCTGTCATCACATGTCTGCAGGTTGCTGGGTACGTCTGAAGCCAATTTCCAGCCCTTAGCTGCATGAGAACTTACTCGCTTAGATTTAGTTTAAAATTACCAGCATGAAAATATCTTAGAATGGAAAAGGGAAAGGAGAAAAAAGATTCTAGTCTATGGCTGTGAAGATACTCTAAACTGTAATTTGGATTACTTGATTGCTCTTGATCTTATTTCTTTGTAGTGAACTGAAATGATTAACTTCAAAAACTGCCAAGAGAAGAAATATCAGAATTGTCAAAGGGTCAGAATCTTGTGGGCAATTTAAAAAAAAAAAGACAAGATATGAGAGGATGAGTCTGCAGACCTGAAAAGAAATAACAGAAGAGGGGTCAGATAGACGTGCTTAGTTATTACTATAATGACAATAATATGTAGAGATGCAACAACCTGTCTGTAACTGAGGGAATGGGCTCACTAAATGAAGTGAAGGCCAAAATCTTCCTCTACTTTATCTGCATACAGCCCTTCTTCTTCAAAAGAATTCCAAACATTCCAACATTAGCATACCAGACCAAGAGTTTTAAATCAGCTGTTAAAATTAATTTGTTCATTTCTATGAAAGTTTTCCTAACCTTCAATTATTCCCATGCAAATGGCCTGAGAATTATTAAAACAGAAATAGAGATGGACTCAGCAGGTCTCATTTTAAGACTCTGAAGTTCCATATATTATCTATTACAAACACTGAGACACTGAAGTGAGACCAACTGGTGAGCTTTAAACATTACATCAGAAATTGTAAAATGAGTGTAACTAAAGAATTGATACCTAGAGAGCTCATTATGTAGCTTCCCAAGATCTTACTGATGTTATTAATTTCCTTCTTTCAAATAGGCAAAGATAATGTGAGATGCTGAATGACCAAGTCATTTCAAGAAGAAATAATTAAACATTTCCAGCTGCAAATGCTTCATCTTTTTATGACAAATGATGGCCTTTTTATGGCACAAAATTACACTACAAATCATGATGTTAATATGTGAGATGTGTTCCAATTCTGTCAAAAGCTGCAGGATACCCTTGTTGAAAACATTATCTGTTCATCCAGAAAGATTATGCAGTGCATATTCTAAAGAGTAGTCAAACACCCTCCAAGGGAGGTTCCCATTAGTGCTGTGAATCCTCTTCTACCTGATGAGAAGTCTCAAACAGGAGGCCTATCCAGATGAGATTGTGAGAAAAAGCTCATAAACACCCAAAGTGTAGCACCTCATAAAACAGTAGGAAGAAGAGACACAATGGTGCAAAAGATGCTGGGTGGCAAAACTCAGAGAAATATTTTCTACCAGTTGTATCTTTACTCAGATTCAGATGGAGGTAAAACTGTTCCTCTTGCAGAAAGCCTTAATGTGGCAACACCTCAGAGATGCTGAGCAACACAGAGTGAAAAAGGACAAACGATGTCATCTCTTCACCACTGTTCATAAGGTAGGGACCTTAAAAAGACTTTTGCAAGAAAGTGTAAATAAGAATTTGAATGGCTGGGTTCTCTAAGTGGTCTGAAAGAAGTTATGTCACTGCTTCTGGAGATGAGGTCAAACTGGTAACATGGCCCTGCTCAGCACTGTGCAGCAGCATTAATTTATAGTCTTACATCAACTGGTATCACACCTTAGTTCATAAAGCAGCTTCTCAGATTCTGGTTCTCAAGCTGCCCCTTGGAACCCATGCATCTACTGCATTACACCACAAAGACCTGCCCCTGCTCTCCTGCACTCTTTTGACCTTCCTATAAGGCCTCTAGAGAACCTGATATAAAGTTAGGTATGGACAGAGAACCTCAGATAGCTGGTGTCCTTGTGTGTCTGAGACCCAGAATCTCTGAGACCACACCCTGACAGGTTTTGTGGCTGCTTTGTTCCTATGAAATTTCCAAATTCTCGCTGAAGAGCTGTGAGAGGAGAGACTAAAGAGCAGTCTGTGCCCCACAATTTTTGAATGAGTTTTCCTGTTTTCTTGCCTTGTAACATTTCTTTTGGAGATGGTGAACCATGAGTTCAACTCAAAGGTCTTTTAGAGGCTAAGTGGGTGATGGTCATGGTTTGTAAAGGTTTTGTCAGTGCATGTTCTTAATGGATTGTTGGTGTTTAACCACCACTTGAGGGAATGCTTTATGTGTCTGTAAACATCACTGTCCAGAAGATGCTGAGAAGATAGTGCTTCTAGGCAAATTCTTTTTGAATGTGGATGAAATTGCCTAGGGAATTGTATTTTGGCACAATGATGTTAATCCTACTGGGCACAATGCTGTCTTTGTTGTTCATGTCACATTTTGCAAGAGGAGGTCTTCAAATCTCTGTTGTTTTTGTTTTGTGGTTTTTTTGCCCTGTATTTTCCTTTTCCTATTCTGAGAAGGAAATTTACCTCAACATCTTGTGTTGAATAGAGCGTCTCAGCTGTCAGAAATGCTGACCCAGACTGACAATACTCATTACAAAGTTCAAAAATTGATTATTTTTTCTTTTGCTCTTGTAAAAATAGATAAGACAACCCAGTCTTTTAAACATCTGACAAACAGTCTGCAAACCTTCCACAATAACAACATCTCTTGGGAAGACTTATTGGCTGCCAGCAGGGAAAGGATTGAGCCTGCATTGACTACTGAAATGCAGTGTGCATCTGCAAGGTTACAGCCTAGAGAATATAATGGAAATATATACTAATCAAGTCTTCATAATGTAGGTCCACAATCAAGCATCTTGACTAATTTTACAGTATACAGCAGAGTTGAATTCTAATTTCTTCGTCACCATGACAGTAATTCAGTGAAATGCAAGGCATTTTTTTGCATATCAAATACACACTTCTATAATTATTGTAATTTATTTCCAAAAAACAGATTGTGTAAACATTGTAGAAATATTAGATTTCAGAATATAGTGAATACCTTCCTGTGCTGCTCATTCTACTCCATGTTTTACAAGCCACCACGGAAATTCAGAACATTACAGTGGCTACAGTGTGAATTTTTGTGATTTTTTTATAGGTACTAGCAGCATGTTTTTAAGAAAGCTAACAGCATCAGTTATCATTGTGTTGAGAGAAAGGAATAATTGATAATTACCAAGTAAAAGATCTCTCAATTTCTGCAAAGTTTGTTATATTCTGTGAAAAAAGCAAACAAACTAAAATTAAATGACCCTCCTACTGAGGTTTGAAATATCAACTCTTGCAGATATACATGCTCTGGAAAAAAGAAAACATTAAGTGCATTTGATGAAGAAAAAACCAGCAGATGGGAACAAATTATATGACAGTGCAGGTAAATTAGATGGATGATAGTTCACAGACTAGCAGCACAGGAATAAAACAAATTATAGTTGAAAAATCTTTGTAAGTATGAAAAATGGTACCACGGCAAAATTTTATCTGCATAAACAAAGTTAACACCAGTGTTTTAGGACAGTGAATATATTCATATATTCTTAACATACATCTGATGCTACTGGCACCAGACTGAATTTATGGAAAAATTTGACACTTGACATTTTGCTGCAGTGCCATAAAATCATATACAAGCAGCGTCCAGCCCTGCAGCTTGTAGTGTCATGAAGTCTCTTGTACTGAGAATTAACACAGGAAGAAAAGGATTAATTGGATTAGTCAACCCAATTAAGCTTTTGCTCCCCAGCTTTGAGTCCAGCGTTAGGTTTTTTCTGACAGTTTATCGAACACCAGGCAGTGCAGCTCTAAGGAAGACTCAGGTCATGGTTTAATTGTATGGTGGCTTTGGAATGAGTGCCACCATCTCGATTCCTACTCCTTCTGCCCACCTGTGAGCAGCTTTTTCTCTGCACAGAGACTGAGAGGGTGGTTTCTCATAGTAAGAGTAAACAGCAGTGGCAGATTGGTGGGAGTCTTTATCTACCCTGATTAATGCAATAATGGAAAACAATTTTGAGGTTTTTTTTTCGTTTGAAAGTGACATAAACCAAATGTGGTTTCCTGGGAACAATATTTTCCATTTTTAAGGATGTCCATTATTTGTACATCTTTCTTCCTGAAGAGAAGAAAGCCATTCCTTAATGTTCTGTGTGAGACAGAACTTCTTTATAGGTCATTTAAACATATCATATTCTTTCAACTTCTTGATCTTTTTAAGTTTTCATGCAGTATTGACAGTTAGAGCATCTTGATAGTGTGACTGAACCTTTTCAATTTAGACACGTAAATGTGAGATGAACAGTCCTCAGAAGTAATTATCTCTTCCTATCGACTCTAGGAAGGTAGTTCAGTTCACATATGAAATTTTAAAGTGGTTAAAGTCATCAGAGAGGAAACACAGTCTTTAGTATAATTTGGTAAGGATTATGGGATGTCATAAACTCAGACACTTGGAAGTCTTCTGAAAAAAACATCCGTGTGTAGTTGTCTCATGGCCTGGAATGCAAGTGATTCTGAAGAAGTTTTGTTTTTTCCTTCCTATTTCCTTTTTCTGTTTGTTTCCTTTCTTTCAATCTGATTTTCTGTTGCGAAACATGTTTGTCACTCAGAAATTTAGATTTTCCAACGGAAAATATGTAACAAGCAAAACACAATTATTTTGATAAGTTTAGTAGGACTTAATGGTGTATGAAGGGGAGAAAATACATTAGACTAAGTAGCTGGAGAGGAAACCAAGAGTTCATTATTTTTTCACTGTTTGTGGTGGAACCCAAAGCAAAGAAAAGTGCTTAGCAGAGCACTTTTCAAATAAAGCAAAATATAATCATTGATGTCTGCAGTTCACAGTAAGCTCTTTGTATAGTTTTATATATGTAATATATATATATGATACAGTATGCGTAATGGTATGCTAATTACAGATAAACCATAAAGCCCATTGTCTAGTGCATTTTAGATCAGAAACACAGAAGCTAAATAGCCATATTCAAATGAATGTATTCTAAACTACTGTATCTGAAGCAAAGATTGTTCAGGTGAATAAGAAAAAGCAGGATACAAATATCTGGGAAAAGAAGTGCATTTATGCCGCTTTCATCCATCATCCCAGCTTCCTTGTGTTAAGGCTTTCCTTTCTTCTCAATGTATTTTGAATTTTAAAAAGGAAGACATAATAAATAGTCTGAAAAAAGTAGAGACGGCAAGAGCCTGCCAAAGGGAAATCAGATGTGTGACATTGAAACTACATTGAGAGAAGATCACTGACTTCATGAGAATTCTGTTAGTAAAATACATGTGTGGAAGAAGCCAAGGAAAAAACCTCCAACAATAACAACCAAAATAAGAAAATGAACAAATGAAAAAAAAAAGAGAGAGAAAGAATTCTGTTAAGAATACAGAATTATCTGGAAGATATTTGCTCAACTAAGGTAAAAAGAGAGAAGAAAGAAGGGCCCTGTGGAGTCTTTCCACAGCAGTAGGTCAGCTAGACCTGTTTTCAGTGACAGGAAAAACTGTAAGTCATAAATTCTTCAGGGTAAATCACTCTAAAAAGTTCATGCTCCAGCTTCTGTATGAATCAGAGATTATTTTTTCACTTTAAAAATAAGACATTTCAGATGAGAGAGCCAGGGGAACACAGAGGTGGAAGGGCAGAACTTACAGTTCAGCAGTAGCAATGCTTTGAAAGCGTGTTTTGTATGAGGGTAGACTATAGATAGGATAGGAATGTGAATACCTCTCACTCCTCTTTTCCCAAAAAGCTCTTGTGCAAACAAAGGAATGATGGTTACAGTGACTCACGTTTGTCTGATCCATTGAGTATAGGGTACATAAGTGCCTCATGGCCTTACTTCAGGCTGTTGACAGCTTGGTGGCAGAAGCAGACTGGCAGGAGGCAAATGCCTCTCTATTCTCCGACTTCTGGCCAGCTGTCAGCTCATCTATGGCCAGGAAATTTCCTCTATATCCTACATTGTTACAGATTATCTTTAATCTATTTAAAGAGTGAGTCTATTGGTGGTCACAACCGTCTACATTTTGGTTTCCAACCTTGGCTTTTTGTTGCATTTTTAAGTAGAAATCTGAATTAGTTCTTAAGGAATGATACACTAGGCAGACAGCTTTCTGAATGTAAAGAGAACAGCAAAATCTTTAAAATGTCTGGCTTTAAAAGTGCCATTGAAATACGCTGCAGCACTTCTATGGCTTTCTGGCTTAGTAACACATGTTCTGGCTTATTAACACGTTTTCAGCTGTTTAGACTGTCAGAAAGTTTTCTCTACCCCAACAGGCTAAATTTGCAGAACAAACTATATCATCATGTCTGTGTGAGCAATGGTCACAGTTGACTCTCTTCTCCTTCCCCCTTTTCTTCCTCCCTCCATTATAAACTTATAATTTATAATGCTTTCATAAATTAGGCCCTTAGTCTTATGCACTGGTAATCTCTTAATCTTGAGAGAGGAGAAACAGCTAGTAAGCATATTCAGCCACTATGCTGAGCATCACATAGTATTGATAAACAATATGGTCAATAATTAGACAACTGGGTGGCACACAGGCAATCTTTGTGCTTCTATTTCTGAGTGGAATTCGTTGTTACACTCTTCTGATAGGAGAAAAAGAAAATCAAGAAACCTCCAGCTTTCTCAATATCTTTCCAGCCACAACTGCCAATGTGGATGCAAAATCCATTTACAAATGTATATTGATACATGTGTTATTTAGAAATTCATTTATCTTCATGTTTATGTTTCTGTGTGTGTGAATTACAGTACTATAACAAAGGCACTGAAAAAACATGCATAGTCCTAATTATGAATAATATAGCAGCATCTGGGAAGCTTGGGTAGGTGCCAACGTAAAAGCCAATGTAATTTTTTTTTTAAAGCTGGAAAAGTGGTTTCTGAATACAGAACATCTTTCTTTCATGTGTTATATCTCTGGAAACTAGCTGTGTCAAACCCATTCAAAGCTTACGACTCGCATAAATGTTCATGGCATGAATTGGAAGGTAAGATTTTTAGGAGCATGTTTAATGTTAATTGCTTTAGATTAGATATCTCAGTAGAGGACCTTGAGCAATAAAAGAATAGAGGTGGTTCAGTGACAGAAGGAGCATAATTACAAAAGACAGACTGTTGTCAGAGTGGTGAATCAGTGGTGCAAAGTGATTCTAAACAATCATATCAACTATCTTGGTTTTTGCCAGGCAAAAATTGATCATGGCTAAACCAACAGTAATCTAACCCTATTCTAATTGGACAAAAGGTTACATATACTGATGAAAGATTTTTGAATGCCTTTTTTTGCAGCCTCTGAGACAAACAATAAAAATTAAGAATTTTCAAGGAAGTGAATACAGTTTTATACTGTTTTTGTTGAAGCAACAGCCCACTAGCCATACATCGTCCATTTCATGAAACTTAGTTTTCTTAGTCATGTGAATTTCCAGGCACAAACACAGATATTGTAACTCTGTAATAGTTAGGAAAAAATGCACAGACATAGAGATTAGAAGTTCCAACAATCTGTACATTTGTGCAGTTTTGAAATGGTAAGAGAGAGCAAAACATAGTGCAGCATATATAAATATATTTGTCTGTGCCTCAAGAGAACAGGGCTGACTGTTTTCACTACTGTGGAGTTCTGCTTACATCAACGATGATGGATGGTACAATGTACCTGTTAATAACAAAAATAGTCTTAAAAAATTGCATGAGAAATGGTAAGTAGAAATTCTGAGTACTTTGCAAAGAGCTTAAATTGCAGCATCAATGACAGTATTTTATTCCTTTCAGTATTACCAAGCTGATAATAGAGTCAGAAATCTTATTGGATTTTTAGAGATGTTGATCTGTGCAAGAATGCAAAATATCAATTTAGTTTACTTTAGTCCTGACAGCATATAGACCAAAAATACCACAGCTTGACTTTCTAATCCTGTTCTGAGTTTGTAGGGTTGGTACTTGGAAAGCAGATTTGTACTTGTAAAGTTGTAGAGTTAGTAAGAGATCATTGAAAATATTCAAAAAACAAAAGAAGCATTTTGACTTGCCTTCTTTTGGCTAGAATTTTATTTTTATCCAACTCTTCTTATGATGACCTTTCCACAAAATTAAGTTAACTCCTCTCTATGTCTCCAAACCAGTAGACATCTTTTGTGGATCTACCCAAGTTATTTTGTCATGTTTCATCTTCATGCAGACTAAACAAAGGAGTTTATAAACTTGAACAATGATCTTTTTAACAGCCAAGAAAAATGGGACATACTATTTTTTAGAAAAAGGGGAAACATATCTGGAATATAATTATAATGATTAATTAAATCAAGTCAAAAGAATACTTAGCTTTGACTTTTGGTGGAAGACATCTCAGGCTAAAGCACATTCCTTCAGAGAAACTAATTTGAATTAAATCAGCTCTAAGTTATTTTCCCTCTAACTCAGTTATAGATAGTCCTTCTGAATTCTGGTCATGTTGTCCCTGAAGAGGAGCACAAGACTTCTGATCACAGTAGGGGATTTCAGAGACAGAGCTAGAAAAAATTTAATTTCTCAAAAATTTGAAAATTATATATTGTTAATTGAAAATGTTCTCCAGTTGTATCTGCTGACAAATGTAACACAGTGAAATAAAGAAATTTATTTGGCTAGATACAGAACAGATGAAGTATATAATACATCTGACCCAACCATTACCAATAGGTAATGCATATTTTTTAATATTAATAGAAATATAAATTTTACTCTACCCCCTCGTCATGTTCTCTCTTCCTTTTTCTACTGCCAGAAATTGTTAAATTAAAATACCAGTAAAACGACACATTTTATTATAAGACAAAATTATATATAGGATCACATGTCAGATGGAAGTCTGCATTGAACAGAGGCTAAAGAATCTTATTGAAGAGAATTAATAAGATTCCTAAATATGTAAATTCTATATCTGCAACCAAAAGAATCTTCTAAATAATTTTTACCTAATCAAAAAAAATTGGCCAAATACTCCAGATGACAATGAACCTTCTTAGATGCTCTACTGCACACTTTATCATAAGATGCAACTCATTCAAAAGGAAGCTTCACTGTTCATTATTAGACCATGAGACAACTACTGTACATTTTATTATGAAACACCAAAAATGCAGTCATTCTTGAAAAAAATTATACTTTTGACATAATTTTCTGAAGTTGGCAGAGGAGTTTTGCCTTTCTTTTCTTTAATTATGTATTTGTATTACTTTTAGTTTGTATGTGTGTGTGTGTAGCAGCAATATTTCTCTCACTTCTTGCTTAGAATTTCCTGCTTACTTCAGGACCAGCTGCTGAATTACCATTGTTCTTACTGTGTTTATGTCCAAGACACTAAAAGTCTCTGTGGATCAGGGATAATATAGAGCTATAGGCAAGCACGAGAACAGAAATCGGTGTGTAGACTGAAGTTATTTTGGTTCCTGGAATCTTTGCATGTCTTTTCAAATATAAAATAATTTCGGTGTAGAAACATGACAGTTCATGACTAATTAAAATGTATCCTCCAGGCCCCTGGAGTGTTTATCTGTCAGCTTACTTACCTACCCTCAAATTAAGAGCCGTTAAAGATATGACCTCCAAATGGATTTGAAAAGCCAAGGATATTCAGCCAAGGATATTTTTCAAGTGTGTAATATCTGATCAGTTTAAAAAGTTCCTGACATCTCTTATAAAACTGGGGACTGAAAATTATCCAGTCAGGAATATCTTATCCTTGTAGCTTGGGTAAAGCACCCATTCATTTTTAGCATGAAGGGAAGATTGAAGACCTAATTATTTGTATTTGTACTTGCAACGGGAAAAAACCCAAGTTCCATTACGCCTTGTTAAATAATGTGCACATAAATAATTCAAACAGTGGTTTTAAATGGTACACATATTATAAACGTATTTTTGGAACTTGAAAGCACAGTTGGATAAATTAAACTCCTAGTCAAATTGAGGAAGGATGGAAGGATGGGAAGGAGGCAGAAATACAAGAAGACAGTGGAAAACAACACTCAGGGTACTTTTGTAAACCATTCTACTCTAAAAGCCTGATGGATCAGTTCATCAGGAGAGTCCTGCTGCTTTGCTATTGCCAGCCAGGGCAGAAGGAGCCGCTGCACACTGATGTCCTGGCTCAGGTTCAAGCTCAGATATGGGATAATGCATGGGCTACAGGCAGGAGAATTGTTCCTGCATGATAACCACCAGGTCATCAGGTTGGAAAGAGGATCCTAAAGCCAAGAAAAGGTTTATCCCTGGTGTGAACATTGCTCATGGTGGGTGGCTGGGGCATGCAAAAGAGGGGGAATGTGGGAATGGGAGCTGCTTGCTGAAGGGCAGCTTACAGATCCCTCCTGTCCCTGGCACGTGTCACAGTTGCTGTGTTCTCTTGCATCCTCAGACAACTGCTGCCCTACTCAGAAAGTGGGATGAACATGTGCTGGGAGAGGTGAATGCTGTCCCCAGCTGAGTTGGCCAAGTGCTATTTTGGTTCTTTACAGTCAGAGGAGGGAAAAAATGTGTTCAATCTGTAAGGCTGTCTCTTTATATTCCATGTCTCTTTCCTTCTTCTTGGAGACATCTCAATGTTGTATTTGCAGAGAGCAGAACTGGCTTCTCTGGGTGTTGAAATGACTTATAGGAATGACACCACTCACCCCAGTGACTGCATGGCCACAGAGGATGCCTGCAGTGGGGACAGAACTCCATGGATGTTTAGTGAAGGAAAAAACAGACTCAGTGTAGATTTTATCTTCTTCAGTGAATAAATAGCCCTTTAAGGAGCAAATTTTACCCTTCGTGGAGCCTCTCCAGGAACAGGCTTTCATTTTACCACAAGACACTGACTTGACCCTACAGAAGGATTTTTTCACTTTATGTCTGATTTGTCTTGTTTCCAGTTCTTCTGCTTGCCTTTACAGATATTTCCTGCCATGGCTTTAGTACCTACTTTTAAATTTATAAGAACACTTGTGCTCTACATTGGTATTTTTAAGCCAGATACAGAAAGAAAGTTTTCAGATATTTTGATGGTGGAGCAGCCCTCACTGGAATCCACAGATCTCTTGTTGGCTACAACAGACTTGGATGTTGACATTTTAGGTGGGATTCATGCTGCACACAGGAAAAACAAGCTGCTATTATAAGACGTCATCTAGGATAAGGCTACTTTGCAAAGTAATTCATTCCATTCTAAGATGAGTAGCTGAACCTGGAAGTGTTGTCTTTCCAACTGCTATGAAGGTGGTGGATCACTAAATGGAGCTGAGCTTGTAAGGCAGATGGTTAAAAGCAACTGAGATAAAAGTCTTCCCTCAAGTGTAAAACTGTCCAGATACAGAAGTGTCAGCAGCACGCTGAAACTCAGCCTCCTTCTGAATCAATTCTTTCGTTCTCTGTGGTTTTATGTCTTTTCCTGTAACCACAAACCCCACACAACCTCAGTGTGTTAAAGTATCAGGTCAAAAGGCATCCAAATCTCTAACGCGTTAGGATGAACAGTACAATGCCTGGCACATCTGCTGATTTTTATAGGCCTTATTTTAGAGCTGCACTAGTTTCCACTTACAGCTTTGTAGTGCAAGCTGTACGAGATGAAGACGTTTAATTTTCTATCTGCAGCAAAGAAGCAACACTGATGAAATTACGCTGTTTTATATTCCCCAGGATAAAAGCCATCCTTCTACCTCCTGTGAAAATCATTAGTATAGTTCTTGTAATAGTGTCAATGTGAAAAATATCTCACGGATTCAGCAGTTCCCCCTTTCTGTTCACCACTTCATGCCATCAGTTTCTGATCCTGTGCACATGGAGACTGGAGGAAGGTTAGCTGAGAAAAAAGAAAGCCCTGCAACTTCCCCAAACGTCATCAAGTGAAGTTTGCTCAGTAGAGCAGAGTAAACAGTAAATGGTAAAGTCTTCTGGAAAAAAAGCTTTTTTGAAAGGAAATTTCAGGTATTTCATGCCCATGCCCTCCTCAATATTATTAGATCTGGGCCAGTGCAGTGAGTGCCTTTGACACTGCTGGGTAGCTCCTTAAGAAAGAGCCCCTTTGCTCTGCATCACCCTTGATGGGGATGGGGTGGATCCTCCTTTTGTCCCACAGGGCCCCTCTTGCTGTCTGCCTGCCCCATTCCCACCCATGTTTCTCCTGACCACATGAAAGATTTCACATTCCTTGGGACAAGGTCGGCGGGACCGCTCTCTACCAGGACCTCCCTGCAGAAGGGCCAGCTGATGCTTCCTTGCTCTGGAAGTGGGAGCACCTCATCCCCACCCAGCCCTTCAGGACTACCAGAGACTGCAATGTTGCTGCTGGTATCATTTCCAGGAACCAGGAAAACTTTAATCTCTTTGACTGTGATGGAGAGGCAAGCAAGGAGAACACAGGCTTTGAAGGAACATGTCATCTTTAATCTTATGCCTTGCTCTGCTGTTGAGTGTGATGTTGTCTGAAGCTCAAGCAAGGAAGGTGGAGTGTTGGAACCCTGGGGTTTAGATACCTTTCACTGTAGTAATTAAAAAGCAATTTTTTATATCACTGGGTGAAATATATAGAGATGTAGAAAATTAGGTTTATGAGTTATTGGTAATGTATTAGTGACAAGATGGAGGATTTTGGGTGTGGGTTCTTACTTCTTCTTTCTTCCTTCTTCTTCACAAATCTGGATAGCTTGGCATTGGCTCAAATGGCCCGCAATGCAGATGATAAATGAATAGCTACTGAGTTATAAGTAAAAACATGTTAGTTGGCAACTTATAATTGGATAAATTAGGCTTTAAATAACCTTGGAACTCAAAACTCGAGGCCATTTTCCACCTTCCTAACTCAGAGAACGCTCTGTGTTGCCATGCCATAGATAAGAACTTAATAAACAACCTGATTAGAAGACCATCTCAGCACCTCCTGCGTTTCATTCCAACCTCTGAGCAAAGAACTCTTGGAACAGTAAAGGTAGGAACAGAAACGGGATTATATCAATGGAGTTGGTTTAGAACACACTGGAAGTGGTTCTGAAAGTAGCCTATAGAGCGGAAAATATATTTGTAGGATGAGAAAAATAAGTAGTTTATTTATTCAGGCAGGAGTTTTATTATGCCTCAGGTATCTGGAAGAAAATAACATTGTTTCTGTTAGTGGACTGTGTTAATATTGTTCATGTTTTCTTGATACATAAAAAATAGTTTATTTGTATTGAAATGGTTGTTGTGTTCTCTTACAAAAGATATAATCATGTTTATTTTCCAAATTTTTTTTACATAGGGAAAATATTTCTGAGAATTCATCTACCAGCAAACCACAATAAACTGTCACTGTATGTGTGAATCAGGAAGAGACAAAAACCAGTCCTTTGACACGAATTTCATGGCAGAGACTACATTTCAACTAGTTAAGATTATGAATTACTTGGACAAGTACATTAACTTGGGAAAGCACCAAGGAAGTTTGTTTCTGCTTTTGGTGGCTTTATTTCAAAGCAAATGAAAGAATCAAAGCAATTAGAGTAGGGACTGTATAAGAGTGGCTATTAATATAGCAAAGCCTGAAGACTAGCTGAGCCAGAGGATTCCATGGTTAGGCAAGATAATATTTCCTCAATAAGATAATCTGTACTGTTTTGAATACTACTACAGATGAAGACCACGGCTCTTCTATCAATAGTGACAAATTTGCTGAGTTTTTGGGTTTAGACTGAGCTGTGTTTCCACAGCGCCCAGGCACTCCAGTGAAGACAGGCACCTCACTATCTGGTGCTGTGCACACATAGACCAAGAATGAGAATGAAAATCAGTGGGGAATTAGAGAAATGGGAATAACACAGGGTTATTATACCTGGTTATTATAGTGTCTGGGTTATAATACCACCAGAGAAAACAGGGTGTTAGCACAAGGGAATCCTCCCACCAAATTCTGTAATTTGGATTGCTGTCTCATACATTCCTGCTTCTTGCATGGGACACTGTATTTATTATTGATCTTAACTATTGATCTGCTGTCCCATTGCATCCTGCTCACTATTCTCACTACGCTAGAGGTATATTCTGCCTTTGTGGGCCACTGACAATGCCTGATACACAGAAACTGCTGCCTGTGTACACAGGGCAGGACTGGTGGTGCATATGTGAAGGATCCCTCATCCTTAGGGGTGGAGATTGTTGTTCGCACAGGTACCTACACAGGAAGTGAGCCCAGAGTTTTTCCAATCTCTTGAGATGCCCCAGAAGGGGGCATTGAATGTAAACATTATCTACTATGGGGGCTTGTTTTGTTTCTTGGTAAATTCCCAATTGCCTGCATGCTATTATCCCTATCAGCCTTAAAATGCTGATAGTGATTGTTCCCATGGAAAACCAAGTCCAAAAGATTTTTATTTTATGAAGAGTGAAATACAGGAATATTGCATTTGGATACTTATGTCAAAATGCTTTTCTTATGGAGACACTAGTGCTTTCCTAGTCTAATATTCACTTACAATTAGAATGAGAAGTCAGAAATACAAAGCATGCTCCTAAACTCAGCAGTCCTAAACGCAACGTACTCCAAGCATAACTGAAATATATTTTATATATACAGATATTTATACATAATCTTGTGGATCACACATTTGTATAGGATCTGGATAAAAAAGTCTTACATAAATTAAGCCGTAGAGTAGTGACATCACACGGCTGGTCAAATATATTCTGGGCTTATCCCATCAAATGTAGGTCTTCAAAGCAGGAGGATTATAGACAATGTTTTTAGGAGTGCTCTTAGAAAGAGAGGAAATAAATCCTTTGGCTGTTAAAGCATACAGCACTGTTTCATTGTCACATGTAATAGAATGTTTTTCTTTACTTTACAGACTTGCAGTTTGCAACTGAAATATGCTTGACAGCACTTGTACAGACAGGTCAAAGGAGACCATCACCAAAGTCATTCAGGTTTCTCATTTGTTTTGTAGAGGACATTTGTTTGTGGCCCTGATTGCACAGAAATACTGCATAGAATAGGAAACTTTGTGTCACAGGCTGACTTGCCACTAATTTAATTCATTATTCACCATTTATAAAAATTCTCTCCTAACATTTTTATAAAATGTTATAATGCCAGGTGTTGATGATGGCAGCTTATCATCCTGAAACACTTGAAAGGCAATCTAGTATTTAATTTATTTCACTAAGTGCCATTATGATTGTATTTAAAACCATCCTCTTGCTCTGTATTGAATAAAATAGCATTCATGTTCCACCGCTGCACTTCTGAACCATGTGTGTTACCTCATTTCCTGGCTAAAACTTGTGTCATGCACAGCAGATGAAACAGAGGGCTATACGAGAATGCACATGCTAAAAATTTACTTCCAGAGCATAGAATTTCACATGCCATCCTGATTCCAGGTGTATGCAGAGCTGACTTCATTTCTAGTATCAGCAGAACTAGTAAAGTCCAGTAAATTACCTTGTGCCTCACAACTGAGTAGTTTATTTCAAGGTATAATGATAAGAAGCCTAAAGCTGTGATAAAGGTTGAAAACAGCTAAATGACTGAACTTCTGTGCTAGCTTGACTTCCAAAGGACTGCATCAGATCTCTGTCTAGTGCCACTGCTGGAACAGCTGGGGGGCACAGCACACCACAGGATGGACGTGACTTGTTCAGCTACGAAACTGTGATGTCCCAGCTCAAAGCAGAACTGCAGGTAGAACAATTTTACAGACAGCCCTTCAGTGGGATTGGTTTGAGATTAACACATTTGTCTGTAATAACCTCTGTGCTGGGCACCTGCAAGTTCATTGTTTTGGATCTCTCCTTGTGGAGAAATCTAACCAATCCAGCCAGTGTAGCCTGGAGCACAACTTGATTCATCCTGAAGTAGACACCTCATGTTTACTCATCTGATGTCTTCTCCATCGACTCTGCTTGTTAGGGTCTTAGTTTGTTGGTCACATGTAGGACTCTAGAGTCATTTAAGATCTTAGGATCTGACATGGGACATATAGGAAATCAGTGCTCTTCTAGATTGGCAGCTATGGCACGAAATAGCAACCAAAAGCAACCAAACCATTCCCCTCGTGTATCACAGACATCACTTGTATGGTCCTGGTTTAGGTTTAAACCTTGGTTAATTCTTACCCTTCAATCAATACCTGTATTCAAGTAATGAATATGTTGTGGTGGGCACCTGCATATCCAGGACTTGCTCCTGCACTCAATCTCATGAACCCCAGCTTCCTGCCTAAACTGCAGACTGCAATGAGTGGGAGATTACAGTTTGGGGACAAAGTGAACACAAGCCACAGGCTGCAGGACAGGGTAGTGGAGAACCAGACTGGGAAGGACAACTGGTCGCAAACCTCACAGCAGGAGTGGCTGAAAAAAAGTACAAATAAAGTGAAGCAGATTTCAGGGATAGCGGGATCTGAGTTACAGAAGCGCATTGTTCCCAGCCATGTATAAGAAACTGCTGCACAGTAGCTACTCCACCTTTCCTCACAGGGAGATACAAGGTGTATGTTGCAGATTTTGGCTGGGGAAACTTCATATTCACAGGCTACTTGTACTTGTGCTTTCTTTTTGCTTCTTCTGCTCCTTTCCAAGTCCAAATGTTGACTTGCACAGCACAGCCACCACCATGAGAGTTTGTTTCCCATACTTTGTGGGGGATAGAGAGAAAGAAAAGACAGGCAGAGGCTAGGGAGTACTCAAGCTGCTCTGCCCAAGTGTTTTAATTCATCTAAGGAGAGGACTTAGTCCTGAGTGCCAGCAGCCATTTCCTGGAAAAATGTTTCCATGAAGGAGCTGGAGCATCCTTAGCATCTGTAATAAACATGGAACAATCTCATGTCAGTGAAACACAGAGAAATGTGTTTTGTGCGAAATGTGTGAGGGCACAGTCCTTTGCCCACACACATCTCTTCCAGAAACCTCATGCATAAAAACTCTGAAAACTGAAACCACATGCACTAAACAAAATTAAAGCCTTATTGTATTTGGAGGCCAGTGACAATATGCTGACAATCACTTGCTATCTATTGTTAATCCCCCACAAGGCAAGACTTCTCCATGTAAAAATATTAAATGATATTTGAAAACATTCATATTTTTTTTGTCCATGAGTTCTCCCAGGCTCATATTGTAGACTCAAGGATTAAAAAAAAAGAATATGCCCATGACTGCCAATGAAGTGGCAGTGTATTTTGCTTCATTTGGGGGCTATAATTAAACCATCTAAGTTCTCTGCCATGCTGCTCTTTGTATCTATATCTACTTGGTACCAATTGTAAAATTGTGGTCTCGCTGAAAGACACTGCAAAACTCAGTTTAGTTGCTAGGAAAAACACAGGACTTCCCACCTGAACTTAATTAATATCATGTCAGTAAATACTTTCATTTGAGGAAGTTTATTTCTAAATGAGGTTAAGTGACATTTACATCAGTTTAAAACAGGTCAGTCTTCATGGATTTCAAAAGGTTTGTTCTCACATTATGCTAATAACTCCAAATGAGTGTTCTTATGTTTGGGTAGTCATATTGGAAGTTGATATTAATCACTTAGATAAAAACTACAAAATTAGAGAATATACTGAAAACAAAACGGCTCTAAAGGTTTCTAAGGCTCTCCTCTGCCAGGAAAAATTGCATATCAACAGTTGATGGCCCTGCACTGCTTCTGCTTTCCCCACTTGATAACTGCAGCAACACACTAAAACTTTTAAAGGAAAGAGGCGTTTTATGCTGAGAGTGCTTATGGTCCCTTCAAGTGTCTTCAGTAGAGCTGCCTGGAGGGGTCAGAGAGAAGGGGTTGTGCATTCAGGGCAGCATACATGCCCCATGAGGATGAACAGCAGAGTAGACACTGTGTGTGAATTCAGAGGGTGAGCTTGCATTGGCATGAGCCTTGGATGTCAGTGTGTGAGGGAACAGAAGCACTGCTCTCCTTCAGCTGATGGTAGCGGATTTTCAGTCTAGGAACCAATGTGCTCAGTTTTATTCGTCATGCTCAACTTGACGAAAACTGCTTTCTGTTTGTCCTGAAAAATGACAAATGCTCTCTAAAGCTTAGAAAATAAGGAGAGGCAATAAGATCTTAAAATATTGCTTGTTGCATCTGAGTAACCAGTTAAAACACAGAATTACTTTTAAGACTGAAAGCCAGGCAGTTTCAGCAGATGAAAGATATGCATATGAAGATGTAAGGCCGATGAATAACCTCTGAAACAAATGAAGCATAATACAATGCCATGCTGTTGGTCTGTTACTGATATTTGCATCAAAACAATTAGTACTTAAGTAAATAAATCTCTTTTCTCTACAGATGTCCTCTACCTGATAGGCTTTCAAATGTAAAAAACCAGACCAACCATTGATTATAAACTGGGGTGCCATAACAATAATATCTGCAATGTTTTTTGCAATTGCAGTCATTGTAGATGACAGATGTGTTACAGAAGCGTTGTTCTGAGGGAGTAATATATTACCCGTTTATGGCTGTGCAGGAAATGGCTCAGGTAATTAGTGTCTAGCTAATTAATCCAGGCTCAGAGAAAAGGGGGAAAAAAACCCAAAAGCCAAAACTAAAGGGCAAAATATGGTACTGTTGTTACAGTGAGAGTCGTATTATATTCTTGGTTATTGAGTTTTCCTCCAGCACTCCCTAGTGGCTCATTATAATGTATCCATACTTTCAGTGTTGCATACTAATGAAATAAGCATTTATGATCTCTGAGCAGTTTTCTGATACAACTCTATATCATTAGGAAACATGGGGAGATGTATAACCATGGCACATCTGTTTCCTCTTCATCCCAGTTCCCTTCCCTGACAAGATCCTCCTGGATATGCATTTAGCTTAATTCACTTCAAAGTGTCTGAGACTTGAAATTACAAGGCATAGACTCTTCTTTTTCTAATTCCATTACATTGTAAGAAATGCTATAAGTAACCAAGCATGGGCAATTAAAAACACAGCCTTATTTTGAAAGTGTTACTGAGGATATTTTTTCTGTGCTATCCATCAAATGCAGCTGTTTTTATCTGAGCAGTTTTAAGCAGAATTGCCTCCAAATGTGCCATAAGAGCACATGAGCAGTAACAACAGATTAAATTTTCTATACCTCAAAGAATTGTGTGCATGTAGCTAAACTTGTGCAAGCAGGCAGCTATCACAGCAGGAGAGCAGGCAACAGAGCAACCATTCTACCCCCAGTTCTTGCTCTAACCCGGCTGAGCTGGTACCTTGCCTCCCACCTCCTGTAAACCCAAATTTGACACAACCTGGCTCTGGGCTGTGCTCTGCTCCCATGAGCCAAACCATATTCGAACAGCTCAGTACAAGGGAAGAAGCAAAACCTGTCTTTGGAGGAAAGAAATCTCAGTTCCTTTGAAAAAGATGAAAGGCTGCATTGTGTTATTTTAATTTTGATGATTGTTAAGGGACGTGCGGGTATGTGTAACCAGGAAGACGATGGAGACAGGTACTATAAGGAGCCCAGAGCCAGCAGATTCATTTTATGGTGTACTCCTCTGGGAATCAGCTTTCTATTGTAGCCTGTCCATGGTCAAATCTATTTCCCTGGGACACAGTCTGGGAGAAGAGACGGGGCTCTGGCACAAACTATTTCTTACAACTTCTGCAACTCCAGGATTAGTATTTTGGGATAGCATTATGGAGATTTGGCAATGAGAGTATTGTGCTGGTTTGGCTGTAAACCAGCAGGGGAAATTAACCCCACACAGAATACCTCGAGAGATTTTAGGTCAAAATTACAAATTTAATAAAAAAGGTTAAAACAAATGCAGTAATACAGAAACACCGGCTTAAACAAACCGACAGAGTCATGGTACAACCTGACACCCTGTTGACCAGGGTGGTAGCTGTGCAGCCCAGTGAGGCACTGGTCCTGCAGGAAGGCCTGGTAGCCCAGTCCCAGTAGTGGAGTGCAGTAGCTGAATCCAATTCCGAGGAGTGGAGTCCAGTCGAGTCGAGAGTCCCACCGAGAGTGAAATCCTGACAGTGGAGTCCCNCTGGAGTGCTTATCTCAGTTGAGATAAGGAGTCCCAGGTGTGTAATTATGAATTTTATCCAGCTTTTTGTGGGTGGTATAGAATATATAACTAACCCAGGACAAGTATGCAAGAAAAATTTTTTTCAGGTACTGCCTTATATCCAGTTGCTTGGACCTAATCAAGCTTTTTCTGAGACTAAAGCAGCAAAATGCCAGGTTTCCAATAGGAGGTTGGAGCTAAGTTAGTGCCTCGATTTTCACTACTACTGTGCTTTACTCTGCTTCAGGTTGCTGCACTTCTTGTCTGAGAAAATCAGTGCATTTTTAAGGATGATTTCTCATCCTGCTATACCGATGTTCTACCAAGAGATGGCTCAAGCAAGAACAAGAAATGGAAGCTATTCATCCAACTATGTTTCAGGCAGCCCACAGAAGCACTAAACACTGTAGGATTTGGCAGTGCAAAGGTGGCCAAAGTGGCAACTTTGGTTCCCAGTTGTGTATTTCTCAGATACATATGCCCCCATCCGTAGTGCATGCTGTTTGACAACACTTTGGGGACAGGCCTCCTGATGCCACCTCTAGGTATTAGAGGTCTTCAACCTCTCTCTTTTCCTCCAATTAATTCTACATCTTTTAAGGCAGAACTATAACAAGTATATCCCTTACAGCATATTCTGGAACAAGCATGGGCACACAAACAACCCCTTGCAGATATTTGTCTCCAGACTTTGATGGGATGCCTTGCCATTGACATGCTGTGTTTTTTCAGGCATTGTCAGGTTGCATCACACTTGGTTGTCTCTGCCCATTATGAAATAAAGCCTGGAAAGTGTGTGACGGGGGTTGAAAATATATTAAATGTGGATCTGTCTTTTATAGCAAAAAGCACTGAAGCTGGTGATATTTGCTCTTGGCTTTTCATAATATTCTTCAATTTTTAGCTGGGTTACATCTACAACTGAAAATTCTCTATCAAGTCTGTTTGTCCTTTATTGTTATGTCTGTGGTTTGTCCTGCATGTCTCATTAATTCCCTTGTAAGAATGACATTTCCTTAGTTCAGTTTCTCTCATGAACCTTGCTTTTTTTCTAGCAGAGGAAAAACCTGTCCTGTCTACATCAGTTCCTGTATATTTGAAATGAATTAGTGTTCTGACACCAAATAGCTCTTTAAGAGAAGTCTG
The DNA here is from genome assembly GCA_013397565.1 of Ptilonorhynchus violaceus. NCBI lineage: Eukaryota > Metazoa > Chordata > Aves > Passeriformes > Ptilonorhynchidae > Ptilonorhynchus > Ptilonorhynchus violaceus. The sequence goes on along the minus strand of VZRJ01002170.1, from coordinate 1,322,262 downwards.
ATGCAATCCACATCTTGGTATTAATTCAGCAGAAGTAAAATGCACACGCTATGTCCTATTTAATAACAGGAGAGGATATTTAAAAAGGACCTCAGCTCCTGCCTTAAGAATCTGTGGCATACATATAAAGAATCTTTCCATCTTCCAGCTACAGTAGATCATAAATCATCTAGCAGAACAACCTGAGTCACCAGTCTCTTCTGTAGGATACAAATGAAGTTATTTATAGTTTTTCTTGAGCATTTTGATCTCAGACAGATGACTGGCAGGATCCAAGGTCCTCTCTGTGGGGATGCAAACCCCGTATTTTCCTGGTCAGGCTTTGGTAGCTGACCATGCTCAGAAGCTGCCAAGCCCATACAGGGATCAGTGTCTTAACTGCCCTCCTCCCTGCTCAGTTTGACTCATTGGTCACAGGGTATTTGTTTGGCTATTCCATTATATTTTGTTATATTCTCCTGGTGGGAATGTATCTTTAAGAAAGTTTCCCCCCCCCACTTTTATATTATAAATCTTATAATGACTTGTAGCTTGTTGTTACACCTTCTGTCTTAATATCATGTGATTCTGCACAGTGTAACCTGCACTGAAACTTCAACCCAAATGCAGTTATGGAGCACCTACATTTAATTGCATTAACTATGTTCATTGCTGGCTACAGAAACAACAATAATCTCATTCTAGGTGACTGTTTCTTATTGTTTAGTTCAGCAGTAAACCACTGAAATATACTTGACAACAATATTCATGTCTCATTGTAAGTTTTAAGACTACAGGTGAAGAATCAAATAGCAGAGTGCATGTTAAGTTGTGGGTTTATCAGTATAAAAAATAAAGCATGGCTTGCAGAATTCATCATACTGAACTGTTTCCTCCATACTGTCCCCTGGGAACCCACTGTGATCCATGCTGTCTCCAAGAAATAATTTATTAATTCCTTGTGCATTAAGTGTAGGAACTCCTTCCAACATAATCAAGTGATGCTAAGTTATGCTTTTATTGCTCAAGAATAACTGTAGTCCAAGAATATTTATTAATCTTATTCTCCTTTCTCTCAAAGGAAAGTTGCCGTTGTTTTTGTTCTTTAGAACTGAAGTATATCTACTATCCAAAGTACATTTCTAGATACATTTGCTCTACACATTTCTATAATTGCAGCTTACACACCTGATTAGGCAGATCCCTCAGCCACTAACCTGCATCTACATCTGTGCTTAACAGTGCTTAAAAAGTTAATAAATACAACGGGGACCTTTTCCATTTCACATGTGATTTCATTTTTTGTCTCCCCAGAGTCTGTTCTCAAATAGTAACTGCTAATTCTCCCTCTTGGGTATAATCTTGGACTCCACAGAAACTGGTAAACATCTTCGGATGTCTACAGTTGTTCTCCTAGGGCACAAAATTCGCGCTTTTTTTTGACATCCCATGGCCTTACTGCTGCTTCCTGACATATTGATTATTCTGTTTTCAGTGTGGGCAAAACACGGTCTTGAAAGAACTCCAGTTTCTAACCTATAGGCCTTGCCTTCAGGTTGTATCTGCACAGTGAATAGCTTAATAGCCTGTTACTCTCAACTGCAGATTTTAATTCACATCTGCTTCTCCCTCTGCCTGAACGTAATCTTTCTCCCATTCCTCTCACAGAAAGGTGTGTTGTTTATATTCTTCTGAATTTAAATACTGTCCAATTTTTGCACAAAGCATGATGACATTGGTGAGTATATTTTAACAAGATTCTTTGTTTTCATGAGAAAGCTCACAATGCACTTGTTTTAGATAATGTTTTTTTCCAGAACAACTTCAAACTCATTGCTTTATAAAACATACCTAATGGTGAAATGGGTGAAAACAAATTTCAACTGATGCAGTTATATCTTTCTGAAGTCCTTTCCCAAGTACTGTGTAATTCCATAGTAACATGAGGAAGTATTTAGTCTTTATTTTACATCTAGTATAAATAAATCATACAGCTGCCTATCCATGTTAGAAAGCATAATCTTTAGTGGGAATTCTTGCAGTATATGATAATAGTGGAACAAATGAAACAAGTATGTCAAGGACAGAAATGAGTCCATGTAAGTATCTGACAGATATAAGCTGATACCTGGTAACACTGCACACTTCTGATCAATCAGTGAGTAAATCACTCTGCTTCTACCTACAAGGCCTATCCCAAGACTCCTCACTACTATTTAAAATGTTCAGGGTCTTCTCTTTTTTCTGCATGAGTTCTGACAAAGAATCAGGCAGAAATCCAGTTCTGACTTTTACTAGCAGGTTTGTATGTTGGCTCAATGAAGGGAACTCTGGTCTAGATTAAAACTTCTATTGATGCTTTCTTTTACCCAGAAGGTTTTACAGAATAAAGATAACAGTCATTTTGGGAAAAAAACCCAACCACTTTTAAGAGCACATCGTAAATCTTCAATATAAATTATCTTACAATTATTTTTAATAGCCTCAGTACAAGGGAACTGGAAAATATTGGTGGCCATATTTGAGAAGCTCATACAAGAGTGTACAGAAATACATTTAAAGTACCTTATTTCTATTTTCATTTACAGAGGAGGGCAAGACATGGAAGAATATGTTCATCCCTCAAATTATTTACACAAGCAGAGGTAAGGTTATCTTCCATAAATCTTGAAAAACATGTTCTACTAAAAGGAAGATGTTTTGGACTGGAGTCCTGTGGCAACCAGACTCCAGAAGAAATGTGTGGAAGGTTATGGACACATTTGTGGGCAATGGTTGTGTCACCCATGCCAGCAGAGTGATGTAAACTTTTCCTGTCCAGGCAGGACATGACAGGAACTGTCTCTGTTTACTTTTGCAACTGAATTCACTGTCAGCAAGTGGTTGCACAGCCTGTCCAGCTGGATTCTGTCAAAAATAATAATTTCTGCCTCAGTTAGCCTGGGCTGATTGATCTGCTGCTGAGAAAAGGTTGGGCAGCAAAAGGAAACGGTAGCTGCTTATGAGTGGTTGCTCCAGGTTACCCATTGAATTCACAGTTTTTAACCAAGTGATGAATCTATTTCTGCAAAGTGCTTCAGGCTCAGGTTTTACCTTTTCTTGGGGACCTACTGTGCCGGAGTTCAAACTTGGCATTTGCTTGCAGGTACTGCTGTTGCTGGGCTCATTTCTTATTGTCTCCACAGCCTTAATCACACCAGGATGGGCTTTAAATACTACCAGGAACTGTGGCTATGACTGGTTATGCCTCATTCAGCACCTAAGGCACCACTTAATGTCTAAATTGAGACAAGAGGTACTGACCTCTTGTCTAAACCAAAATCTTTCAATGTTAAAAAATTGCCCTCCTGAAAAGCCAGGAAGTAACTAAAATAGGGGCATCTGAGTGGTTTTGTGTGCTCTATGGTTATGAGCTTCTCTGGGGAGCACTCAGGAGTGTTGTTGACCGTGATCCAAGTGGCACAAATAATGTGTTCCTCTTAGAGCTTCTTATCACACTGATTTTCAAATTATTTACTGAACCTACTGATCCTTTAAAACCATGTTGCACTTTCAGTTTTAAACAAAAGTAGCTAGACAGCAGCAGAGACCGGCAGTAACAACAATTGCAGTAGCAATGCCATTTGGATGCTGTGAACACATGTCCTTGTGCTTCCAAGCTGATGCACCGAGGTGGAGCTGAATTCGGTGCAAAGCAAACTAAATGAAAATTGCATTCAAAAATGTAACATTCATGTCAGCCCTTCTTCAGATCTGGCTGAATTGAGCACTGTGAAACCTCATCACTATGAATGCACTACATACTTTTCATAATTATGATATGAACATTCACCATAATAAATTATTAAGCTTTTTTTCACAATACAGGGGACTCAAACCAAGTCCACATGAGTGACATTCATTGTGTCATAACATTACGTGAAGATATTTGTCTGCCATAACAATCATGTTCTAAGAAAACAATCAGTATATTTTACCTCTTTCCAAGTTTTTCTACTCACTTGTGGCAGCAACACAGTTTTGAGCCTTCAGATTGACAACTGGTACTTTGACCATTTGAACTTAGAGAGGCTGCATTTAAATTGTGGATCTTGGAACACTTCCAAATGCCTGGATCCAGGAGTTCACCCAGCTAAGGTGTAGCCTCCTGTTGGACATGGCTTTGCCCTGATTTCTCCATCACATCTTGGCTTTCAGTGAATGCAACCCACATGCACTCACCAGACAGGAGACAGAATATGCTCTAGTCACAGACCAGCTCTAAATTTTACCTTATGGTGCTCTGGTATCCAGATATTCCTCTGTTGAATCCTTTCCACCTTGTCCTTCTCTTCCCATGATGATACCGCTCTTCTTATTCATTCGACTCCAGTCTTATCTCCTCTAGTTTCTCTACTCTTCTCCTCTCAGCTATTATCTCCTGTAGCCAGTTCTTTTCCAGATACCCTATCACTTCTCAGGCCCTTTCTGCCACCCCCTATGTCTCACATACCCATTTTCTTTTTTCACTGGAACAAGCATGCACCAGCATCAGAAGCTTTCACCAGTTCAGAAGCTATCTCAACCTCTTTCATTTTCTCTTTTTCTACATTGTTGTCTCAGCCAGTCCCAGTTCTTCCTGATGTCTGCTCACAAGCCCCTCACCACTGTTATTCCTCACCTCTTCTTCTTCTTTTGCAGTGCCAGCTTTTCCTGCTCTCCATTTAACCTCTGTAGGTGTCCAGTTCTCTCACCGGGAGTGGTATGATATCCCAGTTCTTCTTGTCCAGCTGGTCAATCTCCCTTTTTACACCTCCATTCCATTACCCCATGATACACCTTCTGCCTTCATGGACAGTGATCCTGACAACTCATATTAAGGCTTTGTTTCCCTAGCAAATGGATAGATAACATTCTTTTCTTTTTAATATTGAAGAGAAGATTCTCTGGAATGTTATGCCTTTCCCCTTTATGTTTGCTGGCATAATCCCTATAGCTTTTCCCCCAATAAATATTACACTATGAAAAGTAAAATGGCCATTTTCTAACTATTGCTTGACTTTGCTTTTAGCCAACTAGTTTCAAGCCACGCCCCACAGACTTCAGTCATTTGTCTGAATCAGTTGTTTTCACTCCAAAGGAAAAAAAAAAGCACAAAACTGCTAATACTGTTCCATGATGCTGAGACAATGAAGAAGAAAATAAAGTGGTCAGTGTTCACATGTTAAGGGGAAGTTCCATTGTGGGAATACAGTCAGAGCACAGATGGACGCTGTGATCCCACTGACCCTCCTAGGATCCTTAAGCTTTTAAAATGTTGAAGCCATCTTTAAATTCGTTAATTTAAGTATAGCCCATTCTAAGTCACAATTTTAGGGAACACTCCTATGGGATTGTATCCATGTAGTCCTTTGTTAGAAGTTGCAAAGGTACCAGCAAAGAGGGTTCCAGAGTGCCGCCTTCTGGACAGGAAAAGGTGGGGGCTTTGTCAAGTATTTCCTAGTGAGGGCTTTCTCTTTTAAGAGTACTAGATCACCAAGGACTTGCCAAATTTAATACTGTGAAAATCTCTTTGAATTAGACACAGCAGTGTGCAGTATAAATTTAATAGTTCAAACCAAGATACTAATTCCATAAAAACCCCAGCAAGATTCCCAGCTTGCAGCATTTTGAAACCTGAGGTCTAAAACCTGTGCTAATCCTGGGGATGAAAGAGAAGTATGAATTAAATATTGTACCAGTGTTTCACAAATGCACAGGAATGAATTTAAGATGAGCTCAGCACAAATGGCTTATCAAATGTCATATTCTAAAACTCCAAAGAAGTTTTAAAGACTTAAAGGTCAACATCTTCTTAAAACCTGTCAGAAAACCCCCCAGCTCCCTCAGCCACTCCACATAGGACTTGTGCTGCAGATCCTTCACCATTTCCGTTGCCTTTCTCTGAATACGCTCCAGCATCAAAATGTCTTTCTTGTCATGAGGGGCCCAGAACTGAACACAGGACTTGAGGTGTGGCCTCACCAGTGCCAAGTACAGGGGGATGAGCACTGTGCTGGTCCTGCTGGCCACACTACTCCTGATACAGGCCAGGATGCCATTGGTTTCTTGGCCACCTGGGCACACGCTGGCTTGTGTTCAACCACTGTCAGCCAACATCAAGTTGCCACCAACTTCAAGCTTTTATTCACCAGTCTAACTTTCTTCATCAAACAGTGGTCGAGTAACCACAAAACCACCTGAAAATAAAGAGTATGAGTTCTTTTAAATGAAATTATACAGTGCTCTTTATATCAGAAACCACAAAGAGGACAGCAAAACCTTCAGATATGTCATTTAACTCATTCAAAGGCTCACAGGCTTTGATACGCAAAAAAAGGGAAGGAAAGGAATAGGAAACAGATGTGCCCAGAGGATACTGGAGTTTCTTGTGGGTCTAAGAGAGGATACCATACTAGGTTTTTTTTAGAAGAAAAAGACATAAGAGAAACATGCAATCGAAAGATAATAAATATTAGTAATGGGAGACTATTTTCCTTTGAAGTGAATTGGTAGAAAACATTAAGTCGAAAAGATTATAGTAGGGCTAAAGTTTCCTTGTGGAATGTTTCAGGATTCTAGCAGGAAAGCTGAAATACAATGCTATGTTTGAATAAGTGAACTCCACCTTAAGGTGTTTGAGTTTACTGAGTAGAACAGAAACCACAGCACCTCTGGGAAGTTGTGCTTAGAAGGAAGGCTCAGTTCTTGACTTCGTGTCATGCTCTCTCCTCTCTGATGGTACAGGCTGGAAAGTGTTGGTACTTCAGGCAGCATGCTCCATGGGAATGTAAAATGAAGAATTCCATGCAGAAGCTTTGCTTTCATGGTGCTTGCCATGTTTTCTTTCATGAGAGTGTCCTAACATATGTGGGTAAGAGAAATATTTTAGCCATTTAAGTTTAAAATGTTGGCTAATATTCAGATTATATTTAATTTTTACTGTCAGAATTTCCAAAATTGAAATTCTAAATTTCAGTCAAGACTAATTGTGAATGTATGGCAAAGCACCCTGTGAAAACACTTTTTACTGTCAAAACAAGACTCTGACATCGTCAGGTTACACGTGTCCACAGCAGATGTGGCACGGGCAGCGGCAATGAAGCATTCCGTGCTTGCTTTTCTTTGTTGTCATTCTGGAGGGTGACAGCCGTGAAAAGGCACTCTACGTTTACTTCTTAGCCCTTCACAGAAGTTGCCATTAAGACATCAACCTCTGGGGGGGGAGGCGATGCAGAGTTTGTGCAAAGTACTGTTAGGAAGACTCTTACATGAATTATGGAAGTGGCAACTTCTAACTGCTATTGACAAGCTATTGATGTTAATTAGTACAAGATGATACACTAATCCACTCCCACAAAACATAATTGGACTGTCCTGGGAACCACAGCACAGGAGCTACAACACATCAACAGCACCAGAAGCACCTTTCACCAGTGGGGGGTGAAAGGGTGGGTTGTGTTTGATAATGAAATATTATAAAAAAAGATGGTTCTCAAGTTGGGCTCTTGCAGTGGATGGATACTTGCCAACTTTGCCCCCTCTCCGCCTGTGACTCATTTCCTCCATTTTAAATAAGGAATATTTAAATAAGGAAAAAGATCATTGAAACAAGGTTAAGACTTATGTCACTCTCACAGTCACTCTCAGTGACTATGGTGGGAACATCACAGGTTCATCAAGTACAATCTTCTGTGTTCAGTTTGGTTGAAATGTGCTAAACTATGACAGAAAGAGAAACGCTGAATATCCAGCTCTGCCCAACACAAGGTTCAGTGCAAAACAGTGTGTGAGCATGTAATTAAAGATTTATAGTGGTTCATATGTAGAAGGGGCCATAAGGACACGTTAGAAATTTCTGAAGTGCTCAGCTCTGCAACTTGGATATTTTTAATACAGCTCTTTTTTTTCCAAGTCATCTTGAATTTCAGCACAGTAGCAGAGAAAGCAAATGAGCAAATGCTGCTCCTGACAAGACTGTCCATCTGGCATAGTTTTTCCATGTAATAGCATTAGGAAATGTCAGCTGTCACTTGCAAGTGAATGTATGCAGGTTCAGCTGCCTGAATTTATCATAGTGGGTGACAGACCTAGAGAAATCCATCCACAGCTTTGCTTCCAGCAGCTGCCACAGCTTCGGATGCAGCATCTATCCTCCATGTGACTCTCTCACAAAATTACAAATTACAAAGCAATTGGGCAGCAACTAAACTTTACCCAGCTCCATTGCCATGATGCAGTTCTCATCAGCCAACCAGGCAATCACCTTCGTACCAACCAGTTTCTCAAGATAATTTGCTGAGCTTGGCATGATTATTTGCAAGACATGTTCCTAAACTTTCCCATAAAAATTTTCCTCAGATGAGATGTGCCACCTTACATGTGTGCTCTCATGTAGATTATCATCTTAGCCCTAAACTTCCAAGTTAAAGTGATGGTTTTTAAGTGCTGCAAGCAATGTAGCTGGGGTAGGGGACACTGCAGGGGAAGCTGAGCATAAATATCCAACACACTTGTGTTCAATCTGAGCCCCTTGTGGTCCCAGCTACACTACTTAAAGAAGAAGCAAAGGATACAATTAGCCTTTAGAATATGTGCTCTTTGTGCCAGTGTTTACATTTGAGTTAGCATCTGTTTTTCTTTATTTCACCTGAACGTAGATTCCTTATGGCATAAGCATCCAGATGAATCACAAAGTAAGACTTTTTGACGCTGACAAAGAGTATCCTGTGAATTTAAGAATGTTTTATCAGCTTTTATTTTCTATCTTACATTTCTGGAATTGTCTCTATATTTTTTGTCTTGCACTCTTTCTTCTATACACTCCTGTTAATTTAGGAAGCAAAACTCTGCAGAAAGTTCTTTGCAACAGGTGACACCAATGACTGATCTTGGCTTTCATCACATTTCATATACTGACTTTGCTCAGACAGATGACAAAGTACAAGTATCCACTAGGATACTTCCAATATTTCCAATGAGCTTCCCAATAAGCTCATTCTGTGAAGAGAGAACTGGAGAGAAGAGTAAAATAATGAAAAAATTTGAGTGAAAAGGAAAGAAGACAAGAAATGATTAAAAATGGTAAAACATTTTAAAATTATTCCTGAACTTGTTATGAATTAGTATTTCCTGAAGGTATTTCCTCTCTGTTTTCCCCTTTTTGCCTATGTCACTTCACATTTCGTGGCTTCCTGCATGTTTGTACAAAGTTCTGCAAAAGGTAATTTCACGAGACAGAGCTCCAAGTAGCTTCCTGAATTTGTTTCTATAACAAAGTTACCCAAAGCTCCAACTTCACACAGCTCTCTCTGAACTGGGGTTGTGTCACTAACCCAAGGTCCTGAATAATGACTGATGCATGTTTGTGTCAAACTCTGCAATCTTCCTCAGCTGGGGTTGTAGCTTTGTTTACCACTGCTCAAAAACAGATCAATATGCAGCTTACTTCTGTTAAGTAACAACAGATGCACTACGACCACCTCTCTCTTTTCTGGCCCCAGGCTTTTATAATTCTCATAAATTACTTTTAAGCAATCTCTTCTCCAGTCACCATTTGCTATATGTTCAAGATTATATGGTCCTGTTAGAGCCTGTAAGCTACAGTTTCATGCATCTCTTATGCCTTCCTACCAAGAAAACACAGTTGTTTCTCTGTTCCTTTCCCTCCTTTCCCAAGGAGACAAAAGCCTGAATATTTTGGTTTCTCACCTCATGCAAGGTCATATCTACAGACTCTCTTTTACAATGCTTCACTGTTGGGAAAAAGACAAAAACTGCACAATCTGTCCACAAATGATACAAGTACAAAGAAGTCATGACAGTTTTTCTGTATTTAGTACTTTTTCTCACTTTTCTACACTGTTCTCACATTGTTGATATGATTGGTTGATACTGTAGGCATGTTTATTGGAGTTCAAATGTCTGGTGTTGCATTTGCAACACCAATTTGCATTAATTGTCTTGAAGAAAGCTACCTAAGACTCTAAAGATAGCTAACTGAAAAAAAAGCTCTCAATTTCATGTGTATGTATTCATCTGAAAGAAAGAGACAAGACGTGGTACAGAAAGAGGGGTTTTTTTGTGAAAACATCTGACAATCAGAAGGGGACTTGCTGTGAATTTCAGGCATCAAACCCCTTCTGTTGTTCTGCTCATGGATGGACTCTGCCTTCAAGACCCACCACGCACACCAGTGCAAAGCCAGAAACTTTGTAATAGTGCTGAGAGCCCAGGTCTGCTCTCTGATATGGCAGTTTTCCAACTTACATCAGTAACAAGGCAAATTGGAACCAGACAAATTTATTTATATGGGTTAGTAAAGACTTGTTATGTGTGATAACTTTCCCACAGGAACAGCTTTTGAGATAGCTGCCAAATGAAAATTGAATACTATGATATCGTGTTTATTTATGCATCTGTTATCACTGCTCTTATTTACATGATCCTGGTAAATTTTTATGTGTTTTAACAGTGCAGACACATTTTTATTGCACGTTTGAAGAATTAAGTTCATATTGATGGAGATAAATGGTAAAAAATCCTTCTGTTCAGCCCTTTTGAACAGAATATGTGTGTTCACACATTTCTCACAGGAGATGTGAGTTCACAGAACTTCAGAAGCTCTGTGTGCCCTTCTGGTCTCATTTCAGATATCAGTTTCATGAAATTTCATCCTGATTCTCATCCATATCTGCAGCCATATTTCACCTCCAGGTGGTGCCAGGAAGGTGAACAGAAGTGAGATATCAAAGCTATCATATCAATACTGCAAGTTTGTTATGATGAAAACTTAAAAGCTCTTGGAAAAACAGTATGCCAAAAGAACACAACAGAAATTAATCCAACAAGGGCAAAAGTGCCAGCTAAGAGACATCTTAGGTCAGGCACAGAAACCCATGGATGCATCTATACCGTTCTTAGATTCCAGCTGTTCCATCTTTGTCCTAAACAGTTTGTACCTTTACTTAGTGCAATCAGCTCCAGAAGTCATGCATTATAAACTCCACTGAAGGGATAGCTATCCAAAGATTATATAGTCTAGAAAAGAAAAGGCTGAGGAAGGACACACTTGCTCTGTTAAACTACTTCAGTGGGGTAGATATTATGGGAAGATGAAACATTTATGCAAAAGAGGAAAGCAGGCCTAAGATCAAATGCACAGACACCTAGTCCTGAAGTATATTCAGCCTTTTGAAAGGGTTGAAACAAACGATTTGAAGATCGAGTTCTACCAGATTATGAGAGAGGCTAAAATAATAGGTTTTCTGAGGAAAGAGGAAAATGGAACCTATTAGGTTGTTGAGTCCTTCCAGAACGATATTTTCAGATGATTCTGGCACTGGTAATTAATTTTCTTTGTCTCTCCAGCATTATTTATCATCTTATGTTCTAAATGGTTTCCCACAGTTTAGTGGGAAAATTTTACGACTCAATTAAGGGAGGCTTGTTTTAGACAAAAGAAATTAGCAGCAGTATTGTATTGCACTGGTTATAAAAACTGAAACAACACATCCTTTTGGCTCCAACATAGAAGAGAAAAAATGTCTACAGTCTATTAGATTTTCAATTATGCATATTTTTCTGTTTTTTAACAAAAGGGCATATAAGTTTAGCATATATTATTTCAACAAGTAGCTCTCAGATTTGCTGTTTAGATTAAGATAAACTGGAAATGTAAAGACCAAACAGGGTTCCTAAACAGATGTTTGCCTCTTCTCTTCCATCATGAAAAATCCCAAGACTTAGCGTATGGACAAAACTTTGGCTGCTAAAGTGCAGCATGCATCAGATGACCGGTTCCTACACATATTGTATTTCATACAAAGCCTCTACTTGATTTGGGAAGTTTCCAGAATTTTTCGGTATGAAGGCATTTGTAACATATATTTTTATTGTATTTTTAAGAGCTATAAATGCTCCTCATGCAGGGTTATCTCCAGCAGAATCCAGGTGTGAAGTCCGTGTCCAGGACCTCTTTCACCCACAGAAAGGGACAGAGCTGCATGGTGGTTGAGGCTGAGCTCTGGTGTGGATGACGACATTTCAGGTGCCCAGGTCAGGGCTGGGAGCAGGCAGGCTCAGCTTTGTGTTAGTGAGGACAATGAGAAGATTCCTGCAGAATCAAATAGCTGGATTTGAGTGTCTCATTTTCACGCCATTTGCACATTTTGGGGGGCTACTGTGGATTAGGCATGCTAAGTCTGCTCTGGCTTTATGTCTTCTGGCTTCATGTCATCTCCAAGAGAGATCCCTCTGCAGTGTAAACTGAAGCACAGTTAAGTAGTGACAATTGAGATAATTCCTCCAAAGGCACACCCCTGATGTGAAATGGAACACAAAGCAAGACCTCCTGCCCGCTGGCACCCGTCACTGTCATTTGTAGGAGCTGAGGAATGGCTGAAGTTTTCTTTTCAAATTCAGAAAAGAGAAAATACTGGTATTCCTTTTCTTTTTGCCCCGTATTCTGTGAGTTATCATGTTCTGAAGGCCCATATGATGCTAGAGGTGTGGAGGTTTGCAAGCAGCAGCACAATTCTGCGCTGTGCCTTGGAGTGACAATGAAGTATATAGGAGAGCACCTGACATGAGCTGCTTTTTCACAGCAGCAGGATGCTGCCAAAGAGGTGACATTGCCAGCAGGGCATGAAGTGACATGAAAGCAGGCCTGTGTTCCTCTGGCAGAAGCAGCAGCTGCAGCTCATGTGAGAAAAAGTGGTAATACAGACCCAGGAACCCAGTTTTTTGCCTGCTTCTGGCATGACCTCATTCAATGATATTTATTTATCAAAAAGAAATAACAGGGAGGGTGTGACACTTGAAGTTGAGCCCTGCACCCACTTGAAGTTGAGGCCTCCAGTGCCAAGGAAGGTGGCAAGAGCTACCACCTCATTGTTGTGGGGTCGAGCCGCACGTTGGGCGCCAAATATGTTTGTGACAGTTTGGACAAACTTAGGAGGAAGACTCGAAGAGCCTCCTCTGCAAAAGATAGCATCCTAAAATTCCCTTCTCCCCCCCAGTAAGAATTTCTCAGAGGAAAGTGGAAAAAACTTGTTTATTTAACAAAACCCAGCNGGGGTAGGCCCCAGAGTTCAGTAGTCTGTTGTAAAGTTCCAAAGGAAGAAGGAAAAAAAATCACAATCCCAGGAAAAAGCTGTCTTCTTTCCTTGCCTCAGGCACAGGAGGGAAAAAGCCAAAAGTAAGTTTTAACTCCCTCCGAATATCCCTCAGCTGAGTAAAAGCAGGGCGAAAGCTCACAGTAAAAAAAAAAGGTAAAAAGTGTCCCCTTCGCCTTCTGCAGCACAGAAAAATGGCCGGTGAGAGTTCTCTCCTAAGAACCACAACAAAGCTAGTGATAAGAACCAGGAATGTAAACACCTTCAAAGAAAAACCGAAACACAGCGCTTGGCTTCTCGAGCCAGCTTAAAGACAGAGTTAATATTTTTTTCATTAAACAGGTGATTGGGATATATAGCATCATAAAGTCACCGCAGGACAGTCATGCACCTCCACCTTCCCACTGGGGAGGGGTTTGAGATTCTGCTTTTGTTTTAAACAATGCTCCATTCCATGTAAATGGAAAAGAAGCCCTCAAGGATGAATCCAGGAATCCAAGGATGGCTTCAGCTTGGATGAAGGCTCCTCCAGCTGAATTTGTCCAGGTGAGTATGACTATCTCATACTGAGGCAAATGGGATTTGACTTCCATGTGAATGTCTCCATTGCAGTGAGGAGTGAACAGGGCTGACTGACTTAGCAATGATAACACAGCTGTGATAGTGCAGGTGGTATGATAAGTAGCTCGGTATCTCCGCCCCACTCTTTGCTGCACTCTGTACAGAGACTGCAGTCTTCTGAGACACTGCCTGGTGTGAGCCACTTGCTGCTTGATGTCACCATTCCATGCGGATGCAGAAACAGAGACAGAGAGGGCTTGGGAAACTTCCCATTGAACACAAGTTTGGAAACCTTCTGGTTTTGGTGAAAATGGAGTAAAGGCTTCATTTTCATGCATTTGGCTGTTGCAGCTGAAGTCCTGCGAAGCCTTTCTTTGGATGGCAACTTTGTTTTTTTAAAGCATACTCAACTGCCCCCATCCATTTCAATGAAAGCAGCAGCACTGACTCCAACAGAGGCTTGAAGGGCCAAAGTGCTTCCAGAGGAGAATATTGATTGCTACGGGAGACGTGAGCTCACCCTGCTCTGCTGGCCACCACCACTTTTAATCAGCAGCTGGAGTCACACAAAATCATCAAGAGTACATATCACTAATTTGTAGAAAGTTCATCTAAATAGAAATGTATGACTGAAACCATGTAATTTGGTTAAGTGCCCATTTTAGCTGTACTGCTAATGCAAATACTGTGAGGAAAGCTAAATGCAGAGAGACAGCAAAAGAAAATGTAATCTCCTGCTAATCAGGTGGGATTTAGCAATCTATAGTAGGTTTTTACTAGCTTTTATTTCTCAACCGTTTAACTGGAGCAGTACTCTTTCACTTTTTATTAGAAACTGCAGGCATTCTTCTGCCAGTCCTCTTGAGAAGACCAAGAGAAAGGAGCTATTATTCTTCATGATAAATGGAAATCCTGGAAATCTTGTCCTTGATGGATATTCAGGCTGCTAATGAAGTGAGAATTTTGAGGTGGAATTGTAACACCTTTTCCTTCATAGTCCAATATAATTAGGGGTGAAGTAATGGAGAAACAAGAACAGTGAAATTCTGTAGTGCCTACAACACCCTGTACTCGGATTTTCACACAAGTAGACGATAACTTGCTTTCTGTTCCAGTGAGGAAAACACTTTTGGTGCAATAGGTTGCAAATGAGAAACAAACTATGTAAGCATTGAAAATCTTGAATTAAATCTGCTGACTTTCATGAATTTTTGGAACCGTCTGTCAGTTTTCTCCAGTAGTTCTGAGGCTGTATATATGGGTATTTATAAAAGAGAAGTGCTTGTCATAAAATGACTTACTGAAACATATACCATAAAACTCTAGGAATGAGAAAAAGTGCATCAGCCTAGTCTCTTTTTCCAGATGGAAGAAAATCATGTTCTTAAATCAACACCTGAGTGACGTGAAAACTGGGAAAGGAGAAGTTCATTCATTCATTTTTCTGTCCAGTTGCTTTGGGGTCAGCACCTAAAAATACCAAGGCTTTTTGGATAAATGACATTTTTTAGGACTTTGGGTCCAAATCAAAATGATAGAACTCAGTACATATACATATACATATACATATACATATACATATACATATACATATACATATACATATACATATGCATATGCATATACATATACATATGCATATACATATACATAGGGGCAAAAGACTCTGACATAGAAAAATGTTTCAGAATAATTTTATTTTCCATTTTTTACCTTCTGAGGTTGCTGCCAGGCCAGTGATCCTAGCCGAAGGCTCCCAATAACTATGTGTGTAGAAAGATTGAGTCAAATTGCATCAAGTGTGTATGTGTTCATCAACTCTGCTGTGATTCATATTCAGGAAAGGGTGGAATTAGGTTACAAATAGAAGAAAAACCATACTGGACAAGAGCAGTTTTGCAGTCTTCAGAAAGAATAATGTCTTTCTTCAGCTTTGAAGTAAGAGGAGGTAGATCCACAGCTTTGCTTTCCTTCTGACCATTTGTGGCTGGAGATCTGATGATTCTAGTGTTCAGCTTCACTTCCATTCCCACTGGAGGATCTGGCTGGCCAAATGGACAGACTCTTTATGCTCACTGCCCATAAACTAATCTCTAGACAATATTTTCTGTGTTGAGAATTATGTTCAAATGGATTAACTCACTTCATATGCCAAGACCTTATTTTCACTGAGACTGTTATTTCAGTGTCACTAACAGACACAGCTACTCTCGGATTTACTTTGACAGTTAAAAATAACCAGATTAAAAGCAATGGATGGCTTAGAAAACTGTCTAACATATCTTTGTTCGAGTTTGATTTATTAACCCTTTTGGAACGCATAACCTTGCTTATTTTCCCTGGCATCCCCTCAGCAGCCCACAGCTTGATTACTAGACCTCACATGGCCAAAGCTCTGTGCACAAGGGACATTATTCTCCTTTGCCTCAAAGAAAAATGTGGGTGCAGTCAGGCCCTCCAAGGAGTAAAAAAGCAGATGATTATCTCATCTTGGCTGGATCACAGAGTAAGGGATGAGGACTTACAGGACCCTTTAATTTCTTCTGCTCCTCAGGACAGCAACTGTTCACAACATTGTTCCCCTCTGCCTTGATTATTTTCAGTTTCTCTATAGCAAAGATGTAATGATCATGTAAAGTTGAGCAAGTTTTACAGATTACAGGGGTTGAGCAGCCTCTTAAACACAGTGCTCATTTTTAATAAAGTTCAGCCATCAATAAAGTATGATGAACCTTTCTGGTAGTGTGACTTAGCATCTTGTAGCATCTTGTAAAATGATTTCCTGAAAAGGTTGAAACCCATTGGTTGTTAGTGCAAGCAATTTCATCTGGTCTCTCACACTCTGTCTGGATTAGCTGGCCATCTTTAAATTTCCATGCAATAATTTTGTTCTCCAGTGCAAAACAGTCTGCCTGAAAAGGCAGCTGAAAGCATTTTTTTTCCCCAGCTACAGTGTTAAAAGATGATGAAAACCAGCAAACAAAAAGACTTATGGTATGGTGCTGGTGACAACCTGTTGCCTACAGTCCCTGTGGAGACTCTGTAGAGATAGTAGTGGATAATCTACAAGTTCCAGGCTCCTTGGACAGTTTTCATCCAAGTGCCATTGCTGCAAGCACAGGCATGTGCTCACACATGCTGAGAGTGGGCACTGGTGTATTGATCCAACAGCAACAAGTTCAGACACCTACCAGGCATCAGAGATGAAGTATTCAGCATACAACACCATGGCTGCATTTACAAATTGAAATTTCAGCCCTCTTAATTAGTCTGATAGGCCTCAAAATGTCAATCAGTACCCAGGAGGCTTTTCGAGCCTCAAGGCAAAGAGATGACAGGCTTAAGAATGTTTTCTTCATCTGAATGAGCCAAGTGACTCTGAAAGATTTTAAGACAAAGTGTCAGTAGTGTTACAGCTAATACCCTTAAATCCAGGTATGGATTAGCTGGATAAATAAATGTATTCCAGGCATTGATTAGCTAGTTTACCTACATGAGGTTGCAAGATATCATCTGAAAATTAACTGCAAGCACTTAATGAAACCATTACTGTTGATAAACTTGGGTGAGGGGAAAACCCAAAACTAAAAAAAAAGGAAAATAAAAGAGTTTTTTTTTTGAGATATAAACAAACTGATGCTTTTAATAGTGTCAGCTAAACTACCTATTTTGTACAGCTACTTGCAAGATTTTGAGGTCCCCTTATAATGTGGTTCAGAATCAAAGGCAATTATGTACACAAAGTTCTAGTACATAAACGAGTTACTTCAGGCTGGAGTTTCAAATGTGTTTCACACCTGCATGGGCGCTTCGTGGCATTTGGAAAAACATCTGCAGATTATCAAAGAAAAGGGTGCCAAGAGGGCACCTGTTAAGAAGCCAGATAACTCTACCGGGCTCAATTTCTACATATTTGTGACTGAAATAATGCTAATCTGCATCTCGCAGGAATGGCAAGCTTGCTGGAAGTGATTATTAAACAAAGAAAACAAATCTATATAGGTTTCACTGCAGAGCAAACTCTTATGGAGTTGTCAAATTTTTCCATGTCTCTCCTTTCACATGTCCAAAATTAGCAAGACTGAATTTCAGGAGTGAATACAGCTGTCAATGGATGGGAAACTCAAGGGTCTGCAGAAAATAAATCTGATTCCAATCTCTCAAAACAACAGTTAAACAGTTTTAAGTAAAATTACTGAAAAAATACAATAGCAATTTACTTACGGTACAAACACATTTGGGTATGGTTTACATTAGGCAAGGATTATAACGAAGTTCTGTGTACTCCATTAGAAGTTGCATTTTTTTTTGCTCCCTCTCAGTAAGAGTGTTGAGTTGCAGTCTGTGATTAGGCTCAAGGCTCACACCCCGATGCTGAGTAAAATGCTGCCATCTTTTGGCTGCACTCGACAGGAACACGTAGAAAAGTACTACAAGATTTTACCTTCAGAAAGACAAGAAAGCATTGCTACTTCTGCAGTAGTTGCTCCCACGAGTGTTGTTATTGGCTATACCCCATTATCCTTGTCTTCTGTCATGGACTATAACTCTATAGGTGCTGAACAAAAAGTGGTTCTGTTCCCAGATAATGAAAAAAACAACAAACAACCCAAACCAAAACCCCCATCAACAAAATCAAAGAATGAGGGTGGTGGGGGAGGATGGATTAACAGGAGAATCCATCTAACAGCAGAAAACCCTAAGATACAGGAAAAACACAAGACTGTGTTTGCTCTCCTTACATTCTGGAATCCAGCATTTGTGTCTTTTATGTTAAGTAAGGCTTTCCTACTGTACACTATGACACCTCTCTCTCTGAGAGATCTGCAGCATGCTATAGCAAAACTATGTTTTCAGAACACAATAATCCATAAATCCACCTGACGATTAAGCACTACCATTCAAATATTTGTTATCCTTTTGCACAAGAATGAATAGAAAAAAATGTAATTGTCCACACTTTTGTCAAAATGTAATTGCCAGTTCTACACCCAGCAGCAGTTAACACCTGCCCAGCACATAAATATTTCTCAAGTCTCCTTTTGCATTCGAATACTGTCAAGGGACTCACTCTGTCAGAAAAACTAGAGCCTTTGCTTTGCAAGGATCATTGCTCATTAGGCTGAGGATTATTCCTGCATGCGTATACCTGTATTTGAGGCTTTTGTAGAATTTAACTTGATAGTGGTTGGGTTCTACGCATTAGGCATTGAAAAATTATCACTGATGTGCTTCCTGCAAGCATTCAGGGATCCCGTACAGTAGACTGATATTTTTTGAGACAAACTCAAAGTAACACCCACCTAGAAAATGTACTCATTTCAAATGTACATAGCAGATTATACCAGATTTATGCAGGTATATATTTGTCTTGTTAATACTTTTACCAAACTCAGCCTTAATCATAAAGGCTAAAGTTTACCTTTCCCGCCACTGAATCTGTAAGTGAGAGAGATATGTTCCCACTCAGTCCATAAGAGTAGCTACAAGGAACAACCTATTCCAGGAGGAAATAGATACTGTGCTGTGCTTCCATATTCCTGGCAGAAACCTGGCTGAGAGAAGCTGTTCTTCCTTTGAGCCCCAGAGCCCGATCCCACTTTCCTCCCCTAGCACAGCTCAGTTTCTAGGATAATGGCAAAGAGGAGATAAACCAGGTTCTGGGAAAATGAATCTAAATCAAACCCCAAAGAAATCCTTTCTCTTTGAGGCTCGAAGTCCAAGTCACCAACATTTTAGCGGTCTGCTACACTCAAGTCATGTAATTGAAATGAATCACAGGGGCTGTGGTGGTTGGCACAGTAGCAATACCTGCCTCTTGCATTGTTCTGTTCTCAGTCTCTACAGCCCATCATCCAAGGAGCTGACTTCTATCACAGGCAGAACACAAGAAACCACTATAAACAGAGCTCACTTTCAGAAATACCAGAGTTCCAAACCCAGGCACTTGAGTACCTATTCATGTTTGCAATCTGGATTATTACTCTGGATTAGGAGAGGAATTTGTGTCTGAGGCCACACCCTGAAACATCAGAGCGATCCTGCCATCACACCTTGCAGCAGACCCCAGTGCAGGGAATATGTGTCCTGGCCTCCCACTGAGTCCCTGAGGAGAGAAGGAAGGAAACACTGGGCGTCTCACACGTTGTTTACCACACAGGTATTCACGTGGCTGGTTTCCTACCAGCCAGCCAATTCTACTGTGGATTTACTGGTTGTTGTTAAAGTTACGACATGGGCTTGGCAGACATTTGACTCAGTTGTCTGTTTTGTTTTCAGAAGCAGGCAATGCTAATTTTGGAACATGGCAAGTATTCAGCAAATTGGTTTTTGCAGAATGTGAATGTTGATCTCATTCAATTATGGTTTTGGCCAGGATTGTCATAAAGACTCCAGAGTGTTCTCTTAGGGATTTATAATCACTAATGCCAAGAAAAAACAGCTGTCATCTTGCTAAAAATCTACTGAATTTTATAAGAAACCTTGGTCTTATATAACATGGCTGCTCCTGTGGGCAGTGTGTATTAGATCTGCTGCAAAACCTTCTTCTACAACTAGATCTAAAATGGGAAATAGAAATTAAATAAATATTTTACAAAGGATCCCTGCTTAAAACATGCTTCTGTAACACTCTGAAATCCCTGTAACATGGTTATTAATTTTTTTTCTGTAATTTAAGCACAAATTATGCCTTGGCTATGTCTGAGAGGTAGATGCGAACTGTGTGGGCAAATGTGGATGGACAATTTATACCAAAAGATGAACTTGATGCATAGATATATTTTTCGTGAAGAATGAAAGCTAGTGTTAGTTTTGTAGGTATTTAATGAAATTGTGGGAGACTGTAGATTCCTTATTCTGGGATCAAATAAAGGTTTTCCTTTTTTTCCCTAAAGATAAACTGGAGTGCTAAATACATGGATTGGAAGTGATCAGAATAATGACAATTGTGGAGTTGAACATATTCTTTTAAAATTCTCTGAAATACCAGCTCATAAGAAGTTCAGTTTTTGTTGCACAGGAAATCTTGTTACTATGCTTTGACAGACTGTGCTTTGCTTTAAAACGGATGGAAATAATTTTCATCCTCCAGAAAACAGAATGTGTTGATGGAAAAACTACCCCTCCAGGACCAATTGCTAAGAAAGAGGTGAGAATGGGACAGCACTTTAGAAATATCGATTCTGCTCCTGACTTACATAGGAAAATTTACTAGCTAGTAACTTTGAATCCCTAGCCAGATTCTTTAAATATTAATGAAATTCTCAGAATGACACAAAATGTGTCTTTTTATGTGTATATAAATCAAATTAGTATATCCACTGTTAGGCTTGCTGCACACTGTTCCATTTAAAAACCAATAGTTACTTCAAATTCATTTAACTTCTGAGGCTTCCATATTTACATCATTTGACTTTTTCTCTACTTAGCTTAAAAAAAAAACAAACACAATATTTACAACCAGTAAGTTTGAAGTTTTTTTCTGAACTTTTCATGGGTCAGTTTTAATTGGTGTCATGCTTGAAGCATCTTTAAATAAGTGAAAGCTTTTATAAAATAATTTTTGGTTGTCACAGAACCAAATTAAGATAGACACTAGAGATTTAGGTAAGAAACAAAGACAGAAAGAAAAAAGCCCTACAATAAGCATACTCCTCTTACATCTTAAGGAGATCATTATAAAAAATATGGTACTCATCATCAAGAACATAAGGAACATAAGGGAAAAAGTTGTACCTCTACTCTAGTTGAAGTCCTGATCATGGACATGACCCTTTACATCCCCCAGAACACAAGCAATAACAGCAGCTGAAAAATTCTACAGGACATATCCCAAACCCTTTATGCCCTTGACGCCACCATCTCTATTACTACTCAGTCATGGTGTTGAATGCCTCAGCTGACATCTCAGCCGATCACTGCTTGCCTTGTGGCTCCTGGGTGTCCAGCCCAGGGATGTGGATGGGGTAATTCAGGACAAGGAGCTGATTCATGTGTTCATTTCTCCTCTTAAGGCAAGGGACAGGAGAAGTCAGAGGAGCTGTGTGCTGAGATCTTGAGTGGATGTAGGACTTAATCAAGGTTTATACTCTTGGACCTGACAACATGGAAGGTCTCTGCCGCTCTGTAGCTTAGACAAACCCCTATACATGTGAGAAAACCTACTGAAATTGAACGGGGCAGCCGTCTGCTGTGAAATGCACCTGATCAGTGTTGAGAAATAATGGAACTGGCTTTAAGTGCATTAGCAAAGGTACCTTTAGTGGTGAAAAACACGACATCAGGTATTACAGGGATGTATAGAACCAGCCAGGCCCAGATAGCTGATGCCCAAATCAGTGTCTCTTACAAAAGGCTGCCACCAAGAATGGCCAGGAACAAGAACAAGTATCTGCAACTGAATTTCCCACTCTAATATAAACATAACCTTCTAGCTACCAGATAATCTTCATGCTGTGAAACAAATTGAAGACTCTTGCCAATCTTTCAATACATGTAATTTCATCCCCCTCTGTGATGACCTCTCATCCTTTTCTTCACCCTAGTCTATTTTTCTGTACATCTAATTCCAATCTTGGTGGGCTCTACACCTGCCGCCCTCGTTCTGCTGCAAACAGTCTGTTGGTTGAAGGAAGCAGGTCTCACATCCAGTACAAAATGTATCTACTGTAAAAAAATTCTTCTTTGATTCAAAGGAACAGCTAAGCAGTTGCTAAGAAAAATAAGATGTAGCACTGTGGCAGGAGAATGTTCAGAAATACAAAACAGCTCAGTGCCCTACTTTCTCCCTATGGCAGATCTGACATTTGTGTGCATTGCTAGCTCGGACTGACAAATTACACAGTATTTTCCATTAACATTCCTGCTGGTAGGTCTTATAAGTAGGGAGATATCAGATTTCAGCTGAGCTGGAGATAATGCTAGAAAGCAAACTAACTCAGCCATCTACCAAATTACTGACAAGCTCTGACTGTTACCCAGTTGGCTCAACCACTGGTGGAGGGCAGGATGGCTGGACTGAACAAAGCTAGAGAAAAATAGTGCTTTGCCTTCCTCATCTCAAGCAATGGTTTCTGCATAAGAATCAGGAACCTCACAATTTTCTTTCCCTTTCTATTGCCCAAGAGAAAATCTTTCCTCAAAGAAAAAATCAGATCAGAAAATGGTGCAGAGATGAAGAGCTCTGAGTCAGTGTCTTAGCCTTCTGTGGCCCCTTGGGCTTTGATAAGATGGATGCAAATCTCCTCGAGGTGCAAGAGGGATTGACATGAGAATCTGGGAAGCAGACATGGCTGATGAAAAGAACAGCTGGGGTATAGTGTCACTATACAGAAGCAGCCATAGTAGAGGCTGTTAGGGAGGCTGTTTACTGTTTAGCATTAATTCCCAGGCACACAGTGAACAGATGTGCTTGCAAGAGTTAAATATGCAACAGTGAGCATCACAACTATTCCTCTCTGTTTCTGTCACTTGCATGCTTACTCAGGCACACACCTGAAGGTGTGGTGTCTCAGAAGGGCAATGCAAACTGAAGGCTCAAATAACCAAGCCTTTAAAAAGTCCATTTTGTTGGAGGCAGTCTTGATGATTTTTAGCCTTTATTATTTGGCATACTGCAAAATAACATTCCAAAATCCTTCTTGCCTCTGAGCCACCTTTATTGTGGTCAGGTAACAAGGGAAGCAGAAGGTGCCTCTGGGTAAGACTGTGGCCCATCTGATTTCCCATGTGAGCACCGGGAATGACAGAGCTTACAGAGTGTGGAAGGAGAGAGGAATGCCTGTAAGCTGTTTTTCTAGGGTATGTGCTGGCAGTGAGGCAGGATGGAGAACATCTGCAGGGGACTTCTGCTGGTGAAAGGCTGTCCCAGCCAAATGCAAATATGTACAGTGTCTGACCTATCTTCTGTAGGCCTTTGATGTTTTTTTCTCTGGTCTTTTATCTTCAATCAGCAAGTGCACTGAACATCTGTCTTCTGAGGACCAATGTCAGCAATGTATGCTGTGGCCTTCCTTGGCTTCCAAGGGACAGCATGAGAGACACCAGTAAAAATTTGGAGAATGAAACTTTCTGCCATACAATAGGCTGTGAAGTTTTCCTATCCCTAGTCTGTCTCTGGTCAGCCCTGCTCTTTCTGGGTGACAGCAGGTCAGAGAAACACATGATCCCCCAAGGGAACAACAATGTAAGCTTACTTCCATCTTGCATAAAAGTGAGGGAAGTTGGATAAAGCCCTAATAGCAAACTGATCTTCCTCCATAGTTCCCACCCTGTCTTTTTGAGCAAGAAATTCCTTTTTCTGCCTCTTTCCTCTTTAGTGCAGCAAAGACAGATGTTCCTCATACGTTCCCCATTACACCAGTGAAGTGAGGCACACGTCTGTGTCACCTGAAGTCTCTCGCCTTCTGGGGCAGCTTCTAACTGTGTCTGGATTTCTGAGAGCTTTCTTGTGGCCTTCCCCTTACCTACTGATGGCAGAAGAATCCAGGCATGAGTTGTGAATAGAAAGGCACAGGATCTTCTTTGGCAACTTCAAAATAATCTGAAGTAAGAATTCATAGAAACATTGGATTGATAGGGTTGAAAGAGACCTCTAAGACCATTCAACCCAACTCTTAACTCAGCACTGCCAAGTCCACTGCCAAACTATGTCCCCAAGTGCCACATCCACACATCTTTTCAGTACTTCCAGGGATGGTAATTCCACCACTGCCCTGAGCAGTCTATTTCAATGCCTTTCACCCTTTCAGCGAAGGAATTTTTTCCAACATTCAATCTAAACCTCTTCTGGCACAACTTGGGGCCACTTTTTCTTATCCAGTAGCTTATTGCCTGGGAGAAGAGGCCAGGCTGACCCCCACTTGGCTACAGCCTCCTTTCAGGTGGTTGTAGAAAGCAATAAGGTACCCCCGAGCCTCCTTTTCTCCAGGCTAAACATTCCCAGCTCTCTCAGCCGCTCCTCACAGGACTTGTGCTCCATTGCCCTTCTCCATTGCTCCAGCACTTTAATATTCTTTTTGTGGAGAGGGAACCAAAACTGAACACAGGATTCAAGGTGCAGCTTCACCACTGCCAAGTACAGAGGGAAAATCATGGCCTTGGTCCTGCTGGTCATGCTATTGCTGATACAAGCCAGGATGCCATCAGCCTTCTTGGCCACCTGGGAACACTGTAAGCTCATGTTCATCTGGCTGTTGACCAGGAAGATGACAAAGAGCAAAGCTACAGGAAGAAGGGTTTACATTTACTGTAACCCTCATAAAGAAAGCTACTGTAAAGATAAACATTCGAGTCCTATCTAGATATGCTGTGTGGTACCCTGATGTTGGAGTAACCCTCAGCCACACCGAGGGGGAGAGCACTGGAATTGATTAGAGAAAGGAGACATGACCACAACTGTTTTTCACGCACTGTGGAGTCAGGGAGCCGCTGGAATCTGTTGTCTACATCCAGACTCTGCAAAATGCTTCTCTGTCTCACAAATTAGATGCCTCTTTAGAATCTGTAAGTAAATTAAATACAAGCTGATTGTGATTTAGAAATTCAGATAAAGTACAAAAATGAGAAAGAAGTTCATGTAGGCAAATCAGAGACTCACAGGAGCCTAAAAAAAATCATCTCCTAGAAATAAGACATGAACTGAAAGAACTGGCTCACTGAGTGGTCCCATTGCTCTTGCTGTGACAGCAAAAGGCAGGTAAGACAAAGTTTCTAGACAGAGCATCTTTTATTAGGCCAAATAATATACTTGGAAAATGAGATAAGCCTTATGCTCACAACTTCTAACCTCTAATACAAATAATATGTTTTATTAAACCGCTTTCTTTTATTAGACCACATTTTGGAGACCAAAAAAGTTGGATAGGATTTTGAAGGATGTCTCAAAACACATTAGATACCTCTGAGTGGGTAACTGAACATAAAAATTGTTATTAGGTAAAGAAACTTGGCTTTGACTCACAAATTCCCTCTTAGTTTACATGAAATTATCTTCTTCCATACTGTTCTGAAGGCATTTCAAAATCTTTTAATAGTGGTTTTATTATGATGTAACATGCTCTTATCTTAATTCCAAAACAGGAATGACTACATTTTTATATATAACACTAAATTTTAGTAGCTGCTTTCAGTCTTGTCTTCATATGCTTTGTGCAGAATAAGGAGATTATGAGCAATTTCAATCTTGGACTCACATCAACTGTTCTCTCTCCAGACTCACAAACTGTGGAATCTGTGCCATCCAAAACATCTAAATGTCTAATCCAGGCCAATGCATTTGTTATCTGCTGCCATTCTTTATAAGCAATTAATGACTTGGATTTCTAGGTCTAGGCTATGGGATACTGTGATAAATCTGAGGATACTTTGGTTTCTCTTCCAGTATTCATTGTTTAATACCACTGAAGTAAGGATTTTAAGAATTATCAGCGCTTGCAGGTGTGGACAGGCACAAGGGTAGAGTTTCCCTCCCTTTCCCTATGCTTTCTCCTTATTTTGTTACTGCCACGCAAAACAAAATGATTCCAGTGTTATCACAGTGACTATTTGGCAAAACCACAGAATGCGCCACCACTCTTTAGTATCTTGGGGTATGTCACAGAACCCAGGAACTGCTCTGCATTGTATGTTAAGCCAATGAAACTATGATGGCTGATGTCTTTTTTGTAAAATCAAGGAAAGAGATTTTCTGCTTAGAACAGCAGAACAGATGTTACCTGTCGTGGTTTGACACTGGCCAAATGCCAGGCACCCACGAAAGGCCTGCTCACCCACTCTGCTCTGCTCTGCAACTGGACAGAGGCGAGAGAATTTAACGAAGGGTTAATGAGTTGAGATACCCACCGGGAGAAAACACTTCAACGGCAACACAGGCTCAACTTAATGATACAAAGTGAATTTATTACTAACAAGGTCAGAGTGAAAGAATGAGAAGTAAAATAAGCCTTTAAACACACCCTTTCCTCCCCCCAACCCCTCCCTCCTTCCTACCGACGGTGGGATTGGCTCTGCTGGACATGGTGGAAGCTTCTAGCAGCTTCTCACAGAAGCCACCTCTGTGGCCTCCCTGCTACCAAAAACCAGGCCCTGCAAAACCAACACATTAGCCCTACCACTAAGCTGGACTAACTGGGTCTTTGTCAAAGAGAAAAGTTAGGGAGGTTATAAATGAGGACACTAAAAGCAGTTCCCATAGGAACATAAGAAAGTAACTGAAAGATCTCTTGCATGCTTTCAAATGTAAGGGCAGCTTCTAAAAGTAGGCTATAACTAGCATATGGACACAATCTCAACTTCCCACATGTTGTACAGATGCAGCTGCTGACTGCTGCACCAGGTGAAGACAACAGCAAGTGTTCTCAGTACTGCTCCCCACTTGATTCATTTACTTCTTCTGTATGATATTTGAGACTTTACTAAAACTCACAAGATTTGTTTGGAAGCAAAAGGCAAGCAGGAAATTCATGGGAGATGGTGAAATTCTCTAAAAACTTGTATTTTTTTTATTAAACAAAACAAGGAATTCAAATCAAACGCTCCAGCTTAATTTCTGAAACACCACCAGGACCTCAGAATTACAACCCAAATGGACACCATGGCAGCCTGCCTGCTCTTCACTGACACGCCCTGGCAATGAGAAATGCTGCAAAACTGCTCTGAATCATAATCTGTGAAGCAAAAGGAGATTCAGTGAATTAGGTATGTAAACTGCCTGATGATTTGTTTGTATTGACAGGGGTTTTTTGCTGGTACAACCCACTTTTTGAATTCTTCCATGTTCATAACATACAAGTGAATTTCAAGACACATTTTAGCCCAGCTATTTTTAGTAAGTAGTTTCATTTGACTTTGCACAAGATAATGAAGCTCAATTAAAAAGCTAAGAAGCATATTCTCATGCTGTTGAAAAATTGTTACAAGTATGTGCAATTAGTGACTGTGGTTGTTTTTGTAACTAGATGCCCATAATGGAGAATTTCAGAGGTCACATTTTACACGTGACATTGAATAAAACGAACCTTTATATTTTTATTTTTAGTTAGGCATATCTAAAGGGGGTACACTCCTGCTCTCCCTCCGAATGTGACATTTGCACATTATTTTGGGGTTATTTTTTTTTGCATTCTGGGAGAAGCAGTTCTTAGTTTACAGTGGAGGTCTAATCAGCAAAATTGTAATATACTGTGTTTTCTGGAGATAATGGTATTAGGTATATTCCTGATTTATTTCTTCAGAAAATTCTTATTTTATTTAATGAAATAGTGTTACTTAAGCTGAATTTTGGAACAAAATCTTATTGATACAACAGATAATACCTATGAGGTCTGCTTAGATTCCCACTTGGGAAAGATTTTATGAATAGACTTCATAGCATCTTTTTGCTGGGCTGTTTTTCTACAACAATAGGTGCTTTGGTTTGTCTGTCTTGAAGCCAGAGATAGTGAAAAAGCTGCAGGTATGATCGGATAAGAAGTTAAACCTAGCTTAGGCGGAATAATATTATTATGATGATCGCTTTACAGGCTTTAACTGTGATCTACAAATTTAAAGGGCTCATTAGAAATTCAGCAAGAGCTAAGAGATGTTCAACAGAGCAAATTACACTCTCGAATCTTTTTCCTCCAGTGTTTTTATTCAGCAATTCATTTCCCATGGATGATTTTTTTTTCTGCTGTAGAAAGATCAGAGCAGTATAAGTCTCAAAGAGTAGCATAGTAGTAGGCAGTAGTAGGAATAGAAAGACACAGTACTACACAGGTTAAGGCATATGTTGTTTCTGCATATTTCTGAAAACATTGATTTCAGCACATAGTAACCATAGTGCTTGTTCATTCTCTAAATACCTAAAATGTAAAGATTTGTGGAAAACACAGACAAAGCAGATGACCAATAAATTACACACAAGATACGTCTGGTTTCGGTTTGGGTCAAACCCCCCACATTTTGACACGTGTTCAAACTGCATTCCTGACCGCTACCGAACAGGTATTTATACCTGCTTGCTTATAAAACCCAAAATAGTGTTTCAAAGCAGTAAGCGTCCAAAGAGTGCTCAGCCCAGGCTTGCCGTGCAGACGTGCACCGCCACCAGGGATATCCTGAGGGAGCACCCGAGCCGGAGGAGGGGCAGCCGGGCCAGGTTCCGGAGCACTGGGTGGGCTGCCCGCTGGGTGCGCCCGCTGGGTGCCTGCTGTGCCGGG
>VZRJ01002170.1:1159347-1293319 GCA_013397565.1 Ptilonorhynchus violaceus | reverse complement strand
AGGGTGAGCGCCCTGCGCCTCCGCGGGGGACGCGGCCGGGCCGCTCCGGGTTGCAGCCGCCACCTCCCGGGAGGGCAGCCCGCGGTGCCGGGCTCTGCGCGCCGCCGCTCAGCACCTGCTTGCCGGAGACGTGGGTGGCTGTCTTCCCTTTGGGTTGCTGTGGATGAGAGATACAGGTGGGTTTTCTTCCGGTGTTCTGTGCCACCCTCACCTGCCAAAGAAGTGTAAAAAAGTTTCTGAAGGAAGAATCCTAAGCGGAGGTTGGCTGAAGAGGCAGTGTTTAGAAGCCTAGGGAGAGCCGGGGCGTTGAGGAGGTGCTGTCAGTGTCTGCTGCTGCTGCTGTCCCGGCCCGGGCTCTCAGGCGCTTCTCATTGCGCCAGCCCAGCTCCGGAGTGGGTCTGTCTCATCTCTCTTAGCATAGACGTTTCTGTGCACAAACTTAGTCTTTGCACGTAAGAGGGGTTGCCTTAACTTCTAATATACTAAACAAAAGTAGATTTTGTTTGAAAAGCAGTGGGTTTTCCACACTGTTAGATTCTCTTCTTGACTAAATAGTATGGCATTCAAGCGTGTGGACTTCATCACACGTGTTCTGTATTTATGTTGCTCGTTTCCACGTCTGTCTTTGTCACTAACATGAACTCCTAAAAGTGAGTCTGTTGATCTTCGTACAAGAGCTTCTTTCACACACAGGAGGTGTGGGGAGCTGGGAGATCCCCAAACATCTGAACCGTAGAATCTTCTCTCATTCCTCTAGCTTAGTTCTAAAGACCTACCTCTGGATCTCTTGAAATCTTGCAGTGTGGCTTAGGGCATGAAAAAATTGTATAGAACAGATAGGAATTTTGACTTCAGTGTTACGAAGTCCCATACAGTCCTCCATCTTTCAGCTGTGTTGAAAAGAATTATTTCAGGTGATACCTCTGGTTTTGGATGCTTTCTGTTGAAAATAATTCGGTTTCTCACCTGGAAGATGAGGTTAAGTGTATATCAACTTGAAAATACACTATTCCTGTCATAATTCTGTCATCAGGTCAAAAAATTGATTTTTCCTTCATAAAATTTCATCTGGGGTTGTCTTTGAAATGTTGTATAGGGGTTTTGGCAGGTTTTGTTTGTTTGTTTGTTTGTTTGTTTTTTAATTAAACTTTTCAGTAGAAAGATAAGTTCTTAAATGAACCAAAATCACTTAAAACTGATTTTTATATGAACTGAACAACAGATTGATTTAGACTGTGTGGATATGTAAATATAAGGGTTTTTTTAATAGAGCCTTTATATCACAAGAGAACAATGCAAATATAATGGAAGAGGATAATGTAAGGTTTTTTAAATAATATGATTTTGAAGTTTGATTTTATTTATTTTATGTGCTTTCCTCAGCTTTTAAATATTTAAAGTGAATTAAGCATCATCTTTAGCATGTTGCTCAACTTCGCAAGAGAAGATGGTAAAGAATCTGCTAACTGGAAATAGTGAATGAGTTCATTTCAGAAAAAAGCCAAAACAATCCTAAACCCACGAAGCTAATGTGTTTGATAAGTTATTTGCAGGAAAAGTGAGAAAGAAAATGCCAGCCTCACTGTTCAAAGTGATGTGTGGTGTGAAGTGCAAAAAGAAGCCTCCCGCTCTCAGTATTAAAGCCTGTGCTCCCAGAAGCTGATCTAACATCTGAAACCTTATTTTTTTTTCAACAGACTACTTCAGGGAAAATATAAGCAATGATGGATGTCTGTTTTGCAGTATTCTTAGACTTCTGCTGTCAGAATAAATTAACAGAGGCAACATTTAATAACTGATGACATTAAATGAACTATTGGCCCGTTTCACCTGGCCACATGTTTTGTGTCATTTTGGGTATGTTTTCCATTCCATGTCATCTCTAACAAATTCAGGGGGGCAAACTGGATGTTCATTTATTTGTCTTGTATGCAATTGTAGGGTTTTTTGTTTGGGGTTTTTTTAACACTTTTTGAGAAGCAGAATTGGCAGAATTAAAGTTCAGTCCTGCATGCTCCTGAGTTTGCTAGGTGTTGGGAGGGTCCAGTTTGTCCTGCTAGATCATGGAGTCCTGGGGAGTGCAGAACGTCCCCTGTAAGATGGTTATCAGAGTTTTAAAGTAACCTCTATTAAACCAAGCTATCTGTCTGGAGGAAAAAAAAAAAGAAAAGTGAATCTTTGAGCACAAAAGCTCCTCTACAGGTGTGTTTCAGCAATAATGTGTATTACTCAGTTAAATGCTGACATTAGGTAAAAAATTGGACCCATTCTTCAGGGGATTAATATGGGAGTACAAAAGCTTTTTTGAAAACTGAATTTAGCTTGTGCTTCACCCAAAGGTCTAAAAAACTCAGCACTTTATACATGAGGTCCTAAAGAGAGACTTACTCCCACATAGCCTGGATGTCTTGCTCTGCAGACCTCTGTCTCTTAAGTTCCCCCCAAAACTGTTTGAAGCACATCTTTGTGTGTCATGTTTGTCATCTTTTGATATCAAGTGGCCGCATGGCTTGACCTTCACAGTGTGGGCACTAACGTTTTGAAATGTATCTTACACTGACTTTTCAGGGCCTGCTCCTCTTGCCTGGGCTTTGAGATATCATTTCCCAACACACCAGGGCAGAACTCATCCGGCTAAAGTGGTGTGAGTGGTGGTCAGTGGAGAAATGACCTGGGCTCTGGGCTGTGCCTGCACACCTGGTGTCAAACTGCTACATTTTAGTCAGCTTGAGTCCCATCCAGGGAGTAAATGTCCTTTTAGAAGCACTATAAATATGAACTCTTGATATGTCTTTAAGAATGCAGGATGACTGTATAGAAGACCTACCTTTTATTATATTTTGAGTTTTATAATCATAGGATAGTTTTACTGGAACAGACATTTAAAGATCATCTAGTCCAACCCCCTGCAATGAGCAGGGACATCTTCAACTCAATCAGGTTGTTCAGAACCTTCTTGAACACTTCCAGGAATGGGGCATCCACCACGTCTCTGGGCAACCTGTTCCAGTGTTTCACTCTCACAGAGAGATTTTTGCTTTTATGCTTTTTATACTAGTAGCATTTTAGTTTTATACTTTTATATATTAGTAATCCTGTAATCCTATAACCTCTACCCTGCAACGTTGTATTCCTCTCCTATAGACAAGATAGAACCAAGTTATCAGCCTTTAAGCATTCCAGAGTTGGACTTGATATCTGAAAAATAAAGCTATTGAAGTAAGCAGAAAACTTCCAATAGAAACTTGCCGCAAGGAATAGTGTGACAAAATTCTACTTTTCACTGGAGAATATTGTCGCTATTGAGACGAGCACGACTCATACAAACTCACAGAAAGGTTGGGGAAGAAGGAAAGTGTTTATTCGGAGGTACACACATCTTATATAAACTCTGAAAATGTTATGATTCGTATTACCTATTGATTGGCTATTAAATCAATACAATACACCCATTGGCTACATTAACTACAACATTCTATTATTAGTTACCCATAGCATCAGTATCAAAACAACCAGGCAAAAACACCAGGTGCAAAGTTGCTGTTAAATTCTTTCCCTATTGTTTACAGTTCTAGCTCTTGTTTCTCACGGGTAGAAGCGTACTGTACTAAGATCTATTTTGGAGCTAGCAAGGCTGGTAGGCCTGCTATGCCTCTCCACAGAATATTTCAAAACTCTGTTACCCTATAATAATAGAAGCCTGAATGAGCATGGAACCCCTTTTTTGCACCCTTTTGTACCCTTTTACCTTTGTATAACTTACACTTGTGGACCTCGCTTGGCAGGATTGGGCCCAAACCCTGCACAGCGGTGGGTCCCGGGGACACCCCTGGGAAAGCTTTGCTTTCTCTGAATCTTTTAATAAATTTTTACTTTTTACCCTCTTATTCGGCCTCAGCCTTTATTTTCAAACATATAAGGCATCATCACCACCTTTGTTGTAAAAAACTTCTTCATTATATCTAATGTAAATCGACCCTCCTTTAGTTTAAAACCATTACCCATTGTCCTATTGCTATAGGCCCTGCTACAAAGTTTTTCTCCCCATCTTTCTTAAAGTCTCGCTTAAATACTGAAATGCTGCAAAAAGTTCTCTCCAGAGCTTTCTCTTCTCCAGGTTGAACAATGCCAACTCTCTCAGCCTGTCCTCATTTTTGAGGTGCTCCAGTCCTCTGACCATTTTTCTGGCCTTCCTCTGGACTTGCTCCAACAGGTCCATGTCTTTCTTGTGAGATACAAAGATATATATATATATAAAGTTAGTTGTGTTTGCAAAGGGGATTATAACCTTTGGCATTGCCTTAACCCAAAGCTGTGGTGCTTTAACAATAGTGATAATATTATTTAGATGCTTTGCCTGTGGTTATTCTTGTAAAATAAATTCCCACATAGAAATATTTGTGATGGCATCCTCTAATGTCTGCTACAGCTTATCTATGTGTAAACAGTTGATCTTGACAAAAAAAGGCATCTGTAACTAAAATAGCGTGCGTGTAAATCAAATAGATTGCATGTCAGTGTCTTCAGATTTTGAAGCAGGATTCTGCAGTATGCTTTGCGGACGGGTGGAGCAGACAGGAATGGCCTTAGTTGCATTCTGTAATAAGTAGTCATGTGCAAACAGATGAGATAAAATTGTCCTTGGAGTGATGGCAAAAGACTAGATTAGTTTAGTAAAAGCTAGGGTGTAATCAGAATTATTTTAAAAAATATGACTCTGTGATTGAGTTTATTTCACTGTACATCTTGTTTCCCTGTGAATTCTTCCTTCTGAAGCTCTGCTTTGACACAATTACACCATGCTTTTTTTCCTACAAAAAAAGAGTGCAGTTATTTGCCTTTTCAGTTGTACAATTAGTGACTGAGAAATGCTCAGAATAATTTTTTTAATCAGTTGTTACTGCATTTGTTTTTTGTTCCACTGAATTTTAACTCTGTTCCTTTAAACACAATTACCAGTAAATTCAGAGTATATTGGTGGTTAGACCCAGTTAGTTTCCTTCTATAACCTGCAACCAGAATTGGACAGGAGATAATTTTTTTTTTCAAAATGGTAGAAAGAGGACTTTAAAAGTTTTTTCTCTTAGACATGCTACCTGGGACCCTTACCAACCTAAATCACCATGTACCTCCTAAAGGAGGAGGAAAAAAGCAGAAAGCATCAGTGTTTTGATTCTCAGTGACCAAACAGTAGAAGGGCTGTGAGGTGTACATAACTTACTCACCAGAAAAGAACAAAAAGACAGAGTGTATATGTTAGAGTTCATGTGAGATGCAACATTGAGCACATTGAGCACAGTGAGTTTGTGAAAGCAAGGAAATAGAAAGACAAAATACTTGTTCTAAAACTTTACCATGATACAATGATAGGAAAATAGCAAACAAACTCTGCATCTTTAGTAAACTGAACTCTCAATTTTCCAGTTGTTAAACACATATTTTTCTACAAGACAATTTCCAGAAAGCAACGGTTAGTAGTAATATACAAGATGCTCCATTTTAAACTGTGCTCAATCATTGTAGGAGTACATGACACATGAAAGAGAAATTTTCATTTTTTTTAGTCCTGCAAGCTATGGGTATCATGCACTTTGCACTGAGGAGTGGAAATTCCTACATACACACATACACACACACACACACACACACACACACACATATCTCCATTTTTATGGAAAATTCTGTGCAGAATGTGTCTGCAACCACATAGAAGGCAGGCTACGTAGTTAGGCATCCACATTAAGCACTATTGCTTCACAAAGTACACACAAAATGTACGCAAACCATGCAGGTAAAATTCATATCTGTGATGAGAGACGTGTAAGGCTTTGGGTATCTGGCTGCTTTATAAATAATGAAGGAAGACATCTGTCCACTGGTAAATGTGGGAGGAGAGAAATTGATACCACAGATCTGCAAACCTTTGAAAGCAGAGGAGAGCTTGAGGGACTGTGTTTGAAATTATTCTTTCTGGGTAAAGAAATACTTTCTCTTTCTAAATTTTTCATCATATTAATTAAGGTCTAGCCAAGACTGAAGCTTCACTTGGTGTGGATTGACGTAGTGGAGGAAGACAGAGTTCTTCCTCTGGGAAGCTTCTGCAAAAGATGTGTTTTACCAAGCATTTTCTCACCTAAGGAACTTTCCTAGGAAGGTGCAAATAACCTTCTCCATGCTAAACTGTGAGCTAGGGCAAAACTGCTTAAAACATCCAAGGAAATGTTGACAAACTGATGTTTCTGTTAAAAATCAGAGTGAAAATTGAAAAGACAGAGGTATTTGTTACAGTTCAAAAATGGAGGAACTGTTAGTAAATTATGTACCTATTTTTTGGTCTTTGTGTGGAAAGAGTTGTTTTGTTATCACCATTACTTTTTTTCTGTATTTTCAGAAAGACACCCACTGTCAGAGGAAAGGAGGGTAGCTGCCATTGATAGGGCTGTCCATTTGCCCTGAAGGAGGAGACCATGCTGAAGCATCTTTTTAAGATACCTTCCACTCTGAGCATCAAAAAAGATCATCTAACATTATCTTAGGTTTAAACAACAAAGATGAATTTGACATGATTGTTCACTTGGTCCTGCTGTCCTGGAGTTACTGCAGAGCAGACCACTGGAAAGAAACAGTGCAGGAAAATACTCCTGTGCTGCAATGCAGTATTTCACACCTGCATAACCGTGTAAGAGGTATCTCGTCTGAGCAAGGATCACAAGACTCCTGAGATGATTTGCTCTGTGGTGGAATTACTCTTCTGGGAAACTGCTGGAGTACTTCAGCAAAGGGCACCTGGTGTCTCTGCCCTCACTGGTCCGCGTCAAAGTCCGAAATGAACAACACTTGGACATATAATCTGAGCTTTGGTGCACCTGCAGATCCTGTTGAGCCAAGGGCTGGACTCTCACGAAGTGGGCACACAGTAGTGGCTGTTTTTCTTGGATTAATCCTGGTTTTCGGTTTCTTGAATAACTTGATTGTCCTCATCCTCTTCTGCAAGTTTAAAACCCTTCGTAACCCAGTCAACATGCTTCTCCTGAACATCAGTGTCAGCGACATGTTAGTGTGCATCTCAGGCACTACCCTCAGTTTTGGTTCCAACATCCATGGCAAGTGGATTGGAGGGGAGCATGCTTGTAGGTGGTATGGCTTTGTCAACTCCTGCTTTGGTAAGAGTTCAGTGATAATTCTTTACTCTTCTTTTTAACACTGGTGCATGAAGCAACTTGATCAGTGACCACAATGCTGCTCTGTGGTAAACAGAAGAATACTTTGATTGCCTTGTTATGGTTAAGCACAAGTGAAATGCATAGTTTAAAACATTTTCAAAAAAGACTTTATGAAAGAGTAGCACAGATCTAATAAATATTTCCTAACATTCCTGTTCTTTGAAATGGCTTATTTTGTAAGAGCTAAATATAGAAACTAAAAAAAGGCTAGCCACTGGAAAGAGTTTGACTAAGTGTATGAAAATATATAATACTTCCCTCTTTTTCAGGAAAATCTGTGCCATGGCTGAGCAACAGGCCCTAAAGTGCTGTTTCTGTCACAAACAAAGCTTCCTGAAAGTACTCTTTTTACCATTGTAATTGTCTGTCAGTCTGTAATATGAATTTCTCATGTCCCAGATCATGAGTTTTCTTCATTAGATGCTTTCTGTTCTCCTGCAAAGCAGAATCTTTATTTTAAAATTACATGCTTGCAGATTCAATAGCAAATTAAGTTGTAGGAATAGATTTGTCAAAAGCAGTGGGAAAAGTATTCAGTGTTCTTCTCTTGTCCAGACAAAACTTCTTCTGCAACCATCTTTTGCACTGCTAGATACAAGTGTTTTAACTGGAAATTTTTTTATTTATTAAAAAAAAGTAAAGGACAATGAACAATCAGAGGGCAGCCTTCATCCCTCCGAGGATGATGCCTGTCTCTTTAAGAGTTGCATCACCAAGCAGTGACCTTCTTCATTTATTCCTATATTCAAAAAAAGATCCACTAAAGCATAAACAGGCCTGTGGCTGCAGGTCTGGATGTGATCCTTATCTAACCCAGACCAGGGGACTTGGCACAGCTTCCTCTT
Organism: Ptilonorhynchus violaceus; assembly: GCA_013397565.1. Taxonomy (NCBI): domain Eukaryota; kingdom Metazoa; phylum Chordata; class Aves; order Passeriformes; family Ptilonorhynchidae; genus Ptilonorhynchus; species Ptilonorhynchus violaceus. Next base: position 1,285,251 of record VZRJ01002170.1, on the reverse strand, counting down.
GCTGTACATCCTTGCTTTGGTGCCTCCAGGCCACCAGGACAGGACAAGCACATTCCCTCCTCTTCTCCCGCCTCGGATTACAGTGTGTCTTGTGCAGGCCCTTCGGCCCAAGAGGTACTCCTGCAGCTCTTGCTGTAGAATCAGGCAGTGGATACAAATACATATTCTCTGCCTGAATTACAAGCTCTTGCTACTTCCAGTGGTGTGGTCTCTGGTACCTGTCCCTTCCTCAAACATGTACTCCAATCATGACCATTAAATCAGCCCGCAAGCTTCCTCTAGGAAGCTGCTGCTTTGCCGGAAGTGAGGCCTGTAATGTTGTGTAATATATGAGCACTTACTTTGGCCATCCAAAAATAGACCCCATGGTCAAGAGTACCTTGGCTTGTTTTGGTAGGTTGTTTTTAGTTTGATCTGTGCAGAGTAGAATGACATGTCTTTTTCCAGACTGCATTTCCATTTTTGTGAGTTTTATAAATTCCAATATTTCTAGGAATATCTAGGTTAACCTATAACTGGGTTTCTCAGGGAGAAAGAAGTAAGGACTGTTTTTTTCTCCATCCTTTGACTGAGCCTCCTTTTTATTGTTTAGCAGTGGAGTGGGAGAATAACATTTGAAGGGAGGGGGAAAAAAAAGGTGGTTGTTTAAGGGCTTAGAAAAATGGTATGTTAAAGGTGCCCTTTTAGCCTGCTAGCTTCTCTCTGGATACATGTGAGTTACCAGCCCAGTGCCTGTGGAATTAAACCTACAAATGGGTAGGTAAATTTCTCCCGGGGTGACCTGCTTGTGGAATAATTCTTCGAAGTCAAATCTGTATGAATTGTATGCTTGGCAGGAATGCAGATTTCTGTGTATCACAGCAGGTATTGTGATCCATGTTTTCATGTGAGAATTTTTGCTGTAATTCTTAAAATTGATTAGATCATCAAGGAACATGCAAGCAAACAAAATGGCAAAACCCCGAATGCCAAAGATGACTTCAGCTCATCTAAGTGATGTTGGTGCTGTCAGCAGGGTGTCCTGGGAAGCTGAGACAGCCTAAATGCAGGTAGTTATTAAATTATGCACAGTTCTTGTGACAGTCTTGCAGCACTCACATATTTTCTTTCACTACTGTGTATAAAGGGCACATTGAAGAAGTTTGCTTGAAGAGTTATAAGATGTTCACTGGAAAGTAGCATGAGTAAAAGCAAATAGTAGTAGCATGTTGCCTAACATTTATGTGTCTGTATAACAAATTATATCTGCTGATAAATACCATTATTCATCAGGGTTTTTTGAATTTTTGTACTCCAGAGTGTGTTAAAAAAGGGCTACTCTAGGTGTGCAATGTGTTGATGGCTTTTTCAGGTCTTCATAGCACTTGAAAGCAAAATGATTTTTGTTTTCCACATTCAGTGTGTACTATAAGCATCAAAGACTGAACAAGGATCCATTGAATAGAATGATTAATTTTTTTTGCAGCTATTGTAATATGAGAGCATTGCAAGGGTTTTTGATTGAAACTTGCAGGTATTATTGCTAAAACAAAAACCAAATAGGATCTCATTCATTGTAGGATTATTTTCCATGTCTTCTGTGGACTTTGGAAAAATTGTATAAAACTGAAGAGTTGGAAAATTAAGTACATCCTGTGTCATAAGCTGGTGCCTTAAGAACTCACTGATTGGTGCAGAGTAGTTACTGAGGATAATCATAAAATCATAGAATGGGTTGGGTTGAAAGATCATCTAGTTCCACCCCCCCTGCCATGGACCGGGACACCTTCCACTAGACCAGGTTGCTCAGAACCCTACCCAAGCCGGCCTTGAAGGCTGCCAGGGATTGGGCATCCTTTGGGCTTTTTGTCAGCAAGAGAATTTTTAACACCTAAGCATTCCAGCTTACATCATATCCTTTGGCCTGATCACTGTGACTAGCTTGTGAGTGGCAAAATCGGCTAGATTTATAATCATAAAAGACACAAAAGCTACAAAATACTATATGAGGCTATGGTATAAAAGGGGCATGTGAGAGCACAGAAATGGCAAAACTGTATAGACTGTGAAGAGAACATTTCTTTATGTTGTTTATACTTCCTTGCAATCCCTTAGCTATTCCTAAAAAAAATAGCTTGCCCTCCTTGGTACCTCTTGTCTGATTTTGGCCCACCGAAGTGAAGAGAAATGGCCCTGATCCTCAAGATCCAGAACAGAGATGTGTAATAGGAAAGGTAATTAAGAGGAACTGAAGTCAGAAATGGAGATTTGTAAGAATAAACACTTCAACATTTTTATCTGCTCTTTTTTTTTTTCTCATGGGATAGATGATCCTACTAGGATAAACAAGAGTGTAGGAGCGTCATGTGTAAATGATGTTAAGTGTTCAGGGATGTGGTTTAGGAGTAATTATGCTGGTGCTGGGTTGATGGTTAGACTAGATGATCTTGAAGATCTCTTACAACCTTGATGATTCTGTGATGTTCTGAGTTCACTGGCCTCACTAGAATTGCACTTTCTTGTACTAAATTAAGGTATGTACCTTTTTTTTTTAACCAATATTTTCCTAAATCATGAAGGAATTTTAAGTGGGCAACTAATCTTCATGACTTGGTGATTATTTCATGATGTGTAAAACACACCTAAGCCAAATTCAAACTATTTAAAATATTTTTAAATACAGTTTGTTCTTAAAAATCTTCTAAAATTACTGTATTTCAAAGGTTTTTTTTCCCTTCCCACTTTGTTTTATGATACTGTGAAAGCCTCCCTTGTGTTTTAAACCAAATTGAGAGTGAAGGTGTTATCCCTCAAGTCTGTGGCTTGGATGAAACCTGAGACAGTGAAAGTATGAAGCTGAGATTTGTTTCAAGTGTAAATGCATGGCGAGAGATCACTTTTTTCCCCTCTCCTCTAAACTGTCTTATCTTTTTTAAAATCACATGACTAGGAGGTGATCTGCATAGCAGATTCCCCTCCCAGCAGAATCCACAGTGCAATGTACATTGATGTCACTTTGTGTGACATCGAGTAAGGTATTTACTGGGCAATCCATTGCCTATCCCAGGCACTGAAAAACCATGACCAAAGAATGAGCACCAGGGGGTAGCCATGGGCACAATGGAAAAAAAATTATAGACAAAGTGTAGTTTTTTGAGTTAATTGCTTGCTGCTTTCCCCATGTCTGCTTTGTGATTTCAAACCATCCACAGAAGGCGCAAAGTTTGGAAGCTAACGGGAAGTGCCGATGCTAAGCAATAACCGTGTAATGGGGATTTTAAGGAGAAAATTAAATATTGTGAGATCTGCTATGGAAGTGAGAGCTGTTGGGTCTTGATCTGGGGAAGCACTAGGAATGGAGCTAGAGGAGAAACAGCGTGGTCTATTCCCAGCATAAATGATTTTACCCTGGTGCTTGTGCTTGTTTGCAGCTCTGTTAAGTAGGTCACTGCAGTGGAAATTGCACATGTCACTGAGTTGGGGAAGTGGATGGATTTTTTAAATTTGCTGCCATTACCCACCACTTTGTCACGGCTTGACAGGCTCACGGTTACACATTTAAGCAAACGTGGAAAGTGACACAGGGACAGGATTCATTTTCCCAGCTGAGCTCTCAGTAAACTTTGCAGGAAAGATGAAAAAAGGATGATTCAATATATGATGAAGTTAATAAGCATTAGATTGTAATTTAGGAAAAATATATTATTTAGTAAAGCACTCCCATAGAGACCACATAGACATGAAATGATATGCTGTCCTGAGATCAAGTTTTTCTTGCAGTTTTGACCATCTCACATGTAATCTCTCCAGTGCTTTATTAAACACTTCAAATCTTTGAACAGGTAAAACTTTCAGAAAAAATTAATCTTTTCCCAAGATACTGCACTAATGTATCTTCCGAAACATGTAGGACAGGAAGAATTTGAGCTCAGATAACTACTGGAGTTTCTTCTTAGAATCACTACTCTATGCCGTGTCATATCAGAATTAAATATTAAATAAATTGATACACAGGGGAAAGACAAAGCTATCTCTGGCTCCAGAAGTCCAACACTAGATTCTAGTGCTGGAAAAGTTCCAAGGCACATTACTAGCAAGGATATTTTTGTGCCTGTTGAACTCCTAGCTTTTGTTTTCAGGTGTCTGCTGGTTGTTTTCCCTTTCTTAACTTTCACGGTAGTTAAAATACCTGGCAGTTTGCCTGAGAAGTTGATTCCAATATCCCATTGTAAAAAATTAATTCAGAGAACATGACTATTCAAGAGGACCCAGAGATGCCTGTGTCATATGAAAGCTGTGTGACTCGAGGTCTGTGTTTTCCCGCACAGCATCCTGTCTGTCCCAGATGCAGGAGAGGGCTACATTCCTAAACCTGTTTGAACCAAAGTAAGGCATGTAGGTGTGTCCTTATGTCCATTGATAAATCAAGGCCAGACCTAAATGAGGACTTTAATCTTTTTAGAAACCCTGTAGTACTCAACTCTATGGGTAGATAATATTTTCAATCATATTAAAGCAGTTATTGATTTATTCCCTTGTAAACTGGCAGAGAACACACTGAATGAGAAATGGAGCTGTTCATGGTTTTGCTTTGAAGTTCAGCTGCCTTGTGACCTTAAACAAATAATTTTCTTCTTAGTATTCTATGTTGATTTTATATGTTGTGTCTTAGACTCACTGCATTAAACTAAGGTACTTATATTTAGAGTACAGACTTCCAACATACTGAAAACTCTCTGGTTATGAGATGCAGTTGAGATCTCAGACATAATAAATGACTCTTTGGTGAAAAGACACATTCATTTCCACAAGCCAATCTTACTTGGCTTGATTCTGCAAGAGCTCCTCTGATCTTTTCTGAGCCTTGATGCAGCAAGTACTCACCTCCCAGGGAAAAACCCCTCTTAGCACCTCCTTGATGCCTTAAGGATTAGCTTTTAGATTTTTCTAACCCTGCACTGTACTAAGGTGTAATTCTGAACTGCATATTATGTGCTTCACATTCTTGTTAGACAAAACATTCCTCTTAGGCCTGGAAAACAAGGTCACTATCCTAGGCCTAAGTATAAACAAAAGTGAATTGGGAGGGGGTGAATGGGGGAATATTACCTCATTACCTGAAACTGTAATTGGACAACTAACTTCTGATAAAAAATGTACCAAACCTATATCTGGGGGGGAAAACTTGTGATCGGAGTCCATCTGGGTCTAGCCTAGCATCGGCAAGGCTCTGTACCAGAGGTGTACCACCCGAAGGCCTTCAATAAATTCATACCTTTATTCACTAACTTTGGTCAGTCTCTGTTTCAGGTACTCCCAATTTTAGGCATCATCCTCACCTGCTCACTGACCATGGATAGCTCCTTTTCCAGTGGGCTTGGGATGGGATTAAGGTGATATTTCTATAAATAAAGCTGCAAGCACAGGTATATAAAGGTAGCAAGCACATCAGTAATGTTTAGGAAAATATAGTTCTGCAACAGACCCTAAAAGTGTTCTCTGAAGTGCATAGGCTGTGTTACGCCTGCAGTCATGACCCATGCAAGCTTTCCTCAGTAGTTGGTCAGTATCAGAAATAGTCTGCTGGTTTCGAATAGAGGGGGGAAAAAAGGTACCTGACTCATGGGAATAGGTCCAAAGTGCTTACAGTCCGTTTATGTGAAAAAATAAGGAGAAATGCTGTCATTACCTAGAGGGCTTAAGTTATTTCAGTACGGTGTTACAACTGACAGTTTCTCCTGAATTTTTCCATGTAATTTCAAGCACCTGATATGCATTAGATTTTATAGTAAACAAAAATACAGAAGTACTTATTCAGAAGATATGCATTTCAAACTCCTCTTTTGGCATCTCCTCTCTAGGGAAACTGAAATTAGCCTGCTATACTTTTTATTTAAATAACTAATCAATGAGGTAATGGTATATTATTAAATACACTTTTCAGGGCCATACTTATATGGAAAAATTGAAATGCTCAATCCTTTAGAGACAGATGGGAATCATCTGACTAAAACCAGACATTTTCCAATCCCCAAGGCTTCTTTTATAATCAATAGAAAACCAAATCTGTACTGCCAGCTTGCAAACTGTTTGACGTATTTGAGACGTTCTCTTCAGGGTGATGTGAGCTGTGTCCTACAAGTACCCCTTTATCTCCATTGACTATAAAAGGAACCCAAGCTCAGGGATAGATACGTGCTCTGTACCTCTCTGGAGTCATGAGATGATCCTCACAAATAAGGTGTCTATTACTTCTCTTGTCTTTCTGTAATTTTCTTACTTTTGCTTATAATTCCCTTCCCACTTCAGTATCCTCTTCCAGGATATTTCCAGGAATTTCTATTTCCTATAAGCATTAAACACAAAACAAAGTTTAAATCACTCAGAATAGTTGTGCAAGAGTGAGTATTTTTATGATGTCTGTTGTGTTTCCATGAAGAGGCACCCTCGTCCTCTTTCTAATTTTATGATCCCAAATTCATCATGTAGGGAAAATGCTGTCTGCTCTTTCTATGGGTAATTTGTAGAGCATAAGTACTGGGCTTCTTCATTCAATTTACATGCTTGAAGCATGGAAACAACTTGGGCAAAAGTTTTGGAAAATGTGATAAAGAAGGAATCATGCCATGCAGAGAAAGTGGAAATGGAAGGCCTAATGCCATACTTTGAATGTTATTCCTGAAATCAGAGACTTCACACTGGTAGGTGCTTTAGCACTGGTTTAGAATAAGAGAAGGTTTTGCAGAGTATCACCCAAGGTGTCTTTCGTGGTTTTAAGCCCAGCTGGAGACGAAGCACCACACAGCTGCTCTCTCAAACCCTCCTCTCTTCTCCTCACACCCCAGTGGAAAGGGGGGAGAATCAAAGTAAAACTTGTATCTTGAGATAACAGTTTAATAATTGAAAATAAAGTAAAATACAATAACAATAGTAAATAATGATAACGATAATAAAAAGGGAAAAACAAGTGATGCACAATGCAATTGCTCACCACCTGCTGACCAGTGTCAGATCCTCCCTTCCCAAACCCAGATTGGCTGCCCTCCTACGTAACTCTCCCCAGTTCATATACTGGGCATGAGTTCTATGGTGTGGAATATCCCTTTAGTCAGGGATAGTTATGCTCCCTCCCAATTTCTTTTGGCAGAGCATGAGATGAGGAAAACAAAAAGTCCTTGACTTAAGATAAACATGATTTAGAAAAGACCAAAACATCAGTGTGTTATCAACACCATTCTCATTCTAAATCCAAAACACGGGAAGTCGATCACCCCTTTGGCATTTTTTGTATTTAGTTGTCAGCTGTCAATGCAAAAAAGTGTTCTGCCTGTGCCTGAGGTCTGTTTCTGGGCATGTGCAAGTGACTACAAATTTCTGCCAATGTTTGATGCTTTCTTATTGGGCCTGCAGTACAGTTGCATACTTTTGATTCTGTGTTACAGCCACACATTGCAGACTGCTAGAGACTTTATGCAAGGAAGTACACAAATAACATCAGTTCACATGGACACCTCAAATAGGAGCTTGAAGGCAAAGACCACAACGGATTTCTTGCAGAATTATCCTGATGGTGAATTGAGTCTAAAAGGTCATGGCTATAAGCTCTGCTGGAGATGATGAAACAGCATTTCTCTCAGAGTTCGAGTTTAATCACCGACATTTCCAGGTCCTTTTTGCTAATCCTGGGTCATTTCCATGACCCAGGTAATGCTATGCCTTATGTCGGTTTTCTATTAATTCAGGAAAAGGCAGAAACCAGCTCCGTTGGTAGTCAGGTCACAGACATGTGAAAAAATATGTCATTAAAATGTAGCTGGCTTTTTGGTTCCTCAGTGGGTATAATGAAATAAACTAGAGCCCAGTAAATAAGCAATATTCAATCAAAAAAAAACACATTAGAGAGCAATGGACTTTGCTTGTGAAGGGCTATTAAATCATATTTTTAACTATGTGTTTAATAATCTCTAGGAACTGTTAAGACCGCCCACATCTGAACAGAATTCAGTGTTTTCTGGACATCTTTTAAGCTTACCTTGTAGCCCCTGAAGTATACCGGAGAGTAGATATTATCTTTGGCTGTTTAAATCCAAGCTATATACCTACTGACATTTTCTTAACTGATGACATTCTTTTTCTATGTCTGTTTCTTTTTAGGAAACATTTAAGCAGAGTCTTCCAGTCTGGTAAGCAAATGAAACTTACAGACTTTTCAGTGGCAAAAGGGATACAGAACCATTGGCTTAGTTCCAGATATTAACACAATAATAGGTGATAGCTACAACCTTCATTTTCCCCCTGATTTTCTCAGCTGTGGCAAATACTTCATACTTAAAAGTAATCACTATGGTTTGGATTATTTTTTCTTTTGCTTGGGGCTTTTTATGTTAGTGTTTCTGCCACTTTTCTAATTAAAAAAGTGTATTAAGTGAGAAAATAATTTCGTTAAAGTAGTTGTCTGACATGGAAAAATAAATTTCTTTGAAAGCTGAAATTATTCTGTTTACATTTGTATTTTTCTACGTATCAACACTGGCTAAGAAACTGCTTCTGAAACTGAAGATTTAGTAATATCCAATAAACTACAGCCTCTACTGATTCACAGACCACTCATTGCTTCTGTGGATTTCTCAGCTAACATGATTCACTGCGTAAATAATCCAAATGCCTCCTATTACTGGGAGATTTGTGGATTTGGTTTTGTTATGGGTTTTTTGGGGTTTTTTAAATACTAACTCAAAATTACCTCTGTCTGCTCTATAATTTTCCCATAATTGATACAGGCAGGAGGAACATTTGGTATCTGCAGACAGCAAATGCAAGGGAGCACCACTCCGAGTAGCCATTTCCTCCGCCCATCCCATCTCTGTGAGATATCCCTGTGCTTTGCCTCCTGAGCAGTGTGGAACGTGGTTACCCCTCTCTTCCCTTCGTGCTGTGCTGGCCCAGTGTGGATCAGGGGATGCAGATGAGCGAGCGTTCACCCCAGGCAAGGGTGAAGGCTCAGGTTCCCTGGGGCTGCTTGGTTCGCCAGGCATCTCTCAGCGCTCCAGATGGTAATGCCTCTAACCAAGGTCACCGGGGTACCATCTTTTGTACTGCCGTGCCAGACTTCACCTGTTTCAGCTGAAGGTTTCCTGTGCCAGCTACCAGCATTAAGCTCAGTTGCTCTGGGCTATTTCAGCCTATGAGTCTTCCCAACATATTGTAAAATTATGTTACTTCTTCTGTTTGTAGTTTCTTTAACCTATTTCACAGACAGATGCCAATATGTTGGAAGTACAGTCTCATCCTGTGGCCAGATACAAACTTCTGCTATTCCTTATGAAAGTGTAGCAGCCACAAAGCACAAGGATAGTGACTCACTGGGGTAAGCTGGACATCTTTACATATATTTCTCAGTATTTTATTAGAGGCAGACATTCACTGCCTGCTAACTTTCTAGTGTTGTTTTTCAATTATATCTTCTATTGTTTCTTCCCCCTCCCCCCATTTTTTATTGCTTCTATTTGTTTCATTAACGCAATTAAGAGCAGAAATAGTCGATAACTATTGCAAGAAGGAATCAAAGGCTTTAGATGAGTCAAAAGGAGGAAGCTGTTTTATGTTGAATTATTTTTGTAGAGATGTATAACAGTAGAAATTTTTTCTACCAAATGACTATCAGAAAAAAAAGAGTCAAAAAGAAGACTTGATGGTAAACATTTTTCTTAAGGAATAGATCATCTTTAAAAATAAACAGCAATGTAAAACTTAGATTAGGACTCTAGTAATTTCTTAAATTCAAATCCTTTAGTTAATTCACATAGATGGCATTTTATTGCTTAATATCTGAGTGTTGTCTGAGTCTAGTACAGACCTCTGAGTACTGGAATAGCACATTAACATCTGGCAAGATTTGCTTTCAGCTAAGAAATGGTATGAATTTTGCAAAAACATTGATAATCCCCTTTAACTTGACCTTATGAGAATTTTAGGACACAGAATGGTTAGACTTAATCCTTATGTGCATGTGCACACTCAAGCATTTGTTTGCCAAATTTACAGTTTGTGGGTTATTTGTGTTCTGTGTTCAGGCTGCTTATGGAGTTACCAGGGGACTTCTTTAGGCCGACCCATTTAATAATCGTAATGAAATTAGGCAAGATGTTTGGGCGCTGCACAGCAGGCAGCCCAAGGCAGAGCAGGTCAGGCATGCTGCACTGCTCTTCCCTTCGCTGCTGGCAGCAGAGCAGGCACTACGTGGGAGGTTGATGGCCATCCCTGTGGCGGATCTGTCTGCCTTAGTGTTAGAGTTAATTAGAAACAGTTCTAGGGTAGGAATTAATATGGTAGGGATGAGAAGTTACAAATTCTGCCTCTCAGTGAAAGAGTGTTTACATGGCATTATATGGCATTATGTTTATGTTCTGTGTACTGACTGTGGTGCACCAAGCAACTCTTCTCCATGAAGTCTTTGCAACAAATCCCAGCAGTGTGCCCTGATTTATCCAAACTTCCAAATTTTTCTCTGTTTCTGAACTGCTCAATTTTCAGAGGAAAAAAATGTGTGGCAGTGCAAGAGGGCCAAGGTCCAGTGGTGGTTGCATGAGGTTGTTGAGGATTGCTTTACTGTGTGTACTTCTTAAAACTGAAAATGTATTTAATGTCCTTGAGAGAGGCGAAGACCGCATCACAGGAGTAGGAAGAAAGTCTGCCAGATAAATATGCCAGTCAGGATTTAAATAGACTTTTTCTAATGGATAGAAAGCAAGTTATGAGGCAAGACAAAGCCTTAGCTTAATATACTTTGAGATAAGAGAAGTAGACATATCACCATCTGGTTTGCTTCATGTAACAGTTTTTCTCTGTTGGTCAGTGCACCAAGGGGTGTTTAACAAGGAATTTGAGGATTAGAAGGATGAGAATGGGTAGGGCTTTTACAAGTTTTACAAGTTAATATCTTTTCTAGGGTTGTGGACACTCAGACCGTTGGGAAAGAAATACTGATAGCAGATACAAGCAGGTAATGGCCTCTTACTGTGCTTCAGTTGTTTCTTATCATTTCAGTAACAAAATAATAGTTATGCCTTGCAAAAGGTTGTGTATATAGATATTAAGTATATATCATTCAAAGTATTTTGCCTAGCTATTCTTCAAGAATACTAAACTTAAAGTTCAGATGATTTTTAGCATCCAGTGATATTTTTCCAGTATGTAGCCCCACAGTCTTGACTTGTGGTGTAGGGACATCTTCCCTGCAGTAGTAGTTTTGAATTGGTCTTCATGCATTTATCTCCCTTTCCATTATCTCTTCCTGCTCTCAGGAAACCTGCAAAATTTTTGTATGCACAATATAATATATCAAGGAATTCCACTTATTAACTATGTACTATGTAAAGAAAAGTACCTTTTCCTGTTTCTTTATTCTGAGTCTGCAACCTAATGATTTAATTTGAAAACCCAGTTATTGTATTATAAGAAACACTAAATGATCTTCTCCTGTCCACCCTTTCACGTTTTCTCTTTTTTTCTCTGCTTTCTTTTTCTAATAAGCCCTGGTGTTTGCTTTTCTGAATGCTGCTGAGCATTGCTGCTTAGTAGAAGTGGTTTGTGTAAAGCTCTCTATCATAACTCTCTTTGCAGAGCAGTAAGTCAGTCAGAAACAATTGCTGTGCATTTAAAGCCAGGTCTGTTTTCCTCCACATATGGGCAGTTTACATCAGTATTGCATTTCATCTGCTCACTGGCTCAGTTTCATGTGGTTGTGCCCAGTACTTCGCAGTCAGGTTTTGTTGATTTTGAGTTATTCAGCGTAGTATAATCAGAAAACTTGACTCTTTACCATCTTTTCCAGATCATTTATTAATGTGATGAATAGCCCAGGGCCTAGCACAGATCCATGGGGAACTTTTCTGGCCACAGTTTCCACTAAGAAAACTCATTGTTTTCTCCTGGTTTTTATTTCCTACCTCTATTTAATTATTTATTCATGTGAAGATTTCTGTTATTGAAAGGCAGCTTACTATCCTTAAGAGCCTTTGGGCTACTCAAAGTTGTTTGAAAATCCAAGTAGGCTTTATCCAAGTAGTCATCATCCCTGTCTGCACAGCACTGTCAAGGACCTCTGATGAATTAGTAAGATATGGCTTCCCTCCATGATATCTGTGCTGGCTTGTCCCAGTATGTCATACCTCCACTTCTGTGCTCTCTAGTGCAATTTCCACCCATCTATCCAGTGCTGCAGATTAGACTCATTGACTGGGTGAAATGCCCTGCAAAGGGTTTCTGTCTGCATTGGTTATATTTAATTTCTTAACAGCTGTAGCAAAAGATCCCCTCTTTGAGGTCCTTCTGAGGCATTAAGGAATAGGTTTAGGAATGGGGAATACTGATTCTCCTCATTGCACATCCTTTAGCCATCACAGTGATCTTGGATAGACAGGAGCAGCCTTCTCTGGTGTTTCATCTCACTTCCATACCATGTGAGAGTGTTGGGTTGTAAAACTGTGCAAGAAACTCTTGGCCCAATGGCAGTGTGAAGACTGGGCAATATATTCTGAGATTGCATTCACAGTATCAGATATGATTATTGACTAGTTAATGCCTAATTAGTATAAAACCCAGTTTGACCACTAGACCTTATGAAAACTTGACTCAGAAGAGTTAATATTTGTAGTGTGTTCCACCCCTAGGAATGGTAACTGCAAGCCTCCTCCCTCCCCCCTGGCTATAGAAAATCTCTAGAAATATACTCTTATTATTAAAAATAAGCAGTTGGATTCTCTTAGCTTACTTGGTGCTATATCACACATCTAGAAAACCTCTGAGACTGCATGTTATGTGTTATGTCTGTGCAGATCCTCAGCATGAAGGAAGGTCCCAGGGATACCCCCATGTTTCAGAAGAAGCAGTCCTGGCAGGAGATGGGAGTCCTGCAGGATGGTGTTGGCAGGGGGATGCTGCGGTGAACCTGACTGCCCTGAGAGTATCCTCCTGCTGTGCCAGCACTGTACATCCATTTCTGCTTTACACATGCAGACAAGCCCCAAAAATTTCTCCTGAGATGTTGCTGTGCAGGAGCTCCATCTAGTGCTGACATTTCTTATTCCAATTCCCTAAGGCAGCAGAATAAATACACTGATACGGAGGCAGCCAAATAAGGAAGCTGAATTTGCAAGTGCCAGCCTCCTTTCCAGAATGCGAAGGGCTCCTGCATAACTTACGGAAAGTGAGACAAAAATGAGTGTTCGGGGATATTTTTGTACTCTGGTGGCATCATTGAGACGCAAAAGGGAACTCTGGTATATTTATGCCACTGGGAATTTGTTGTGTGGATGGATAGGCATATTAATAACATTGCAGGAAAATATAGTAGTACTCAGTGATGCACATTAAGTCACCAAATATAGCTAAGAATTAAGACCACCTTTAAAGCACAACATATACATGTTTAAAAATTCAGCAAAGGAGAGGGGAAGAAAGAGAAAACCCCAAGATAATTCTTTACTATTAAAAGTAATACACGCTGTCAGTATTGAAGATACCACCAAACTCAAAGGATATTGTACAAACGATAAAACATAGAAAAGAGAGAAAAGAGCAGGAAAGATTTACTGAACAGGACTGGTAACGCTTGTTGTTAGATTTGTCCCAGCAGGCTTGGATCCAACAGCGATTTCTCAGTGATTTCTTTCAAGCACAAAGTTAAACTGTGACTCCCATTAGAGTTAAGCTGGAATATAATTCTTTGGAAAAAGGAAGGATTGCCTGTTCTAATGGACTCATGATTCCAAGTCATCTTAGCAAAAGATAACAGATAATTACAGGCATTAGAGAAATAGCAATTGGTGCATTCATTTCTGTTCAAAGTGAACTGTTGATATCTGAGGTAGCCTGTATTTTGGAAGCACTTGGATACTGGTTGTAGCTGCTAATGTTTAACAAATGATTGTGGGAAATATTTTCTCAATTTCAAATGAATAGAAATGCTTTTAATGCCTTAAAAATCAAAAGGACATAGTGCTCTGATCACTAGTATGTGGGAGCATTCAACTAGAATAAGAGTCACCAAATGGAAGAATATTTGAATTTTTTGACCATTTATTCTGTGTTTATCATATCAATATTTAATAGGCATATCCAAATACAGCCAGTAGTGTTTTGGAACCACATCCCAGTCTCATCTGGTTCTCCCAGTTGTTGACGCATCCATGGGCTCCTCTGCAGTCCATATCCTTTATATTATCACTGAATTTATCAGGAGTTGTTATATTCACTTTTTGGTTTTGCTCTGTCATGAAATGATCTATTGTGATTTGTTTATTTGCTGAAGTGGAGATACTGAGCTGTAAATTTCAGGCAAGTCAGGCTAGTACTGGTTGGTTGTCCACCAAGACCAGTCCTCACTTTGAGTCTATTCCTCTTAACTGTGTAAAGTCTTCTAGGTTCAGCAGGCTTTCTTTTTAACTCTGGAAAGGTTTGGGGTCTTGTGCTAAAATCTGCTGGCAGGTGCATGTGGGCTCATAAAATACGTATCTCTTTTTTTTGTTTGGCACAAAGGAAAAAGTGGATAAAATTCTGGGGGCTAGCGAGGAAGCAACAGTAACCACATATGTCTGCCACTTTCCAGACCTGTTTCATCCCTTTGAATAGTCATTTGTGCTTCTCATCTCAAAAAATGAAGGGGAAAAAAAAAATCCACAAAAAACCCCAATGTCCCACCCAACAAAAACTGAACCCGTTGATAATAATATTTTTGTGAAATCCTGTATTCACAGTCTCTCACTTGTTTCTCTCTCAGATTTGCTCATTTGATGCTACCTTCCCACTAGCCCTACTGGCTATGAAAGTTGTTAACTAACTTAACTGTGTTCTATTAATTTAACTGAATTTGTTTCATTCTGGGCTGCCTATCCCAGATTTTGCAGGCCACAACATTTCCACTGCCACTTTTTGGCAGTTACATGCAAGAAGAGATGTAGCCTTTCGAACCTCACTGGAGACTGTGACATAGGTTTTTGACCATAGCAATGAATTGTGTGCTATGAGACTCAGAAAGCAAAATAGATTTTTTTTTTTTAAACAATTAACAAGTTTGGTTCTTTTTACCTCTGTGATGCTGTGGCTTAATAGTTTCTGATATTTTGCTACAGTGAATATGCTGTGAGAAGGTCAGGTCAACAAATCAGTAAGTCAGCTTTTGAAAATTTCTGCTTTTATCATTATAATAGTCTTACCTCGTCACCCCCAATGAAGTCTCTGATGGCAGCAACTACTGTAGTAGTTGTGACTGTATTTTTGTGGAAGAAAAGCATTGACTTTAATGAAAGCAGAGCCCAGTAGTTTTACCTATCAATATTAACTGGTACATAAAAAATGGAAACAAAGGTGATGATAGAATGGATTGTTCTCATAAAGTCTCTGATGCTGTGGTGGTTCTTAGGTGAGACACTTTGGCCCAGAGCTAACAAAATTTCTCCTGAAGATTAAACAACCATTAGAAATAAGACATTGTTTCTTTTTTTTTACCTCTTGCTGCTTCCAAACCTCTTGTGTGAATACTAGACCTACAAATCGTATTTCATGCATAGTCCCTGACAGATGATACTAAGATGTGTTTTCAGAAAGACTTCTAAGGTGATACAGAAGTACAAATATGTTGGAAAGAGCATGACTTTCAAGTTGCTTAAATTGTTTTTGTTTCATTTTCATGTGTGGAGTGTTTTATTTCTTTAGAGAACTAACACAACTAACAGAAATGCTCTCATTTAAATTCAGCAATTTCCCTTGAAAACAGCACTGAGTCACTGATCAAACTAGTTTCGTGTAACTCAATAACATATTTATGTAATATCATTCAGTAGCACAACTTGGAATTCAACTTGAAACTTTAAAATTGAGGTATTAAGAGGCTTCATTTGAAAAGAGCTGTTTCTTACAGCTCTTCTTCTGTGTTTACATTTAAGTCCTTGGGCAAGCACAATGAAAGATGTCACCCAGAAGAAACAGCGGAAGAATACCTCAGCACAGAATTCCCCAACGTTGCCAACTTGGGGTGCATCTCCATCTCATTTCCATCTCATAGTGCCACAAAGCTTTTTAGAATATTCTCCAGCTAATGGAACAGCAGATTTAGCAGCTAAAAATGGAGGGACTACAAGGAAGGCAACATAGCTGTGTTAGGTCACCTAACATTTCTACCTGTTGCTCATGTTAGGTATTCACCAACACAGCGTTTGTAAGTGGAGACCAGAGCATGGCTCTTCCATCCCTGCTGATGTCCTTGCAGCACCGTGCAGCTTTTGGTGGCTCCCAGCCTGCCAGCTGCTTGTTCACACCCCTGTTGCACTTCCAGCTGCATGACGTCCTTCCCAGGTGCCCTGGTTGTAGATGGGGGTGGAGCTCAGCACTGTGTGGGCATGACCAGGTTGCTGTTCTATACCACTCACATCATCACTGCTGGTGTGGTTTTAGGGGGAAGGAAAGGCAAACATGCCCCCGGAAGTGCGTCATTTTGTCTCCCTCTCTTCACTAGACGGGGATTGCTGGGATTAGCCCTGCAGCCCCCACCCTCTGCCACCGCTGCCTGTGCCCTTTCCAGTTCCTCCAGGACATGGCTTGGAGAAATGATTCTGACAAAGTGATGGCCATGGCTCCAAGACATAGTGCCGAAAAGCAGAGCCTGTGTAGGAAGCATCTATGGGGAACGGAGTGGTGGAGGCAAGCCTGATCCCAGCCAAGCTGAGCTGAAAGGAGCTGAGGGAGCCAGGTGGAGTGGGGTGGAACAGTTCGAAGTGGCCGTGCCACAAGGAATTGAACCAGTGGAGCACAGTGATCTGGAGATANTCTATACCACTCACATCATCACTGCTGGTGTGGTTTTAGGGGGAAGGAAATGCAAACATGCCCCCGGAAGTGCGTCATTTTGTCTCCCTCTCTTCACTAGACGGGGATTGCTGGGATTAGCCCTGCAGCCCCCACCCTCTGCCACCGCTGCCTGTGCCCTTTCCAGTTCCTCCAGGACATGGCTTGGAGAAATGATTCTGACAAAGTGATGGCCATGGCTCCAAGACATAGTGCCGAAAAGCAGAGCCTGTGTAGGAAGCATCTATGGGGAACGGAGTGGTGGAGGCAAGCCTGATCCCAGCCAAGCTGAGCTGAAAGGAGCTGAGGGAGCCAGGTGGAGTGGGGTGGAACAGTTCGAAGTGGCCGTGCCACAAGGAATTGAACCAGTGGAGCACAGTGATCTGGAGATAAAACAGGCATCACAGCACAGACTATCCAGCTTTTTGTGGGTTTGCGCATCATTGTTTTTCATTGTCTCGATCTCA
Source organism: Ptilonorhynchus violaceus (assembly GCA_013397565.1). NCBI lineage: Eukaryota > Metazoa > Chordata > Aves > Passeriformes > Ptilonorhynchidae > Ptilonorhynchus > Ptilonorhynchus violaceus. The sequence continues at coordinate 1,267,963 of VZRJ01002170.1, read as the reverse complement.
GGAACGGGAGTGCTGGCTGCAGGGAGTGCTACAGTCTTGTCTTTGTCTGGGGAAGCCATGTGGCACTGGGTGTGGTAATTGGCCACCATCCTGACTTTGTCCTGGTGGCCACGCAGAACTAAGTTGAAGTGATGAACAATTTCTTGTGTGTAAAGCACCTTCCCTTTTTGTATACTTTTGTTGTTAATACTGCTGTTCTTACTATGCTTTTCTTATTCCATTGCTGTTTGCTCTCAGTAAATTATTATCTCAACTCACAGCCTCTGCCTTTGTCCCTCTCTTGTCAGAAGGGCAGGGGGGAGAGGAGTGGCTTTTTTGGAGTTTCATTTCTGGCTGGTGTTAAATCACCACACCAGGATATTCTGTTAAAGCTGCCTCACAGGAATAGGTATTACATGCACACACGTATATGAATGGAGTCTTGTAAATGTATGAAACATCACCATTTTCTCTTCATTCAGCAACACATTTGAGCAGCAGTGACCAGAGTTGCTGTTGGTTAACCTCTGCCACTGTCAGGACCCTCTGGAGTTATCACAGGGTCCTGTAGAAGTCATATGGGATCTCAATATCACTATTCCCTTGATTTCCCTCTCTGTTTTCTATGTGGCTGGCAGATGGTCTGATGCGTCCCTGGGAGTGCTCAGCTGGCACCATCCTTCCGTGGGACTCAGCAGCAGAACAGCCAGGCACACTCTGGTTCCATGCCTTGCACCAGCCTCTCAGCTGCATTTTGCCCTCAGTCTTGGCACCTGGGCTTGGGCTGGACATAGGCTACAGCAGTACTGGGATGTTTATGGGCTTGCTGTGGAGTTACCGAGGTTGGTACAGGTGGTGCAGGGAGGGAAAGGTGTGTAAACACCTGAAGGCAGCACAGCAGAAGAGTGAGAACAGCTTGTGCAGGTAATGAAGAATGCTGTTGCCAGCAGTAAAATGTATTGACTCAGGCAAGCCTGAAGGACCGTGTGCTGATAATAACAGAGCATGACAACTCCTGGGTGGAGGATCCTGCGCCACTGAGGGTGGGCATCACATGACATCAAGGGTACAGCATGGTACACCTGCCAGTTCTTTCCCTGGTAGTTCACCATGAAAGAAGCAGTGCTGGTGCAGGTGAGCATGTTCCAGGCAGACATGCTTTCCAGATGGGGAAATGCCAACAGGGAGCAGCAGTCTCACCTCAGACATACAGGTTTGTATGGGCAGGATTTGTAAGCAACGGCACATTTCATAATGATAGTGGACTCCTGAAGTGTATAAAAGCTCTATCCAAAACCCAATTTGTTACCAGGGAGGTACCTGTAAGCAACAGGTTTGATGAACTGATAGCTGGAATCTCTTGTTCTCTCTGTTGCACAGAAGAATTCTGGACAGACCTCTTCAGCACAGACTTTTGTGCTTGTGGCTTTGTGGGTCTGAGCGTGTGAATGAATGAAAACTGTGAGACAATGTCTGTGAGAGGGTATAATCAATCTGCATGGAGGTTGGGTGTGGTAAATCTATCCTGGGTTTTTGCAAGCCCTTGGATTTAGTTTTGCTCCATTAATTTCTTTTTGAAGAAGGTGCTGTTGCATCCCTGCAGGCTCAATCTGCCTGAGGTTACCTGTACCTTCTTTTCATTGCCCCTGGTCCTTGAAAACTGCAACATTGTGCAGGTTATGCATTACATCATGCAAGCATGATGCCCCGGGACTCTAACCATGATGTACTCTAATGACCTTCAGGACATTTAAGAGGGCAAATATAAAAGTTAGTAGTCAAAACATTGATCCAGTATAGTCTGAATCTCTGGGATTCTCACTTTTTCATAGCGTACAGACCACAGGCGAGCTGCATCCCCTTTCCAATTACTACATCAGTGAGCAGCATAAACCAGCAAAACTAATAAGAAAATGTAACGCTTTTAGCTGGACTCATGGGAACAAAGTGTAATGATTTGCTGTGCCTTTCACAGCATACTCGGTGCTGTGCTGCCAGGGAGGAATGTACAGATCCTTAAATAAAAGTAAATAATAGATAATGTCTCAGATGATAGCCCTATAAATAGATGTCTGTCCTGGTTTATGACTTGAAATTTAATTTCTTGCACTCTACTCACTGCAACTAATTGCTGTGTGGAAAGGCTTATGCCCCACACCCAGCTAGTCTCAAAGTCACTTATTTCCATGGTTAACTTTTGAATAATTATCTATTCTGGTAACACAATCTGCAGTGGAATTTTTGACATTTTTCAGTACTGTTCAGTGAGAATCTCATTTTTGTTCCTATATATGCATGAACTGTTGGGGGAGCAAATTACATTTCTCACTGTGATTGACTCCTGTGGAGTTATTTGTCTAGGTACCAGCTTGAGGCCCTAAATATTTGTTGGAAGCAAATTCTATTTAGATTTGCAATTCGTGAACCTAATTTTGTTGCAATTTTAGAAAAATTATTCATTTGAAATTAATATACACAGTCTATGCAGTTATAAATGTTACTGCTCAATAAGAATGAAATGTTGGCATAAAGAATTAAAATTATTTTTTCTTTTTATAGCTTACATTAGTTTTTTTTATTTGTTTTCTGATTATTCAGACCATGGAGATTGCATTCAAGTCTTTTCTTCAGAGAGAATTCTAAAGTATTTAATTGCTTTTTGTTTTTAAGCTGAGATTCTCACTTATTCTTCTGACTGCAACAGATAGGGCATGAAATGGAATACCAGATAACTGCAGGATTTCTGACAAAGGTAACAACTGTTAAATGCACATGGCATTAAGAAAACTGTGTGCAAAGCTAGGAGGCATAATGAAAATTGAGAAGCTTTATTCTACTTTAGCTGAAACAGATTACAAGAAGGGCGTGAGGTACAGCTGGGGGAACTGCAACTACTAAGTCTAAAATCAGTACCTGGAAAAATTATGGAGAGGATCATACTGAGTGCTATTGAAAAGGCAATCATCTGTTCTTTGCTGGCAGCTCCTCATCCCTGTATTTTATTTCCAGCCAGTGTCAAACTAAATACTGAACTCAAAACCTGGTTTTGCCTTTTTTATGAAATTATGTTGTTTCAGTCCAACAAATTAGGTCTGTATTTCTGTTATAATTAATAAAATGATAGTGGTATATTTCTAAGATTCAGCTATTGAACTAATAGAAGAGTGAGATTAAAAAAATATTGTGGGCGTTTTTTTAATTGAAAGTCTGAAGATATTCTTAGCACTCAGGGACATTGTGGCTGATCTGCCACAACACTGGAACAAGGTTATTTCTTGATGTGCATCCTGGTTTGGTTTTGAACAGTCTTGGCTTCTGTGTTAAGGTGAAAAGCCCTCCATCAGCAAAGATGGATGGAACTGCAGAGTTGGGTCATAGAGGGTCAGGGCACATCTTGTGACTTTGTGTACACTGCCCAAGGTCACAAAGTAGACTGAGAAAGGGTTGCAGTGGCCTCTGTTCCTTTTTGTTCCTTACCTGGGTAATAGGTGTTTACAGTACTCGCACCCAATTCAACCAAATGTGTCTCACTGTTGGAAAAAGCTACTTGTTAAATTTTTATTTAGATTTTGGCCTTGAATTTATTTTGATTTTTGCCTTTCAAAGCACCAGTTTTATTCTTTCAAAGTAATTGTAATTTTTCTGAAAATTTAGTTTGGCTTACTAAGTTTAAACCACATGAAAAATGTTGAATTCTTTTATTATTTCTTACAAACTACCCCTTCAGTGTTTTCCTCATTTTCCCTTGTTGTCCTGAAAATATTAAAAGTCAATGCACAGTGGTATTAATTTTAGTGCTATTAAAAGATTCAAGCCTTGAAGTCTTGCTGTGCCAAAAAGAAAAATAATGGTTTTTTTTCTGAAATTTTGCGGTCTGGGATTCCATAAATCACAATTCTTGTACTCCAGAGAAAAGTGTAGTTTGTGTCATGTCAGTGGAACTCAATAATAAAAGGTGAGCGAAGTGAATTTGCTCCTGCCAAGATGTGCAATTAAGAGTCTCTAATTTTCTTCTGTATCGAGAAGAAAAATTATTTTCTGTAATTGAAAGGCAACTTTTGTGGTTTTATCTGATTGCTAATATTTGATTTATTCTTGACTGACATCAGCATGATCCTAATTGAATATCTGAACAATAATTCTATACCAGTGTAACACAGGACTTTTCTGCATCTCTAAGCAAGTAATCCTGCATTCATGGTCAGTTGTCTTCATATCCTCTCCATAAAGCCATCCATCATGAATACCAGTGTGAGAAAAGCTCAGCATCTTCCTTGTATCAGGCAATAGGTGATGATAAAAGGAAGTGTAAACAAATGCCATAAATGATGACAATACACACCAGAAGAAGCTGCCGGGCAGTAGCACAACCACAGGGATGAGCAGGCAGAGCTGGCAGCCAGGCTGGGCCTGAGAGCCCAGTGGTGAAAGCAGCAATCCAGGAATCAGGGCCCGGAGCTAGGGAAGTCTGAACACCCTATCTGGGTTTTCTCGGCAAGACCACACACACAGGAATGTAGGATGTTCTCAACAAAAGTACAACTCACCTGCCATCTCATCAGAGTAGGGAAAATGAGGCCTCAGTTGCCGTGAGGTAGAGCAAGAACAATAAATCTTTGCTGTAGAGCACCCAGCTGGGAGTGCAAAGATTTCTATTTCCCAAGACAGTTTTCTGTTAGTCCATGACTGTCTAATCTAAAATACAGAAATAGATCTATATCACCTTATGGAGGCCTAAGTTTCAAATATAAAATCTGGGTTTTTGCCTTAGGTACCTACATGAGCTAAATGCTTTTGATAGAGAGGAGCTCTTTTGTCAGACAGATAAAGGCATGGAAAGAGGCAATGCTAAGAAAGTGAAGATAAGTAAGTGTGGGCTGGGAGCAAGAAGAGAGCAGTAGATTCTCTGTTTTTGAGTCCAAGGGCTTTCAAGAGCAGTGTTATGTAGAAAATCAGATTACGTGAGGGACGATCAGAAAGTCTCCACTGCTTCTAAAATAGCCTAGCCTTAAAGCCCATTTGTAAGTCAGCTGAATTTAGTGGAGCTATTACAGCTGAAAATGTATCTTCTCTTTTGGACTGACTTCCCAGTAATGTACAGAAAATAATTTAGTAGACTTTTGAACAAGAAAGATGTTTTCTTCTTCAGGAGTTGCCTTCTCCTCACACCCTTTTGCTTTCTCTTCCCCTGAGAAATAAGTCATCCTGTTGCAGCAAGCAGTGCTCGCATTTCCCCTGGGTCCTTTGCCATACCCAGCTCTGCACAAAGTAACTGCAAATTGTTGTCAGGATGACAGAAATAGCTGTGCCTGCATACGGCTAACTTGGAAATGGGTCATGGAATTGTAAGGAAAAGTGGAGCAAAATGCTGTGCCTGGGGAGAATAGCCCACTGTGCCCTGTATGGGTCTGTGTCTGGGGTGTTTTGCTCAGGTACGGGATGGAGTAATGCTACTCCCAGGGGAGTCTCTGACTCGCCTCTATTCCATGCCTGGGAAGGAGCTATAGGAGAAGCTGACAGTTAAATGGGGAAAATGGATTACAGCTGTGGATTCCCTGACATTCACCTTTTCTTTTAACCCATTTGCTGGGATTATGTACCACTCAAAATCAGAGAATTTTGGCAGGCTATGTATCTCAGTGCTGCTGTATAGTTGACTGTTGCTAATAGCAAAGATCAAGACAAAAGTCGTGGAAAGAGCTGGACTGACATTGATCCATTCAGGTTTTTCATCTTACAGGAGCAAAAGAAGGGGACTGGAAACCATTGGAAAAGATGGTTTTAAATTTCTTCAAACAAGTTTCTTCTGTCATAAATCCTGGAAGTGGTATCCAATGTTGTCACCAAGAATTGTAAGGAAGCTGCAAGAACAAAAACATAGAAAACAGCGAAAACCACTCCATTGAGTTGTGACTAAGAACCTGCCATGGAAAACCATAAAGCTTTGTAGAGGGAGTTGGGGTCTTGAACCTTGAAAAAGAGAATGGAAATATCCTACAACCCAAATGTTAAAGTCTTCCTCTGGAAGATATAATGGGTTCATGACTCCTAAGGCTCAATATTAACCTAAATCACTTTTTTGCTTGATTATGTAATATATATGTAAATACAGTTGCAACCTGCTGTACTACAGTCCTGATGCGGTTGTCTGTTGTTTCCATATATGGGTGGTCAGAACTGGGGGTTCATCTAGCTGATGGAGCAGAACAAAAGCAAAAGCTTCTTTCACTTTGGGACTCCCAATCTTGAATGTATAGCTTTTTTTTTTTGGCATGCAAAAGTCAATGCAATATTTGAAAATGCTCATGGATGTTAAAAATTGAGTAGTTCTTATCAAGAGAATCTGTCACCATTTTATTAGCTCAGATAGAAAATTGATTTCCCATGAGTCATACTAAAACAGAAAAGCTGGAAACCTGACTAGAAGACAAATATCTCCCAAGTATAAAAATCTTCCAATCTAAGATAAATCTGACTTAAACAAAATTTGACATGATGGACAGAGCAACTAGAACCAGTGAGGATTAACACATAGGGAATAATGGAAATAGTTTTCACTATTGCTTCAAATACACAATAACCAAAAAATCATCTCCTTTCTTGGGATTTGTAATGGCTACCACGCAAAATAATGGAAGTAAGAATTTGTATTGGTTGGTTCATTGCAGGTATCGTGTCCCTGATCTCCCTGTCTGTGCTGTCCTACGAGCGCTACAGCACTATCACCCTGTGCCGCAAGCGCAGCGATGACTACCGCAAGGCTCTGGTGGCGGTTGGCGGTTCGTGGATTTACTCCCTGGTCTGGAGTGTGCCACCTCTGCTCGGCTGGAGCAGTTATGGGGTAGAAGGTGCAGGCACGAGCTGTTCAGTACGCTGGTCCTCAGAGTCAGCTGAGTCCACATCCTACATCATCTGTCTCTTCATATTCTGCTTGGTCGTCCCCGTGATGGTCATGATGTACTGCTACGGGCGCCTCCTGTACGCGGTGAAACAGGTAAGCGCTGCGTGCTCTCATCGTGCAGACTGCTCTGAGGCATGTGTTGTGTTTCTCTTCTACCAAATTTGGAAGTACTGATGCTAGAGAGCAAATCAGCAAACCAAAATGAAATGGAAAAGACCGCAGAAAGCCTCAAGGAAGGAGCATGAGGTCTTCACCAATCTTTTAAATTCTCCTGAAGCTCTGGTTAAAAAAACCAGATAACATCCAAATACATACTGGTTTTGTGGTTGGTAATGCTGTATTATAAGAAATCCAGCATATCAGAGTGAAGATTGCATATGTAATGCAGCAAACACGTTTACCTGTTTATAAATAAGACATCCATGCAAATACTTCTTCCTGGTTTGGGATTATGACATTTTAATAATTTCTGCTTCTTAATCTGTGGATGTTTAACTCTGCAGTAGTGCAATTCTACTGTGGCTTACTGAGTTATACCAAGGATCAGCTGCTTCTTGTAATTCTTGGCCACATTTAAATTTTCCTTTTAACTACAACCACCATTACCACCACTACTACTCCTCCTACTACAATGATGCTTCTCTCAGTGGTTTAAGGTGCACTGCATATATTCTAAAAGGAATGTTACAAAAGACTCTGCCAAGGGTGTGATATTAAGAAGTTTGAATACTCTTGGGACAGTAATGAAATAGTTTAATGATGAGTAATGAGAGGAGAATTAATGTATAGGTGTTCTCTAAAAAGCAATTCTCTGAAATGTTCAGATGAATTAACTAAAGGTGTTAAATGGGAAAAAATGTAGTAAATCCCTGAATAGAGGTTCTCCTACAGAATTAAAATGAATGTAGTTTGCTTTGATTAGTCATAAGGAGTTAAGGTTGATTGTTTTACATGATTTGTCAAAACTTTGGGAACACTTAAGCCCAAATGGGAAATTTTCTCCTGGCTGAATGCTGAGTGGGCCAGTAAAATCCCTTTGATGAATCACACATTAGTATTCTTCTTAAAAGTTGTGCAATATTAACATGGAAAAAAATTTCCTTTGATTGCAAACCATTAAAGTGAAGTTGCAGTCCGCATCTGACCTCTGGGCAGCAGTTTCCTTTGCCATGCCCTTAAAGAAAGAAGCAGCATCTTGGAACATGTGGTATTAATAACAAGCAGGAGATAGACTGTACTTAAAATTTTGTCTCTTCTTTCCTTCAGCCCTCACTGCCCTTCCTGACAACAGCCATCATCCTCAATATGCAAATACTTGTATGGATGAAGCTCCTGTAGCACGTACTTTAGCCTCTACTGCTGAATGTAGACTCATGCTATTTGTGCTGGTTTTGGCTGTAAACCAGCAGGGGAAATTAACCCCACACAGAATACCTCGAGAGATTTTAAGTCAAAATTACAATTTTAATAAAAAAGGTTAAAACAAATGCAGTAATACAGAAACACCGGCTTAAACAAACCGACAGAGTCACGGTACAACCTGACACCGTGTTGAGCAGGGTGGTAGCTGTGCAGTCCAGTGAGGCACTGGTCCTGCAGGAAGGCCTGGTAGCCCAGCCCCGGTAGTGGAGTGGAGTAGCTGAGTCCAATTCCGAGGAGTGGAGTGGAGTAGCTAGCTGAATCCAATTCCGAGGAGTGAAGTCCAGTCAAGTCGAGAGGAGAGTCCTGAGAGCAGAGTCCCGTCGAGCCAAAGGTGCCCTTCTGTGATCCAACCCCCTTGTTTTATGCTGTGTTTCTTGGCTGGCACCTCCCCCAGGGGCGGGGACTTTCACAATGGAAGAGGATCTTCCCGATGTTCTATTGGTTGCTTTGGTAATGAGCTTGGATGAGCCCTGGCCTCCTCTGAGATGCTCCTCAGGGTTCTCAGAGATGATCCAGGGTCCTTCGATGGGGTTCAGGCTAATTACTCAGGCTGGGTGGTGCTAATGGGCCATTAGCTGAGATCAGATAATCAGCTGGGTGGTGCTAATGGGCCATCACCTGAGATCAGATAACTAAGGTGGGTGGTGCTTGCTGTCAGCTGGAGTGCTTATCTCAGTTGAGATAAGGAGTCCCAGGTGTGTAATTATGAAATTTATCCAGCTTTTTGTGGGTGGTAATAGAATACATAACTAACCCAGGACACTATTCTATTCACTTTTTGGTTTAAGTTCAGTTATACAAAAAATATTCATAATCTGACTGATCTGTCTGATGGGTCTCAAGAAGTTGTGGCAAACATGCTGAGGGGAACAAAGTATCATAGAAATGATATGTTCTCTCTATAGCCATTTTGTATTTGGACAGGAAGACTGAGTAAACTGGGTGGAAGATCAGGTTGATTGATTAATCAACTGTCCAGAGAAAAAAATATGAGTGAAGGAATAGCTTTTTCTACAATCCTCTCTCCTCCATCCCTCTCATGCTTTCCAGAATGATCAGCAAGCTTCTGTGACGCTGAGGTTGGAGGATCCTGAGAAATTTTGTCAATGGTGGAAGTGAAAGAGAATTGAACCCAGTCTTGCAAAACCTGTTGGAGGGACAGGCCTGAGAGAACTAATACATGTTAAATGTGAAGGAACTCCAGTGAGGATTAGATCATATCTCCTCGTTAAAGTTTTTATGACTAGAGGTCGTACAAGCTGTTTGAGGATTTGTGAAGTCTTGAATAGCTAAACCTTAAATTTTTACACAAAATATCTAATACTTTTCTGGTGTTTGTAAAAGATTTCCTTGATAAGTTATATTTCATCAAAAAAAATCTTGATCAGAAAACTCATTGGTCCTCAGCTTTCTGTGATGTACCAGAAACTATTTTCAGTACCATAATCATGAAATCTTGCATTTCGTAAATTTCCTGTGACATATAAATAAATTTTCAAAGAACGTATCAAGACACTCACTGAAATACAGACGTTTTTCCCTTTAGCCTGAGGTCCTTTAACTGTTCTGTAATAATGGGATAGTTTATGAAATGCTAAAGTATGTCATATTTCAAACTAGAGGAAGAGATGAGCAATACACAAATGAAAATGTAGTAGTTCTTATGTAAAAGTACAAAGAGTAGGTAGGTTAACAAAAAAAGGGTTAAGAGAGGTTATTACATTCATTGTAATGCTGTAACTTTCTGGTGTGGGCAAAAAAAATTAATTATCTTGCAATTTTCTGGCCTTGTAGATTAAAGATCTTCTGTGACCCTCTGTGTTACGTATTAGAAGTAATATGGGGGCATTGCAAACATAATAAGTGCGTGATCCCAACTTCAGCTTCTTGGTACATTTTCTAACTATGCATTTCATAATTTTGCCAGATCTATAGAAGTTTTTTATGTTAGAGCATTCTAGCATTAATGGTATTGCACCCTGAAATCAAGAGTGCAGGAGTTAGGCCATTATTAATAGTGCACTGTAAATTTATTGAGGTGGAAGAAATATCTTAATAGATTTGGGATAGTTAATGCAAGAATTGGCATGGTGCCTTCATTTTTTCTTTGCAGGGACAGTGATTATAGGTCCGCCTTTCTCTTTTTCTTCTCTAAATTTAGTCAGGTGCTGTAGCATTCTGTCACTTGAAGCATTAATAGATCCCATGAAGTCATCTGCAATCTGTGTAATGGTAAAAAGCTCAAGGATTTCGGTAATACAGGTTTTATGAAAGATCAGCTTTCCAAGGAATTACAAGTCAATAGCATCTTTGTATGAATAATGTTAACAGTAAATGCCATTAAACAGCATTAAAACACAACTCCACCATTATTTCAGAGCTCTTACCATTTATCAAGCTCAAAGACTCTTAGGAATTACTCACATTAATTTTTTAAAGTTATGGGGTTTTTTTTCCTGGCTGGCTATATCTGGATGGTTGAATCTGATGAAGTGGGCAAAGTTTTCTCCTTCACTAAATTTATTCACTGTATTTTATTCATGCACATTCTACAACACAAGGGAAGGAAATTGAGGATGGTTTATTTTTCCTTGTACAATTACATTTTTTTTTCAGTTTTTGGCTTATGGTGCTTCTCTGTGACTCTACTGTTGCATTCCCTCTGGAAAAATTTCTTTGTGAAGTCAGTGTCAGTTGTTTACACTTTGAAAAGTGGACTCCCAAATGTGGAATTACAGAGATTAGCATTGTGATCACTGTAGCACAAAAGACACAGTGTGATTAAAATCCTCCACTGAGGGGCCCAGAGAACTCACGTGAACCAGCCTAATGAAAATTAGTAAAACTTTTTTAAAAGAGATCTCTTCAGTCTGCATTATCTCCTACTTACATGCAGAAATCCTGCCCAAGGACAAGAAGAGTCCCAGGAGGTTGTTTCAAGAAAAGTTTTCAGTTTGGTTTTATAAAGACTCTCATATCACTGTTAGTGTTCTTTCATTGAAAGCCATGCCTGAACAAAGCTTAGCAACTCCTCAGGAAATGTAGTGAGGACATGGAAAGCAATAAAAAGAACTGTAAGCAGAGCACGAAGACTTAAACATGCGATTCTTGCTCAGTGCAAGAGACTGTGTGTTAAACTGGGCAAAGGGCCAATGTTCACACTGTCTCATGGGGTTCTGGAGTAGATGGACTTAAAATGTGACCTGATAGTCCTACAGTGTGAAGTTGTTGTTTCCTTTTTTCCTATCATTACTCCAGTTCTACTTTGAGTTTGTCTTTGGAAAAAAAAATAAAAAGAAAAAATATTCAGGGAAAATTTTAAGACTAGCCCATATCAGGCAGAAGTTGGCCTTACCAGTATGTCTTGTCCTCCACCCTATGATGCACTTACTATTGCTTAATTCCTCAAAAACTGCTAGTTTTAACTAGTAACCAAAATGTGAGTCCAGGTACTGGACTTATCCAACTATTATCCAACTATCCAACAATTATCCAACTATTTCCCTTTACAGCAATTTTTTTTGTTTCTTTTGAATCTCAATATCTGATTTCTGACTTCCAGATGTTGTAGGAGAACCAGATCACCTTTTTTATCCCATCCTCTGAGCTTTATGAGTCTTGGAATCTTGTTGGGGAACTGTGAACATCAAGCTTACACAGCAGAGAGCTGTCTAGTCCTCTCTCTTACTCCTCTTCCAGACTTCAAAGTACCAAATTTAGTGGAAGAAAAGTGGTTATGTCTCTTATATAAGAAGTAATGCCCAGAGTGAAAGTGTCACTTGATTATAAACCCAAAGAAACTAATTTTTGATTCTGTATGGTGAAATTTTGACTCTAGGTTATTTCTTAAAGATTTGGTTATAAACAACAGTGGTTGTTTTGAAATCTCCTATGCCCACAAAGGAAGTCTAAGAGAAAAAGGAAAGAAGAGATGTAAATTTTTATGACTTCTGATTCCTTAATCCTATTTTATATCTGTGCTGTTTGGAACGGTTAAATAAGATCTGTAAAAGCGTTTGTTGTATCATTGTTCATTAAAGTAGTCAGGAAAGGACAATAAAGCACAAAGACCACTCCTGTGAATGTTTCCAATTTTCCATCTCTTTTGGAAATGATCATTTGGTGGAAGAGAGCACAGAGGGCAGAATGCTTGGTGATTTAAACTGAAAAAAAATTCACATAATACAAAGAGTAGGATGGGAAGATAATTATTGTCCCATCATTCCTTCCTATGCTTCACATATTTATATTTATAGAGAAACTCGATTTTCTGAAACTTTATCTTTGATGGCACTGAAATTATGATTTACGTTGAGAAAACTCATAAAGCTATTATGCACCATTAAATCTTAACTTCTTAAAACCCTAAATAAAATCAGGTTAGTAGTCATAGAAGCAAAGTTCAAAATTTCTCTAGTTATTTAATTAAACAAATAAGTCCTGAGAAAAATAATTCAAGCGAAGATGATGTAGAGCTTGTTGTATGGTTCCTGTAGATCATCCCTTTCAAATGTGATTAAGTACATTTGGGATTTGACTTCATTTCAAGTATGTCTGAGCCTTGCTTCATCTAAGCCCAAACAGTCAGCTATACTCATTAGACAACCATATCTTGTTATTTTTTATGTTCATAAATTTTATTTCTTTCCTTTGGATCTTCATATATACTTTCTATCCTAGCTTCTGGTGGTACAGTGGAAGAATGTTAAATAGCTTTGCCTTTCATCTTGAAACGTTGCCATAAATATATAATAATTACATCTCATTCAAAGCAAAAAGAGATTCAGTTTGCAAATGAATTAATAGATGTTTTCTGTCACATCATCATGAAGATATGGGAACTTCATTAAGATACGAGTCTCTCAGGTTGAGAGAATTGAGAGAATTGGAATAAACTTACAAAATGTAATGAAAGGTCTGCTGGATTATCAAATGCTATAAAGTAATACAGTCTATATCCAGCATCATTAAAAAAATCATAAAAATAAATATTTCCGATTTTTCTATACAGCATTCAACTGGCACATAGCTGTCAATATTCAACATCTCCTTGTTGGGCAGTTGTTTGAATTTTTCTAAATGCTTCATGTGCAAGCCACTACACAGCCAGAACACAAAGGTGGCAACAGACCAGTTTTTGGATTCTGTGATAACAGGAACATTTTGTGATAACAAACACTCAGGCCATGCTTTTTTATTGTTTGATTCTATGGTATTTGCTATAAGAATGGGCTTTAAATTATGAGAGCAATTTACATTCCTGTATAATACTGTATTTTTTTCTGAATTTCTAGATCATTTCTCCAGTAGAAAAGCTGACTTCTTGTTGTTGTTTCAAAGCAGGGGAGTGCTGAAAGACATTAGACTACATGTAGTCTGTATCTGTGATCAGTGATCAACTCTTTGAAGATCTGATTATTTTCAAGTCTGCTTGGCTTCTCACATGATCAAATTTATCAGAATTCTGTAGGTGAGGTGATATCTGGAACAGCTGTTTTGAAAATTATTAATAAAAAAACCATGGAATACTTGGAAAAAAAAGACAAAAAGTTGTATCTCACTATTTCTTAGTAAGTGAATGAATTCTGTTGAATATATAATTTATTTAGATTCAGGTTACAATCTGTAGATGGTATTACATACATAACAAACCCTTGCATATCAACTCTTTCCATTTAAAAATTTTCTGACAATTTCTATAACCACTCTCATCTTCACAGCCCATGAGTCCCATTGCTTCTTTTCTCCTTTACCCTCACATCATTCTTTGTATTGATAGATCTCCTCCTTCCTTCTTTCAGTGATTTCCATACATTTTTTCCTTTGATGGTTTGAAAATGCTATGAATACACACTGATTTTCCAACGCTTTGCGCAGCTGATACTACTATTCCTATTGTACAGAAGGAAAGCACGTGACTTTGAGAAATTAACTGTGAGAATTCAGGGCATTTGAAGAATCTATCTAGCCTAATTTTTTTCTCTATGTTCCCTCTGTACTCAGTAGAGAAAGAAAATCACATCCAGGAGATTATTCTCAAAACCAGCGACTTTTGTCAGCTGCTGGTACATAAGATGAGTACCATTAAAAGAAGCAAATTTTATTATCACAAAACAAGGAAATAGTTTGAGCTTGAAAAGAGGATACAGTGTATCAATAATTTTTTTTTTTTAAATAGTGCCTCTTTTCAATTATTTTCAAAACAACGGTATGATAGTTAAATTATTATGCCATTATGTTATTGTTTTTTAATGCCAGGTCATAGTATAAAGTACAAACATAGCATAACTTTTCAAGAAAAATCGGTAGCATTCTGACACTGATTTCTTACATACATACTTTTATAAACAGCACTTTTTCAAATGTCAGGATTTCATGTTTCAGACAGTTCCATCCTTACATTTTTGTTCAAGGATATTACAGTGAAGCAAGCACTGATTATTCCTGTTAGCTGATTTTTTTTTTTCATTTTATTTTAATGGGAAGCCTGCTTGAATAAAAAATAGCTTTCATTACCTAGGAGGAAGATTTACTAGCATATTTAATTTTTAAAGAGCCAACTTATTCTGTTACTCTTTCATAACTATTAGGGTTTGCCCAGGAGTTGAAATTATTATTATGTAGGTATCATGAAGACACTGTAAATATAGTATTGATTTTTGGGGTTTGCTGCTTTCAACTCCAAAAAGATGTCAGTTTTGTGCACTACATTTATACCAGTTTTTATTAAAGGATTCTGTCTCAAGGGAATAAAATTCAGTGTTTTCTGTAACAGTGGAGAAAAATGTCAAATCCAGAGAAATAAAGGAGATAGTTAATTTTTTTTTCTTTGTGTATAGCTGTAAGGCTTGTAAGTTCACCATCTCAGCTTTTAGGAGAGTAAAGGTATGGTGAGTCAATCCAACATAAAATACCTTTCGTAGTCCTTAAAGACTTCAACAGCTGCGCTTGCATAGACACATCTAACTCACGAGTGACAGGTGTATTCACTCAGGGTTGTTCTCAGTATTTCTAACTAAAAAGTGTCAACTGACTGTTAAAGCATGTCATCAGATTTGTCTGTTTTTTCAGGCCTGATCATGGTGGAAGGGAAACAGGCATGAGAAAAGATTATGATCTTCTTTCCCCTGTGTTTGCAGAAGTATAAATCATTAGTTAATAATCTGTATTTTGCAGAGGAGCGGTGATACAGCTTTAGCGTAAATCAGGCACTGTACAAATTCATTGTAAATCAAATTAATGGCTGGTCAGAAAATAGGAATTCATTGGGTTTGCCACTTTTCATGCTTTAGATAAACTAGGGAGAAAATAAGTCTGTCATAATCTTTAATAACAAGCTAATAGAGATTTAAGATCTGATGCATTAATCTCTGGATGCATTATGTCCATAAAAAATAGCCTGTGGTTTCATGAGTCTTTCCATTTACAGCAAGTGATGTACATCAATACCAAGCACTCATGACATCTCAGTTCAGGGTGTGATTTAGTAAAGGTTTTTCCTCATAAGAAAAAGCATAAGATTTTTTTTCTTACCAGTTATGAAAAACTGGAAAGGTTAAATGTACAGAAGGGTGTTTTGCAGGGTAAAAAATGTTGTTTTGTGTACTTACATTTCAGCGTGGAAGAACTTAGCCACACTTACTTACTCTTTTGTAGTTTAACTCCACTTCAGAGACCAACTTGTGACCTCAGGAAAACTCTCTGACAGAAGACTTGGAGGAAAACTAATTGTCCTACATGTAGCAGCACTGTGGCGTTGTCCCCTAGAGAAACACTTCTGAAGGTGTATCTGCAAAGGGACGTTGCTTCGCAGTGAAAAGAACAAATGTGCAATGTCCAAAGGCTTCCTTCTCTGGTGACCACCATGGACTTGATATCACATTAGCTGTGATATTGTGTGAGAGGCCAGTCCCCAGCCAGCTCTGTCCAGGTGGAAAATCTGAGCAGAAGGTGGGAAGTCAAAGCAGAGGGCCTTGGTTCACAGCACATGAACCATGATGTATATAGCAAAGCCTTCAGTCACAGTCTTAGAATCATGGAATGGTTTGGGTTGGAAGAGACATTAAACACCATCAAGTTCCAACACCCTTGCCATGGGCAGGGACATCTTCCACTAGACCAGGCTGCTCAATGCCCCATCCAGTGTGTGTCCTTGAACAGTTCCAGAGACAGGGCATCCACAGCTTCTCTAGGCAGCCTGTTCCAGTGTCTCATGGTAAAGAATTTCTTCCTAATATCCAATCTAAGCCTGCCCTCTTTCTGTTTGAAGCCATTCTCCTTGTTCTATCACTACATGCCCATGTGAAAAGTCCCTCTCAAGCTTTCCTGTGGGTCATCTTTAGTTACTGACAGGTGCTATAGGGTCTTCCCTGAGCCAAAACGTAGTTGTGCTTTTTCCTAGTGGAGCAAAGACAGTTAACAAGGATGTTTGCTTTGTCTTTTTCATCCTTACTTCATCTCATCGTTAGTCTTGTGTTACTTACAGCTCCAAGGTTTGGCCCTGAGCATTTGTAATAGCCATTATTGTTCATTAGTTCTGTAATTTAGCCCCCTTTCCACTACTGAAAATCCCAAAAGTGCCTGAGGCAGTATATGTTGGCAGTAACTGAGGGAAATAACTTTACCTGAGAACTTTATCATGTAGTGAAGAACAATGGCATGAAATATCCACATGCTACAAAAATATGAAATGGATGCAAATGATTATGTGCTCATGGAATGAAAATCAAAAGCATATAAAAGAAGAAAGGTAAATATGTAAAATCCAGAACAACCTTTGTTTCAAAATTTCTAAACCAGTGTTTCATTAGTTTGTAATCCTACCTACTAGGTAGGATTTTTTTACTGTCTCAGTTGAATCTTGCACATCTGCATGAGAACATCTGCATAAACACAGATTGAAGATTTACGGCAAGAGGAATGAAATTGTCAAGCTTGTATTATCTTAATGATAGAAATATATTAAACTATGTAAATTTGTGAGAGTGATCATACTTTTTCACTGCAATTGAAGTATGCTAAAACTTAGATTCCCTGGATACTTGGCACTAAAGCTGTTTCATCCAAAAACTAAAGGTGAGAAAAGCCAGTTCATTTGTCTTGCATCTCCATGTTTTCTGATACTATATCTTGAGCTTAACCTGACTAAACCTAAGGCGGTCTAGCCTACCTGTAATACATATTACTTCTGCTCAATGATTACTCATATTATAATATTTTTATCACTTACTATATCCTGTACTTTTTATGGTGAATATCATACCCTGCTAAAGAGTTAGACTGAAATGGCTTGTGTATGCTTCCTTTATGAAACCAACATTTGTTTTCAGTGGAGACAAACCCAGTTGTAATATGAATATAGCAGATTAAATGAGAGTGCAGCGTTTTGCAGGTGATGCAAAGTTATGTTGTCTTCAGCCTTGTACCATGTTGAAATTTAACATTTATCTGAAATGGCCTGGTCAGTCTTTCAAATCATACACACTGTAGAAGCAGAACAAATTGTTTTGTCCAAATGTTTGTTTGGACTCTGCATGCAGGACCATGCATACAGATAACCCTGCATATGCAATGTTGACATGTTTCTACACGGTCAGGAGCCTTCCTGGTCCTTGAAACAAATGGTACAAGCTGCCTATGTTCATACTACACAGCATTTGGCCTTGAGTATCCTCTGGATCTTACATGTCCTTCAAACATGGTAGTTCATATTTTCTTTACTTGCCAAAACCAAAGTGTGTAAAATAAGATAAGGGCTGACTTCCAGCTCAGTAGAGTTGTGTGCTCTTCTAGTGTGGACCTGAAAGTTGATATGGTACACTCTGATCTGTGTAGCAGAGGTGTGGGTGAGTGCAAGCCTCTGGCACAAGTTGGAGGACTCTGTAAAAAGGATGTAGCCAAACCTGGTGCAGCCTTTTCCTTGCTACCTACTGGAAGGGTTACTGATGTTTTTGGGCACCTTCTTAGAGAGTTCTGAGGAAAAACTGCAGGGTATCCAAGCGTGCTGACTGTTAAGCAAGGTGGATGATCAGGGACCAGAGCTTTATCTCACTTTGTGGAGTAGTTTTATGTAGTAGGATGGACATAGGTATTCATGCTTTTAAAAATATGCACCTATTCCATGTCTTTTTTTCCAAGGAGGTTTAATTTTAGTTTGGGGGTGTGTGTATGTGCATATTAAGAAAACTGGAATTTTATTTTCTTCTTTAAAGGCAGCTTGTTGTACGAAAATATGCTGTGTATGCACATGAATGTCTAAAGTTTTGGCTTTCTTTCTTGACTTTAGACAATTGTGGATACTACTTTAAATAGACCTGGTTGGGAAATAGAATTTATGGTCTTTTTCCAGTTACAGATTTTTGATGGAGATATTTTTTTCTTGAATAAGGGTGAGGGGGGCATCCAAACACAAATCTTAACCTCACTATTTTTCACAGATCAGCAATTCACCAGTATTTTATTTTTACATAATCTTCCTCTGGAACATTTAGATGTTAAAAATAAAATAATATCCTCTTGACCCTGAAACCACTTGGGTCCCTGGTACCCTTGTACAGCAGTGCTTAGCCAAAGCAACGTGGAACAAAAGGTCCTGCAAATCCTTGGAGCTGATGGCGTAAAATGCCTGTGAGATCCAGTGTCCTGAATAAAATAGCTCTGTGAGGTAACTAGGCACCAAAAGGCCTGGCATTTTTGGTCTCTGTCAGGCATATTGTCAAGGAACAAGAGAGAAGCCCAGGGACACGTGGATACCACCAGAAATATCAAATTTGCATGTTCCGACAGGATGTTTTCTTTTTTGTGAATCAGTTTCCCAGTGCAAAAATGTCATGCTAGGAATTATTTTGACCTTAGCTGATCTGTAAATTGCCAATGAAACACTTCTGTTGTAGTGCGGCTGGCTTATAGAGTGCTAAGAGGGTTTCTGTGTTTCTAGCTTTTTCCACCTTCTCCATCTTCACCACCTTGCTCAGTATGCCTATGTGATATGATAATAAATGTGCAGCTCTTGCATTCACATAATAGTTCATTTCTCTTGGGGTTTAACAAGGGTAAAGGTGCAAATACTGGTATTCAGCTCACTTTGCCTCATCAGTATGGCAAAGAAGTGTTGAAAAGTCACACACTAATTTTGATGTTCTAAGGATGTGCTCCATCATGTTCATGCAGTCAATCCAAATCTGCATTATTACAAGTTTTGTTGTGGGATTTATAGATTTATACTTGCCTTTTTTTTCCCCCCTTTGTTATTAAAATAAACAGCCAGGATATTTTATGGAATTCTTCCCCTTTATTAAATTGTTGCTGCTTTGCAGACTACTTGTCTCCATCTTGTGGTCAATCAGTGGAAATCAGCTTGTGTTGTCTGTAGTAGACTGAAACTGGGGTCATGCTTCAATAAGTATCTTGTGTCTTACTATACTTACTACACTTACTTCAGTGAGCCTGATAGTAGAGTGAGGGCCACTGTCACAAGTGAAGAACTATGGCAGAAATAGGACCAATAATATTTTAAACACAGACTTACATTTCAGGCAGCATTTTATGAAATTGAGTCAGTAACAATAGATTACCAATACTCGGAGTGCTGTTAATTACTAGCCTTGATAGACTATCACCCTACAGCATTCAATGCCCAGTGTAACTCAGATTAAACACTGGGGCAGTCATCTGGCTGAATATTAATATTTTTGTTGTTGTTTTAAATGTGTGGCAGGGGAATAAGTGGGAAGCTAAGGCTGGAGCAGGAGGAAGGGAGCAGTCACAGCAGAGAACTGGCACAGTTTGTGAGGGTTGGGGGCCTGCACCTGGCCGGGTCTGGGAAAACACACTGCATCCCGATGGAGCAGTTTCCAGCAGAGTGAGACCCATCCTTGTGAACTATGTAGACTAGAGACTTCCGAGGCTTTTTAAACTTAACTACTAAGATACAGCTTTTCAAAGCTTCTACACCTGCTGGAAGAAGAGAGATACTGTTCAGGCCTTTTCCAGTTTGCCCCTGACACTTGTTTTACAGAGAGCCTCTTTTGCTGAAGGAGCGCTTGTCTGAACCTTCCAGGGAGAAATTATACCCATCTATCACATCACATAGGGAGTTTTAAATTTCTTCTATTAGGCAGATGTTTAATTTCAATCTCACTTCGCTAGTAGTGCAGTTGTTAGATGAACTCTTCAGCTGCTTAATTACAGAGATCTTCAAATTAAAAAGTTCAGGAATCCTTACGCAGTAAATCAGTATCCCTCTGGACAGGTAAAGGATAGGAAAGAAAAAGATAAGGTCTTAAGTAACCAATGTTTCCTTCAGAGAAATATGCATAAGGTGTATTACTCTATTTCTCAAGTTATTTTTAAAATGCTTGATCTGGAGATTCTCCAACTTTTCTGTTTCATATGGTTTTCATTGTAATTTAACCACTGTCCCTTTTGTGGTCTTAATTCATTCTTCCTTTGTTATTACAAGATATAAAACTAATGCGAATGAACATTCACTCTTAATGTGTAATGTTTAGAGGCCTGCGACCTCACTTCCCTGTTCATTAAGCATCTTTTCTCCCCATGATTCATCTCTTAAAATGTCTACACCATATTCCTCTTAAAAAACCGAACAATTTTCTCTGGCTTGAGGTGGAGTCACCTGAGTTTACAGAGAATGGGTGATTTTAGTACTACTTTTAGTAGTACAACTGATATCTGCTAAGCAGCTAAATTAATCACAGATGAGTATGTGCTGAGTTTGCCTTAGGGTATATTCCAGACCTTCTGTAGTATTTGAGAGTGGTAATCTGAATTTAAATGGGAGATCTGCCAATTAGACAGCTTCTCAGGTAATAAAAAGATAAAAGGTGTTTACCAAGGGGATCTCAATAATATTGGACTGTTTTGTTTCTAGTCACTTACAAGGCAGAAGAGGCACAACACTGCAGTTTCAGAAGGCTGTAATATCAATTTTATCTGGTAATATAACACTTCACTTGAAACTGACCCAAACATGGAAAGATAAATTTCCATTTACCTGAGATCTTGCTACTTATATCCGGCCTATTAAAGATTAAATATAAACAAAGTTTGAATAACACCTACCTGCACAAAAGTGAAATAGGAAGAGATTAATAAAGATTCTGAGCCTGAATTAAAAACAAACACGTAAACAAGCAGACAAAAGTCAAGCAAACACTCTCATAAAAAATGGAGCTTTCACTACCTAGCAAACACTGATATATATGCTTTTTTTCATTCCCATTGGCAATCCCATTGAATATACTTAAAAGGCTGGTTATACATCTGTAAAACGCTGCATACAAGCTATTGCCTTGCACACAAAATAGAATTAATATTGACACCAGTTACGAAATGTATCTATCCCTGGTTAAACACCAGTAGCACTCTGCTCTGCTTTGATGCCTTCAACATGGAGCTGGGCATTTAAAAACAGCTATCTCTGGGAAAGTTCACTTA
Organism: Ptilonorhynchus violaceus; assembly: GCA_013397565.1. Taxonomy (NCBI): domain Eukaryota; kingdom Metazoa; phylum Chordata; class Aves; order Passeriformes; family Ptilonorhynchidae; genus Ptilonorhynchus; species Ptilonorhynchus violaceus. Next base: position 1,246,206 of record VZRJ01002170.1, on the reverse strand, counting down.
TCTAATTCACCTTGGATATTGCTTACTACTTTCTCTATTGTTCTGGCTTGCAAGAGCTCAATAAAAGCATGTAAAGGCCTTGCCTGATACTTTTCTCTCTTTCACTTCCTGAGCAACTTCAGGATATTAGTTCAATTTAAATGTCAAGTTTAAAGAACTGACTTTCACGTTGTTCCAACCTGGCCTTTCTGCATCAATCTTTAATCTTTCTGAAGAAAATTTGTAATGGTGATTGATAGTCTTGGCCTTGGCCTTTTGTTAATTGTGTTCTTCTCCTGGGAGTCTTTTCTTTTTGTATGTTTTCTTTCACTATTCAGTAGTGTAAATGCTCTTCTGCCCTGCTTATGGTTCCAGGATGACCTCCAGGATGGTCAAGCTCAGTAGGTGCTTAGTCATGTCAGCCTGAAACATTTTGGATTTTCTCAGTATATAATTGAATGGATTTGCTTTGGTCCCCATTGCTTGCTGAGTAGGTTAAGGATGTTAATTCAGTCTAAATGTCAAGTTAAAAGAAATGCAATTCCAGCCAGCTGAATTGTCTTGTTAACTCATTCTTCTTTTTGCTTTGACCTTTCCTTAGGGAGGTACAGGTACTGCTCGATTAGTTTCAGTCTTTCCAGAAGAATGGTGGAATTTTATAAGACTACACCATCTCTGAGGTCATAAAATTCACACTGGACAGTTTTCATACTGGCTCTAACTATATCTGTTGCTACTTACTCATTGCACTGTGAACAATTCTTCAGAATTGTTTCACTTCTTTCAGAAGTGAAAGTGTTGCTCACAAGTGAGCTGAATTTGCAATATCTATATTTAACAAATACTGACTTGAAGAGGGTTGGGCTTGTTAGTGAATTATTGATAGAATCTATTCTATCTAATAGACAAATATATTGTCTATTGTCTAATTGTCCCAGATATATTGACCCTATTGAAATTGGAATTAGAAGGAATTCTAGAGAATTATTAAAAATACCTGTGTTGATTTTTCCTGGCTGTAAAAAATCCCCACTCTTATTCAGGACAAAATTGGGCTGTAAAAAAATATTATTCTAGTGCCAACCTCTTCCTTGGAAAATAAAGGACATATTATACAATACGAAGTAGTATTAGTTTGCAGATTGAGAGAGTGAGACTTGCATCTGACCACTTGCTATGTGCAGAATCTCCATCCTCAGTATGTGACATCCTCAGTAGTTTTGTTACAGCCCCCTTTAGCAGACTTACAGTAAATATCCATGGAGATCATCAGCTGGGAAGTGAGTGCAGTTGATTAGGAAAGCAAGGGACAACGGCCAACAATTGTCTGAAGCAGGAATGCTGCGAACGAGGCAGGTGAGTGGCTTTGTCAGTGGTGTCACAGATCAAGGGTGGGTTGGACAGTACCAGCCACAATTATTTCTCCTGCTAAAGGGGAAGAACAGAGTTTGCAAGAACAGTAGGTGATAACAGCACCTGAGATGCAGTTATTTGTGCAAAGTAACTCTGTCATACATCACATATATACGTACATATATGATGAAGGGCTCTTGGTTATCGCTCTTCAAAGAGATTGCAGAGCTGGTCTGAGTAATTTAATGAAAAATGCAGTTCTCTGTTCAGGAAAATCAAAATAAGTAAGATGTTAGAAATTACTAGGAAAGGGATTGAGAGAAATGTCCCCAGTGGTTTTACACCATTGTATAAACTTGAATATTGCAAAGAGTTCTGATCATCTATTTGAAAAGGATATAAGAGAAACAGAAAAGGTGCAAAAAAGGGTAACAAGTGCTATCAGAGCTACAGAAGTATTGTTCCAGAGAAATTAAACAGTGAGAGAAAGAACCTTAGAAACCAACATTCAAACATTACCATCTTTCAGTTATGGTACTACATTTCAGACACTCAAGTCCTGCAAGCTGAAATCCCAGGTTCCAAGATTATAATATGATCTAAACTGGAAAGCATCCTGGCCCGTATTGAGTACCACTGAGATCCCTGTGTATATAGACAGTGTTTCAGAAGCAGGGCATCAGGTCTGAATTTCCATGTACAACTCCATAAGCAAGCAAGAGCTGACTGTATCACATCAAGTCCTTCCTTCCTCTTCCCTTCTCCTTTCCCTTTCCTTTTCTCCTCCTTTCCCTCTCCCCCCACCACACTTTTCCCTCCTCTTCCATCCTCTCCTGTCCTTTTCTCTCCTCCTCATTCCTGTTAGTCTTAGTCAAGAAGAAGCTTGCTGGTAACAATTGTTTTCATTTAAATTAAAGCACACATTAAAGTATAGCTACTTGATCATGTTTGCTGAGTGAACCATTCTAATGGAATCCTATATTAGATTACTCTTGGACTGATCCTGAACAAAACCTGCAGCTGTATGAACTGATGCCTTCTTGGACACAGTCAGTGGTCTCACGGTCAGTTTGCCATCTGTTCAACTGCCACTTTACTCTTTCAGGATTTTAACCACCACAAAAAATATTAAAATATGCTAAAGAATAGCCATCATCTAGTTTTAATTCATACAATTCTGCTACTGCACCTTTATGTCTATCCTCTTGGAGTATGTGAGAATACGTGGCAAGTAGCTCAAATGAACTATTACAGAGCAATTTTTCTGCTTGGATACAAAATTTGGAATCTGTATTGATTGTTTTCAATTGTCATCAGTACTGTGTTATTCTTCATGCTCCCCTACAACCTACAAATTTGTGCTACCTGAGCAAATAATTTATAAAAGTGCTACCTTTTGTACAGCAGCAGAGTAACAGTAATATAGTAATGTGCTTGCTATGCTACTCCCCCTCCACGAATAAGAAACAAATTTGAGGGAAAGCTGGTATTATTTAGAAGTAAAGTTCCAAAACCACCTATCTTTTATCCCAGTCATCTTCTAAGAGGTTACTTTGGTCTTTTTCTTACTGAAATTGTTTCTTTGCTATAATAATACTCTTACAGGCTCAGAGCTGTCAGGATTCAAAAGAATGAGTAGTATCGAAGCCAGTATAATTTGATGGGCTATTGGTGTTTTTCACTCTTTTCTTCCAAAGTCAGTATGCCTATCAGGAAGATGTGTTTTACTTTACATGTGATTGCTGTTCACATATAAAAATTAAATGGAGCTTGCCAACTAACCAAGTTCTGCATAGTTGCACATTTTATTTTTAATGTGTAATCTATTTCTCTTCCCTATCAACACTATAATTCAGCATCAGTATACTTTACAATTGTGTGTCAGCACTATCTGTATTGTGCTCTTTCTGCAAAGAAATGACAAGAATTTATCTAAGTCTGGTGAAGTTAACACAGCTCATCACTTTTACAAATGCTTGGCTCTCTCCTACAAATGCCAGTAGGACGCCAGCTGGGCTATTAGTGCTATAAAACTGCCACTTCTTCCCTAAGTGATGATGGTGACTCTATAAAAATCACTGACCTGCCTTTTTAATAGGCTTGGTGATCTTTTTCACAGTGAAGACCATTGGTGGTCTGTTGCAAAGTCAGCAGGAGAAATTCAGTAGGTCCCCACTTCTCAGATGAATGCTCTGTGCTATGGGCAGTTTTAACATCTACCCAGCATTGATAGGCAGGAACCTCATGTTCAAGTTAGTTACACAAAAATATCTTTGAGATGAAAAAAAAAATCAGTATTCTGTTTTTGTCTGTCCTCTTCAGTATGTATTGACAAGGTGACATAGTTATGGCTGCTGCCTTCAGAGGAGGATTAATTTATTTCCTCAATGTCATAGAATCACAGAATGGCTTGGAAAGGCCCCTAAGAACCTAATTCCAAGCCCCCTACTATAGGCAGGGATGCTTTCCACTAGACCAGGTTGCTCAGAGCCCCATCCAACCTGGTGTTGAATGCTTCCAGGGATGTCAATAGCATACACATAAAAAATTGTCATTCCAGAGACAAGTTTAGTATATATAGATGGTGGAGTAAATTATGGAGTCAGGAGTGCCTCTTCTGCATAAAGTGACATCTCTAACATCTGTTGTTCTGAAATACAAGAAGATTGTGGAAGGGGATTAGTCTTAAAGATCCAGAAAAATCTTAGACAACAATAGCTGAAGTATTCATAATCTCTAGCTTAATGTTTTCATATGACATAGTAAGGCAAAGTCTGCAAGAAGACCACTGTTCTTTATGCTGAATTCTGTGTGCCGTTCCCATGGTCATCCCCTTGGAGCATAGGGGTGCTCAGCAGTGATCCATCACCCCAGTATTCCACTCCTGACAATGGCTGTGGCAGATGCTATCTAGGAATTGTGTGCAAACCTGGCTCCTCTCTGCAGCCCACTCTGCTCCTGTTCCCCAGCATGCACTAACATATTTGTTTCATCTAATACTTGCATTTTTTGTCACAAATTGATCTACATCCTCTAATATACCTGCTACAAGGAACCCACAAGATCTTCACTAAACCTTTTCCAGTGATGACTGGTGCAAGGAATTCATGACACTTCTATCCTAGAGCCTTCTGAGCCCTGAGTACATCTTTGATACCTTGATCATCACATGATCCTAACCAGTTTTCTGTCTGGCTGTTTTTCTCATATTCAAAGAAATTCTTAATACCCAGGATGTTCACATCCTTTTTAAACAGGCAGCTGGAGATGATACCCACTCATGACTAGAAGGAGCAATCTTGTCATCAGTTATGGAAAATAAGGATTTCTAAGAGAAAAACCTTCTTTTCTATCCATCAGTCTGACCATTCACTGCAGAAACATCAGCCAAGGAGTTGTGCTTCCCAAAGGTCCATTACCTGAACATTTTCAACTACCTCCTTTCTATAGACACACCATTAAGTCATAGTTCAGCCACACCAGACAGGAGGTAGAAGGTGATTTTTTTTTTTTAAGTTTATTCTTTCTCTCACTACACTAAAAAGGGCTTTGAGGTCTTTGTAGTTGAATATTCTGAATTGGAACTGCCAACATGAGTTGCTCAAAAGTTGGCCAGAATTAACTGTATTAGTTTACATTTTGACAGGTAACCTGGTCTAGTGGATAAAAGGGAAACTGTAGTCATGATACAACTCAAGTTCTTGGCACATGACATGCCCTTAGCAACTAGGAAAGTACTGTCTTAGAGGAATCCCTGTAAGGCGCCAATTTCATGGAGATCTGTCAAGTGCTTTCAGCTTTTTCATTAACAATTTTGATCTATGATTAAAACTCAGTGAACATCAGGATTGGTCAATGCAAGTGCAGGGTTTTGCACAGGGAAAAGTCATACAACATGAAAAAACACAGGCTGGGTCTGTGTCTGAAGGGTCTAATTTGAATAGTGAGTCACACAATGTATGGGGCTTGGAACATGATACATTTGCAAACAGAATAGATCTTACGCTGGGACAGGTGAGCAGAGGTGTGGAACACCTAACCTCAGATGTGCTCTATTCTGTGTGTTGGTTTTGTTAAACCAAGATATGCAAATTTTGGGGACACATATGTGAACAGTTTTCGAATGTAAACACACTGCACCTGAAGCGTGACTCATTGTGCTTGCACACCCTTACACTAATATGGAAAGACAAGGAAACAATTTCTAGAAATTGAGGTCTAGATCAGATGCTACTAAAATGTTTGTGAGGATATAAGTGTTGAAATCAGGTTGTTCAGGGATATAAAATACCTATTAGACACTAACTCTCAGGCTAATTGAGGAGTATTTGTCCTGCATTTAGTGCATACTGGAGAAGGGGGAATGATGGACAACGCCAAATCCCTTGAGAATCCTTCCAGCCTTCTGGATGTAAGATTTTAAATGCATTAAAATTCATGTAATTCCTCATATTTATTTGCAAAGATAGTAAAACAACTTCATCATGGAAACAGGAAATGTACAGTTCTAGAGTAGTTTATGACAATATGAAAATGAAGTGGTAGGAAAGTAGAGAAATTCAGTCCTTTGTCTCCACCAGCTGCTATTTATTTTAATGTGCATCTGACAAAGTAATATAAACTTTCAGAATGCCAGATTTGTGAATATGCAACAATGGCTATAACCCAAAACTTTGCTGACTCGGTCACATTTGGCATTTGTTTTCACTTAGAGAATATTTTATGGCATGTTTATTATACTTTGCGATGCATATTTCAGTGTTTCTGTTTCATTAGAAAACATGTACTTCCTTTTCTTTTCAAATATTATACCCAACTTCAGAAGACAGACAAAGGAAACAAATTGGTTTAATCTGGAGTTGAACAATCATATATGCTGGTAAAAGTGTAACTCAGAGACATTTTACTAAAAAAACCCCATATATATATATCTGATTTTTTATACTCCTTTGCTCTATTTTGTAATGATGATGCTGACTCTGCAGGGAAGACACCTAGGTGGCTCCACTTTAAGCCATGACTTGGTGTAAAGCTGAAATAAAGAAAAAACGGCATTTATATCCACCCCTCACTCATATCTATCTAGAATTTACAGGTTTTCAGGCATCATTTATTCCACAGATCCACAGTCTTCCACCAGAGAGGATACAGGGGGTAGAAATGGGAAGTCTGTCAACAAGTTCATCCATTTGAGTTGTAAGCATTTGGAAAATTAGAATGTTTTGAGCTATACAAGAAAGCATCTTATTTTTGTTGGCTTTGTTCAAAATTCTAACAAGGAATAGTATTTAAAATACAGCTTCCCATCTTTTGTGTATTACATAGGAGCCATAGTGTGTTTTTACCCTTGTCATACTGCTTATCACAAATGTATGGTCAGAATATATAAATGATGGATCTCACATGTCTCAGAGTACTGGGCATGGATAAACTCTGGTCACTTCTTTTAGACTGGGCACTCTGGGACTTCTTTTTCTAGTCCATTTCTTTCCATGTCATATTGCTGAATATCTGACACCTTCAAAGTCCTTCCCATTATTTACACCTCTTTTTTCGGGGGGCCTCCTGTCACTTTTGGACATGTTGTATCTTAAATATCCTATAGAAAAGCTTCCTAAAAAGGAAGTTTATGGATCTCCACAAATAGATCCATATTGCCTTTCTGAAGGCATGATGATCCTGAGTGTTGCAGGCTTGGACAAGCCACCTCCCACCCACAGTTTCCTACATCTTGTTTCCCTGTGAAGCAATCCAGTGAACAGGATTTCCCCCTCTTTAGTGAAGGTTTCTGACAGTGTGTGTTTATTCAGACCAAGAGATTGAACAAGCCCACTGCCTTGCCTTTTTGCTGGCCCCTGATGTGAGGAAGAACGGTGCTTTGAGGAGGTGATCCTCAAGGCAGTGTTAGAGGGGTAGTCAGAGTAGATATTCCCAGACTGAAGCTGTGATGATTCTCCTAAAAGGGTGTATTGCCAGTACGAAAGGCAGAGCCTGTAGTACCAGGCTAGAAAAATCTGTATGGAGAAATCGTTAGAAAGGGCCACATATTAGACACTAGAGAATGGATGTTACTTCCTTAATTTCTAATTATTTATTCTTTCCTCACCTATTCCCTGATCTCTCAGATTTTTATGCTATCTTCCCCTTGTAATATCAAATTTTGTTATAGTGTTACAAATATCCCAATTCCAGTAGAACTCTTAAATTTATTTTGTGGAGGCAGAAGTTAAACTTTTAATAAGAAAAAGAAATTTTGTTGTTTTGGTTTTTTTTTTTAATAACTGTGTTTAATCTAGGTAGATCTAAAAATCAGCCAAAGTAACTGCTGCTATGGTTATTTAGAATAGCCACTGAAGATACAGCTCTGTACTCACAAGACAGTTCTGGAGATGCTCTGCACCCATAACCCACCTGATGGTAGGGATTTTGGGCAGAGGATTGCAGAGTATTTAGTATGGGCTCCAGTCTGGTTTAGTCCTGGATTATTTTGTGTTTAATCACAAGAACAAACTGTTGCACCATCTTATGGACTGGTGTATTGAACTCATAAAATTGTAACAAACTTTTAAGTTTCTGCTTATGTTGCCTTTTTAGTAATCTAAAACAAATACGAAACTTTACAACCATTTTTGTTTCCTAACTGAAAGTCTTAAAATTATATAAAATGTATAGAGGACTGTCTATACTACACCAGCTACAGAAAGGGAATTTAGCTTCCTTTTCTGTGTGTGAAGATAAATAAATGTTTATGAACACCAGGCTAGGTACAACTCACTAAGCCAATTCTTGCTTACCCTCTCTGGCATATCTGAGTGAGGGCTAGAGAGGCCTAACTTCTTCAGCTGCAACACAATCCTGGGTACACATCTCCCAAGGAAAAACTATGTGCACCTGGGCTGCAGTCTTACTGCCGAAATTTAATTCATCTAACTTAACTGTTTACATTAATTTCTATGTCCAATTTGTCATTCTGCCCTGAAAAAAGGATGATATGCTGTAGAGTGGGATTAAAATTCAGGAGGATGTCAAGGGTCCTGCTGAGAGGAGAGAGATTGAAGACTTTCAGACTTTGCAGGGTTGGTTTGGTTTTTCTGAATACACCTGTGCCATGGTAAGTGTATAATAGTTTGAGGGAAAGGGTCTGGAGGGGAACATTTTCGGGCCAGTTTCAGCATAATTCCTATATTTTTAAAGATGCCAATGAGATGAGAGCTTTGAAAACACTTTGTATTTATATTCTGTGTAGCGTCTATGGGATTTGACAGGCAGATCCAAGCACAACTATTAGGCTTATTTAAACAGAAATAGCTACATGTCAAAGGCATACCAACATGTCTTTGCTGCCTTGCTTTATGTCAGTAGAAATTTTCAGGGGAGTGGGAGGGGAGTAAAGTGTGGAAAAGCTTGACCTCTTCCCAGGAGAAAGGGTAACTGTGGTTAGGTACTGAAAGACTGATGATGCCTGAGAGGTTTTATCATCTAATTTCACTGTAAGGAGAACAGCTACCAATCCAAAGGAAAGCAAAGCTCAAGTTCTCACGCACATGTGCTAGCCTGGTCAAAAGTAGCATTCGATCCATAGTGAGTGAGAGCTTACATGCCTGCAAAAATGTATCATGGGGAACAGCCAAGCTCCATTTTCAAGGGAAATATTATTAAAAATATTGGTATTTAGCATAGAAAATGTTGTAGTTAATCTAATTCAAGAGGTGAAGACGGTGGTGAGTAATACTTGCATCATAACTTGCTTTTTCCTAACTTTCTTCTCCAGTCTTGGACTATTCCTGTGTAAAACTTTTCACACAATTATGGACATGTGTGTGTGTGTATATATTATATATAATGTGTGTATGTATGTGTAACATATAGAATATGTGGTATGCATATATTTTTGCATATATGAAAATATATGTATGNTGTTTTTTTTGGTCATCTTTGGTTGAAAACATTTTTTGTTTATGTGCAGGCCAATGTGCACTCCATTTTCTATGTAGATGGTGGCATAATGTTTTTTAGTATCAAGTAACCTAGAAGGAAACCTGGAAAGAAATTTTACACCTGTCAATTCATCTCTTTTTGAAGAGTTCAACTGTATTAGTGGTGTTGCGGATACACATTNTGGGGAACAGCCAAGCTCCATTTTCAAGGGAAATATTATTAAAAATATTGGTATTTAGCATAGAAAATGTTGTAGTTAATCTAATTCAAGAGGTGAAGACGGTGGTGAGTAATACTTGCATCATAACTTGCTTTTTCCTAACTTTCTTCTCCAGTCTTGGACTATTCCTGTGTAAAACTTTTCACACAATTATGGACATGTGTGTGTGTGTATATATTATATATAATGTGTGTATGTATGTGTAACATATAGAATATGTGGTATGCATATATTTTTGCATATATGCAAATATATGTATGTATGTTTATAAACACATGGCTTTTTTCGGTGAGAAGGGAGAGATCATAAACCAAGCTGCAAACATGGATGAAGGGTGGGGAGAAAGTTTTAATGTGCTCTGATTCCAGCAGAATAATTTTTCCAATCTCAGCTGATACTCTGAACCTTACATTTGTTGTCCTGGCCAGTTACAACACACAGGCTGTTATTTCCTCCTTTAGTTATATCGTTGTATATATTATATATATACATATATAAATATGTGTGTGTGTGTGTGTGTANNNNATATTTCAAAATGTTTTTTTTGGTCATCTTTGGTTGAAAACATTTTTTGTTTATGTGCAGGCCAATGTGCACTCCATTTTCTATGTAGATGGTGGCATAATGTTTTTTAGTATCAAGTAACCTAGAAGGAAACCTGGAAAGAAATTTTACACCTGTCAATTCATCTCTTTTTGAAGAGTTCAACTGTATTAGTGGTGTTGCGGATACACATTCTGCATTTTCCTTTCTCTGGAAGAAAGTACATAAAAACCAAAAAGGAGTTAATGTCTAAAGTACATAGAAACCAAAAAGGAGTTAATGTCTGACATCTTCCCTTCTTAGTTCAGAAATTCTTCAATGCAAAATACGTTGAAGTCAGCTTTAAATTTTTTTTTCATTTTTCCTTTCCTTTAACTTCAGCTGGGCTGTTCAGTCATTCAAAGCCATTGCAGAAGTTTTTAAAGGAACAACAAAAACCTAACCCAAACCAGAAGCTGGTTATTAAATTGTTGGCTAAAAATATCATTTGTTGGCAAGCTTTTCAAAAAGAGGAATATTAAACTAAATTACTGGCTTGATCTTCTGAAAGTCATCTCAGCACCTTCCACCTTTATGATAGCAAGTTGTGTTGCAGAGCAGCAGCACAAGTAGCAATATTATAATACAAGTTCACATATGTCTTGTGTTGAGGACTCCAGAGTTGGATGCAGCCCCCCTCTGGTGGGCTTTCATGAGGACAGAGTAGAGGAGGAGAATCACCTCTCTTGACCTGCTGCCCGCTCCTCTTTTGATGCAGCCCAGGATGAGTTTGGTCCACCTGAGCTGCAAGCACACATTGCCAGCTCATGTCAAGCTTTTCATCCACCAGAACCCCAAAGTCTTTTTCAGCAGGGATGATCTCAATAACTTCTCCCAGTCTGTAGTCATATCTAGGATTGTCCCAACCCATGTGCAACACCTTGCACTTGGACTTGTTGAACTTCATGAACTTCCAAGACTTAGCATTTGGACAATGCCGTCAGTCACACGGGGTGATTATTGGAGCTGTCCTGTGCAAGGGCAGGAGTTGGACTTTGATGATCCTTGTAGGAGTATCTAATGGACTTCTCTTTCTAAAACCAAACTGTTAATGCAAATCAAATGATAGCTGTGCATGTACACCTTTAATCTTCTCATGCACACTGATGCTAGAAAATACACAGTGTGTAAAGAAGGTCAGGATAAAACATGAGTTGTCAATCACAACTGATTGTGAATCACTGTGGAGTGACACCATGAGCTCCTTGTTTAATATTAGAATATGTTCACTGTGTTAGTCAAATTGCTGCTAAAAGCCCTTTAGCAGTGCAAAAAAAATCCTGTATCTAAGAGGATTATAGTGTTCCTTAAGTCCACAGTGGAACTTCACTGATTTTAGCAGCAACAGCAGTTGTGCTTCAAGGGCAATGTACAAAGCCATGAATTTTGTATTTAAAGCATCACTTCACATTGAGGGAAGGCAGCTAATTCCCATTTCAATAACAAAAATTTACAATAAAACCAGTCTTCAGCTGATAAAATATCCTTCCTATGGACTTAAATTCTTAAGCTTAACAGTGACATTAAAATAGTTAGCTATACGGCCCTTTGTGTGGTTTTATGGTTTCTGCCTTCCTTATTTGTTGCTATTAACTCATTATGTGGCCCCAGCTGAGCAAAATGCTCATGTGCGTGCTTAAATCTCAGTTCACTCAGTGAACATATAAGTGTAAATGCTTTATAGAGTCAAGGCCCGTTGAATTCTAAGATGACCCAAACCAGATGTTTCTGTTCAGTCTCCGTTTCCACAGGACAATACATCTCTTCAGTGTTCACTTGTTTTGAACCTAGCCACCTAAATGCTAATAAAGGAGGCATTTATTTTTGAAGCCATTGAGCCCTCTTTTTCCAGGATTGTCTGTTTTAAACTACGAAGAAAGTATTTCATACATTTTATTATTAATCCATACAGTACTGGTTCTGGGGTAGCTCACACTGAAAAGTGATTACTTGGAGGATTTGTTTCCTACCGCTTTTTAGAGCTTTTCATGCTTTGAAGGTGTTTGGATTTTTTTTGTCTTCTTTTTTCCTTGTTTTTGCTTGAGGATAGAATACATAGAGATGGGAGATGAGAAAGCTCACTATAACTGACATTTCAGTCACTGCTTAGTTTGACTGCAAGGTTTCATAGAGGGTTATTCATTTCTTGGTAAATTGAGACCATTTCTGATTTTCTTTTTTTAGAAATGTAACAGAGTAGACTGCCTTACTTGACTTGTTCATGAAGGAAAAAGAATGATCTTTTTCCAGGTTTTTCCTCTACTGCAGCTTTTGCGTAAAAAGTCTAGATCCCTTCTGTTCATTTCAAGAAGCTGTAGCAGACTAAATGTTCAAAGATTGGCAGACTTTCTTCAGATGATTATGAATATTTTATTTTTCTTCGGTTTTGGTAGTACTGTTGAATACTTGATCATGTCAAAACAAGCACTTAGAGCTGATACTGAAATATGCTGGCAGCAGCAAACACTGCTGCTCATAAATAGCCGCCTCTTTACTGTGCAGTCCTGAAGTAGTGAAGTAAACATGTTATTTGAGTGTAAAATGCACAAATACAGATCCAGGAATAATGTGTCAGCCGCGATGAAAAAAGCACTTTGTGCCCCTTTCCATATTGCTTGTTTAGAGTGAGCTACGTAAAGGATGTTTACAGCATCCACTATTTAGGTGCACAGAGTGTACCAACTGATACCTTTTTCCATCTTAATAAATTGCTGGAGAAAGAGAAAGTGACTTGAAGGACAAAGAGAACCCCTGATTTCTAAGATGTTATGATGTACTTGTCCCCTACTTCGATGCTGGATGGTGTCCCCATCTAGTGGTTAGGTGGATGGGATGCCATATATTCTTCATAATCTTTTGAGAAGTTCACAGATGAAAATGGGTACAGTATGAAGGAAATGCTTTATGAGAAAAAGCACATAGCTACATTAAGTAAGGAGGAGGGACTTGGGTAAATGCGTAAACGAAAACACAGGGGAATTAAATGAAAACAGTCAGGTTAGATCTTCATCATTGAAGCTTCCCCTTCCTAATAGCTAACTTTAGCCAAGCTCCCTTGCCTTTCATATGTAAACCCCCAACTTGTCCATGGGTGATGGGAATATGATGGGGTGACTGGATGTGTGCCTCTGGCACTGTGGGCTTTGCAGTTGCCTCACAACCTCTGGGTACAACTATGCCTCAGGTCTTACCTGGCACCTGTGCTTTCTTCTGAGCAGCTGAAGTGCCATCAATATTCCCTTGGTTACCGCAACTCATGACTAGATAAATCCAGAGGAAGCTGAGCAGGGGGCTGCAGTAGGTCAAACTTTTGGCTGTGGAGCACAGGAAGGGGTAGGCTGTCCTTTGGGCAGGGCGCTGTCCAGGGCTCTTCTCCATATAGTAGCATTGTGATGGCTAAGAAAAATATTTAAAGAAGTAAATCCCTGCAGGCAAGTAGCTGCTGTGTTTTTCTGTCTGGGCTGTAAAGCCACAGTGTTTAGCCTGAAAAAAGCCCATAGACTCAGCTGTTGTTGCCATCTGGCTGCTCCCTTCAGGAACAGACTGACTGAACCAGCTGACTTGATGAGGTCTGGACTGACACCCATGTCTAAATTGGGTAACCAGAACCTGTTACCTTAAAATAATTTCATATGACCCATAGTCCTATTATTACATCCCATGCCATTGTACCACAGTGTTTATGTGTTTGGAAGGTTGACTTGACTTCTACAAGGAAAAGGACGGACCCGTTCTCTTTTCTCTGTAAGGAAAGGACAAACTTCTTCTCTTTCGAGGAAGTCAAGGTTTCTCTGAGTCATGCCTTTTCCCCAGGACCATGTTGTGACAGGCCCACACATTTGCCTGCATCCAGTTTGAGACGGTTCTCTGAGGTTCCTTGCAGAGTACCTGCCACAGCAGATATTTGGAGTCCTTTTCTTGAACGTCCAACCTAATAATCTCCAGTTACAGCAAAAACTGTTTGCATCTCTTCTTACTAACCCCCTCCATATCCATAAGCTCCCCTTGTCATTGGTTTATGACCAATTTTTTGTGCTCTGCTCTGAGCACTCCAGTTTCTTCTTTTCCAAATCATGGAATAATACTGCAGCCCATCACTGGTGAGCGATGTTTCTCCAAATCTTGTCAGCTGTGAGGGAAAGGGATGCAGCTTTTGAGGTCAAACAATCGGTGTGTCACTCAGGCTCCTTCTGAGGACACTTCTACCACTGCCAGGCTCCTGACTGAATACCACCATGGCTTCTCCCACACTCTGTGGCCTGTCACATGTGCTCAGCACGCTGCCCTGGTCAACTAAGTAGTGGTGTCTTGTGTGCCAGATTGACTGGAAAAAGGAGTGTTGGGGATGTACGTGAGATGCAGCGTAGCTACAGGGCAAATCCAGACCAGAGCTAATTGTGCCATTGTTACGCTCTGTGCCTGAGATTAGATAAACTTGCCTGTCACCGCCTCCAGCTGAGTTCTGAAAAACCAAAACACTTCCTCTGCTTCCCAGGATGAAAGTAGGGTAGAAACACCATTTTCTCATTAAAACCCTCTCAACAACCAATCCCCCAACCTTCTTTTCTTTAAATATAGTGCTTCTCCAACATTTATATTACCAAATTTGGCAGGAGATGATCTTTGTCCCAGAGAAAACAGCTGAGTTTACAGCAAAGACATATTTTTCCGCCATTCTACATAAGTACAATCTGATCCCAATGGCCAAGTATTTCTTGTGCCATTTTAAAATGTGGTTTAGATCTTCTATGTATTTTAAATTTATATTATATGTACTCTATATGTTCACATTTAGATTGAGCTCAGGTATTCTAGAACATTATTTGAATCTATTTTTTCTCATCACCATCTGATCCTCTTCTGTCAGCTGGATATTCAGGAAGGTATTTCCATTTGACTATCGAAAATACAGTATAGCAATTGTGTTAAATTGTCCAGTAGTTTTAAAATAACAAATAGAATTATTTTAATGTTAAAATGTCTACTGCTTTTTCACCTGCAGAAGTGTAATCTTTCTGCAGGTTACATGAACTCAAGCTATATTTTGCTGGATGCCTTCCAGCACCTATAAACAGGAAATTTTTGAAGATAACACCTTCTAAAGGTAGGCTGCAAAGCTGCAAAGGCAGTGAAACAAAGAGTGTGTGGATAAATATAGTACATGGTTTCAAAACGTCCCTTCCTAAGGAAACAAGCTAAAGATGTGAAAGTGGAAGGATACATGCCAAAATCACGCCCATAGTCACTCTACTTTTAGACATTTTTCCTTCCTTTATGATCTATATTTTATCTGTGCAGAGGGTAAATTCTTGCAAACTCTTCAAGACAGAGATAGTATCTAAACAGTGCAAAAATGGGTTGCCTGATGCTTCTGTGTTTATCGAAGATCTTTAGCTGTGGATGTCATGGCTAACTGGGGCTTTGCATTCCTTGGTTAATATTTAATTTGTAGCATAGCTGCAGCTCACATAGGATCGTGGATTCATCAGTCAGAGAAATTTCCCACTAGTCATGAAAAATTTAGTTCAAATAAGCAATACAGGATTGGACCATTATCTGTTATTAATCCTTTTTTCAATCTAAAGTAATTATGAAATAAACAGGTTCAATTCTTATAAAAAATAAATAATCCCAAGTCTTTTCAGAAAGGATAGATTTTATTTTGTAGTTGCCTTTTTGCAGGAAATCATTAAAACCTAGACAGGAAAAATACTTACTATTTTCGAGCAGACTAATTTTGTGTATGTTTTATTTACAGGAACGTTTCCACTGAAACTCCAGGTAGAACCAACCACTCTAGAAGCCTAGAGCCATAATTAACTACAAAGGAACTGTAACCGTATTACTTTGCCTTCATTTTATACAGTCACTATATATGTTTCTAACTCACAATCTGATACATAAACACATACAGTATGCAAAAAGACCCACACTACAAAGAGGTAGGAAAAGCTCTGACTATTTCCATGGCACATGCAAGGTATGTGTCAGGCAACAGGAAATGACATTTGACTGGGGTGGTTAGTGGCTTCCACCTTTAACTGTGCTTTATTCATTTACCTGCATCAGTTTAAACCTATTCATTTAAAACTTTTTTTAAAATTTGATTAAGTAAAGTTTGGATGTGTTCCGTTACAGGGAGCTGCTTTTTTGCTTATTTATGTTTGTGGTTTTATATAGGCTTAATTCACTTGGGTGCAGTTTACTCTCAAGTGCCACATTCAAGAGGCAAAAAGACCTTAAAGTGGACATAAATTAGATTTGGCTGAGTACAAGACTCAAATCAATATACTTTAAACATTTGGATAGTTCCTGAAGTCCTGCTGCCACATCTGGATTTGCTAAACACATGCTGGGGTAAAGTTGAGGAATCAACCAAAACCTCAGGAGACCAGTGTGCTGAGGCTCCATCTAGAATCAGTGGAGAGAGAGTCTCCAAAATTAACCTCCTTGCACAGTTCAGTGGTTTTTTTTAGGGAATGAAGCTTGTTCCTCACTGTTACTACCAATGCACTCAGCTGCACAAACACACTGGAAGAGAGTTCTGTAGTTGTCTGCAGAAAAATGCATTCACACCAAGGCTTAAAAGTATAAGTTGGCTGTTATTTTAATGTTTAACCTTCATCTTAGAGCTCTAGACTCCAAAAGGGCATGGTGCTGCAGTCCAGAACAAGTAAAAGGAGAGTACATTTTGAAGCACAGATTATAAATACTTCCACAGCGGAGTTGGATTTGCCCACACACTGTAAATACTGGTAAATTCATGGTAACGAAATACACTCTTGTACCATCACTTTGAAACTGCTCATTTATATCTGCTTTTCCTGTTTAACCAGTTCTACTCCATTTCCCAAAAACCCCCAATGAACTATGTCAGCATTCAGCACAATTTTTTAAGAGCACAAAAACCTTTTTTTGATCATTAGCAGGAGTGAAGAAGAGCTTTTATCAAAATGGTTAAGTACCTGGAAGAAATAGTCTAGAAAGAATGAATCCTACCACTTAAAACTTCATCAAGGGATTCAGCAAGGCTTCTCTAGCATCCCTCTCCAAGTGCGACCATTGCCAACACTACGCCAGGCCAGCTGAGGCTTTATCTAGTCTTGAAAAGATCCAAGGACAGAGGTACTAAGCACAGTCCTAATGTTGCTCTGCTATTTCCACACCCTTAATAGAAGATGCTTCTGGTTCAGCTGTGCTTTGTAATGCTTCTTCATCTCAAGCAAGTTCTGTGTACTGGAGCAATTTGAGTGAAAACATTGTACATTTACACAAAATGCTATACTTGAAAAGCAACTGCAGGTGACCTAACAGCTGTTAAGGACTAGGTACTAACTTTGTCACCTTTCTGCATCGGTCCAACCTTCACTGGGACTCTGGTTTATGCTGGCATGCAGTGTGGTCTCTGCAGGGCTTTCCTAGTGCCTAATGGAGATGACAAAAGTCTTCCTACTGCATTCGATCACTTTTGGGTTTGCATTTGTTTTGATTCTGGAACTACAGTGTTGATTGCCACTGCTGATCCAAGACAAATAGTCCCAGGTTGTTAATGCAGTCAATCCAACAGCTCTGCTTCTTAAATTTTATCTTTTTTCACCTTTCCCTAGGTTGGAAAAGTCCACAAGAATGCTGCCCGCAAAAGAGAGTACCGCGTCCTGTTCATGGTGATCACTACAGTTATCTGTTATCTGGTGTGCTGGATTCCATATGGGGTTATAGCATTACTTGCAACATTTGGTAAGCCAGGTGTTGTGACTCCAGTTACAAGCATCATACCTTCCATCCTAGCAAAAAGCAGCACTGTTTGCAATCCCATTATCTACATACTTATGAATAAGCAGGTAAGACATATATTAATTTTGAACTGTATTTTCTTCAGGGTCCATCAGACATTCTTGACCATTGTGACTACCAGTCCTATAGATGAATCTTTAAGGACATTCAAAGCTTGTCCAAACAATATTATTGGAGTCTTGGGGTGGTAGTGTTTGCAAATAGCAACATATTGCTAGATAGGAAGAACAGAAAAATGTTTGCTTACTGAAATTGCTTGTGTTCCTCTGAGGACACAATGGGTATTAATTTGTATCCTTCAGTGTTAGTTGCCAGAGGTATTTACAAGAAGAGTACTCAAACATTTGGTGAGGTTGAGGAGTGGGAGAAAAGATGGACAAGAAGACAAAGGGATTTCATGACCTTGAAAACAAAATAAAGGAGGAGACCATTTGCAAATACCATTTTCATGATGGATCCCCTTGAAATGAAATTATTATTGCACTTACTGTTTTTGTGGACATCTACATCTTTACTGTTAAATTCCCAGTTCAGCTGCGTGCCAAAATAGATAATGAGTTTTGTCTCATGAGGACCAAAGCAAATTCTAAAATGCCTGGATCCAGTTCAGATTCCTCATTCCTGTAAATAGTATTTTCAGTTCTCAAAACCGAGCTTCCTGATGTTTCTGTTTTGACAGTTCTGACACTAAAGTTTGATAATGGCAGGTGTGGAAGTTTTAAAAGTGTTTTGCAGTAGAAAATCTGAAAAATATGCATAGTTTTTGAAAACTTTTCTTCTTTTTGTATTAGATTATGTTAGGGGTTGTTCGCAGTTTTCTTCCTTCATTATGTCCATTACATTATTACAAAGCAAAGAAACATCCTTTATCTTTTCTTGCTCAGTGTATGCTGGAGCCTACCCTTAGTATTTATCAACAGCAGAATTATATTACTATGGAGCTGAAACAAAGGAAGAGTTGAATGTAACAGCGAAATACATTCCAGTTTTGCCACAGCCTGAGATCATTCTTGGCCTGCTTTGTCTAACCTAAAGTTCTTAAACAACAGAAGAATCTGCTCGTGGAGTTTGAGGGAAAGATCCCAAGCAAGATGTGAAACGTCCCTGGAATCAGAAGGAAAAAGTTCTATTGCCTTCCCCAAGACCAGGGCCTCATTTCCAGAGTCTAGTTTGAGCTGACATTGAAACAAATAGAATGTTCCATTTGAAAAGTGTTAATGCTGAAGCAAACCAGTAACTTTTTCCCCTTACCTTTTACAATTCTTATGGAAACTTCTCAACAGCAGCATCTGTCTTGCTTCTTTATTCTCTGAGCACTTTGACTGAGGTCCTTGACAGACATCATCTGATTGTGCTGTGATCAGGCTATATAACATTGATTGCAGGCACACTTTGGCATTGTCTTTACACGTGGAGATGTGATGACTCACCCTGAAGGGGAGGAGCTTGGTCAGATTTGGGATAAATACTTTTTACTAATAAAACCAACATGATAGCTAATGTCCAGCATTAACTTGCAGCTCTCCTCTGCTGTGCCACTGTGTATTAGCAGTGAAAATAATTGTCTTTAACTGACACTGAGGATATGCTTCACTCAAAAAGAATGAAAACCATCCTTTTGTCTGTTTCTCTTCCTTTCAGGACAGGGACAATAGTAACACCCCCATCCAATGCGTCACTGGTGTTCTTGGCACCTCTGCAGTTGTTCTCACACTTTCTTGTAAATTTAACACCTCAGGAAAAGAAGTTGTTAATCTTCCCAGCACTCAACTTTCCTGGTCTTCATGCTTAGCTGAGAATTGTCACAGAAGGCTGGTGCCTCCCAATACAGACATTATCTGGCCTGCGTTTTTCACAGTCCTCTCTTTGCAGATGTGAGGTTCCACAGTAGGCTATTTACTCCTGCGTCTTATAAATATACAGAACATATGGCATAATTTTTAGCTCTCTATGCCTAAGGCTTTTTCCTCGGTGAAATGCCCCGAAGATTGTAAAATGATATTGATTGACTGCAGCTGTGGTGTTGGCTTCCAGCTATCATAAATCTGTGTGGAGTATTGTGGAACCATCAGCCTCTGAGTGTTGCAGCGTGGCCAGCTTGGCTGGATGGTCAGGAGCTGCAACCTTCCCAGAAGCCTCACGCGTGTCCGGCGGTACCTTGGTGCGGTGTGCGATAGCCAGTGGGAAAGGTACAGTGCCGTGCCTTCCCTGGAGTTCCTCGCAGGTTCCAAGGCTCCCTGAGCCTTGCTATCCATGAGTGCTGGCTCCCACCTGCAGCCGGAGACTCCAGGAGGGACTGTGAGGCCACCACACATACACCCACTAATCCCACCAGCGCAGGTGGTCGCGCAGGCCGTCGCACATCCAGCGCCTTAAGATGGGGGTAAAGAACTGTAGGCGGACTCTCCTTATCATGTTCTACAAAAGGTGTTTATTCTTGGAGGGTCAGGGAAGGAGAGCCAAAAGAACAGGGTGACACAGGATTATATACCAAACCAAATGGGGTGGAGAAAACACTAAAGACCAATAACACGAGGATAAGAGGGAGGAGAAAAGGCGGGGCAACAATACATGAACCAATAAGTGTGGGCGAGGGGAGGAGCAGGGGAGCAGGGCCAATGGGGCATCGAGTGAGGGAGAACATTCTGGAATATAACCATATACAGAACGTAGATTGACAGATAACAGTGACAAACCAAATAGGGGAATATACCATTACAGGGGTTGGATGGGGGAGACCTTCCTCGTCACTACAACCTGGGGGAGATCTTATACTTTGACCTAGGAGCCTTTTACCTGGGCCCTCTGGCCCACAACACTCAGGCCCTTCAGCACTACTGGCTCCTTGGTCACCTCTGTGGCTGGCCCTACCTTGGCAGCCTCTCCTGCTGCGCACCCAGCCACCTCCACATCTGAGTCAGCCTTAAAACTCATCCTGCAGAGCACATCTTCAAATTAACTCTCAAGCAGTCCCTGAGACACTTTCGTGGTCCTGGAACCTCAGAGAAAGAGTTTTGGCATTGCCTACTGCACTGACCTGAGGTGAAAAATAACTGGGGAAAATAGTGAATTTCTTTCCAGCTGCAGGAACTCCCTCAGGTGGGATGGCATGAAGTGTGCTGCTGTCCTTCTTCCTCTGCTGTCCTCCAGGAGGAGAGAGATGCACTGTTTCAGCTGGACTGTTACTGGGCTTATAACATGCCATGCAGCCATCAAACTTTATTGACAAAACTGTAAAGCACTAAACTGCCTGAGACCAAACAATGCTAGGGTGAAGCTGGAGGAGACAGTAGAGAAGACTCCATTTTCCCTGTTCTCTCTTTATGGAAGGCTCTTTTGGCTCTTGGCAGTATGACTGTGTGTGCCTGGGGCAACTCTCGCTAAAGGCCAGGCCCCAAAAAGGCAGCGCACATACAAATAAATTGGGCGGGGTCAGTATGCTTACGCTTTCAGTGCATCAGCCTTTTATAATTGTATAGTTAATGTAGTTGTGCAGATTTTGTTTCATCTTCTCTTATGTCTCTCAATGTCTTTATTCCCATCACACATCCCTGTCAAGTTCCCACTGTTCAAACTTCCACCCATGCAGCCACCCCAAACAGATTTTTAATGACAGCTTCAACTACCTTCCTTTCACCATGGTGGTGAAACCTGCTCTTTCACATGTTACTTGCAAGCAAGTATTAAGCATTCACCCAGGAGATAGGGAGTTTCCCTGGAGCCATGCACTTGCTGCTGAGGAGGTGATTGCTGGGAGCATCTTGCTTTCATGTGTTCCACAGAACAGCACAGGACCCCCAACACGGAAGAGCTTTCTGGCTCGTATAAGTGTGCATGAGGACATAACTGCACTGAGAATTAGGATTATTAGCTGGATAACCTAATGGTGTGACAGCTTCAGAGGTTAACCTTGTTTTACATACCAGAAATTTGTTTTTTATTGTTGTAGGAGTCAAGATATTAATAATGAGTGCTCAAGAAAGTGTGGTTATAGATGAGACCATAGTGAGATTGAATGAATCTCCACTTGCTATTTCACATAATTTGAAGTTAGCACTCAGAGAAAATAGAAATTTGCTGCATTGCTACTGACAGCCAAATTTAAGTCAAGTTTAAACCTGTATCACTCATAAATCTAGAGAATCAATTATTTGAAAACTACCAATCAGATTACAAATCACAATCTTTGCTGAGGTAAAATAGCCTTGGCCACTGCAGCTCATGAGCTTTGCACTAATTACTTTCACATTTTTAGTCACTCAGGTAGTGCATCTAAGTCTCCCTGGACTACTGAAACTCAGGCTACCACATCTAATACTGTTTTACATATGACAGTTGGGGAAAAAGGCCACCCTTTTTCCATGTGATCAGCTATGTGCTCTTTCTAGTGTCAGAATGTGCCTCTGAGCAAAAGAAGGATGGAGAGTGTGAGGGAAGGGATGTATTAGATATAACTTCCTGATTAGTGATTTGATTTCTAGTGTCTGTCTTCTTGTATTAAAAGCATTGCACTTTTAAAAAATAGGTGACCGTGTCATTTTCCCCAAGGATTTTGAGAAGCAATGCTGAGAAGAATATACACTACTTGAAAGTCATTAATACTGTGACCTTTCCAAATTTATCATGTAATGGGGCATGATGGGCAAGGGAGAAATGAAGTAGAAAGAATGAAAAAACTAAGCCAATTACAAAGACTCTTTTTTCCTGACGAGATTTGAATAATAATAATAATAATAATGTACTTAAAGAATGCTCCTCAATGGGACCTGAGCCCAACATCACACATTAGACACCTCCCAGGCACCTCTGCTGTGGCTCTGCCACCACCACCCTCCTCTCACCTAATGAGTGGCTTGTTACTCAGGCCAGACCCCTCTTCCAGGGCCTTCGTGGAACTTCCCAGCTGCCAGATAAATAACAAAGAGTCCTTCTTTCCTTAATAATAATCTATTTGTTCTCTGTATATGCAGTTTTCTAGCAACCGTGTTCAGTCTCTCTTGATCTCACCTTATGCACTGAGCAGGGAGAAATGCATACGTGCTTTGGGAAAGAGAACTACACATGATAGTGATAAAAAAAAAAATAACCTTAATGTTTCTGCACTGGCTGTTATGACAGCTATATTTTCAGTCATTTTTCATGTAGTATTGTGTGGCTTTCAGTATTTCCAACAAAAGGTAATGGCTCATTTTTTAAGCTGGAGGAATATGTGGGTAAGTTAACACTGTATTTTTTAAGTTGCTCATTTTCACATTTGGAAAACTAAGATATTTTAACTGCACAAAGACACAAAACTACAGATCCAGAAAGACAGTATGCAATGCAGGAACAATTGTGCCAAACCTCATTTTATACATAAATTGGGACACATCTATTAAGTCCTGAAAAGAGACCTTGTTTGCTTAGTTCAAACCTTTAAGAGGTTTGTGGACTTAGCATAAGATTTATTATCTTGTTACAATTTTTCATTAAAATTCACGTAGTTGTCAGTACTCATGATCTGGTTTTTTTGGTCTCTTCACTGGTTGCTAAGCTGACTTTGAGTAATTAATAGCCAAAATAGAATGGCACACCTGAGCTCCTAAGTTGAAAATAGGTCAAGTCAAAATGATGTCTTACTACAGAATACTCTACTGTAGTACAGCTCAGAAATATTTTGACTTTATTTCTCTGCCAACGTTTAGTGTTATGACTTTTTAAAGTAGAGGTGCAAAGAGAGGAAAGGTCTCAAGGGCACCTTTGCTGCTGTCATAAGGTATAATTGCATTGCACACAGTAAGTTTAAAATTACTTTAGGAATTTCTCTCACAGCTCATGACAAAAAGATCAGTTCAGGTAAATAAGCTGGGCATTTTTAACTAGCAGCCCCAGTCAGCCTTTATGCTGCCCCAGGCTACGTCCTTGATACATCCTGTTCATGGAGACGTGAGCTTAGCCTTGTTCTGCCTGTGCTGAGGATGCTCTCTGGGGACTGGACTGGCTTCAACATCACACAAGGGTTTAGAACTTTCTTCTTTTAGACCAGGGCAAAAGTAGGGAGAAGGCAGTCAGACCATCTCTCATGCAAGTGAAATACTGAGTAAAGTTGAAAACTAATACACAGGAATGAACAGTAACACAAGATGAGCACACGTGTTTTAAACTATATAATGATTTCCAATTCATGGCTAGGGAATGCATTAATGGAAATGACATCCAGTTAAAAGATCCTTTTTCTGGAAGACACAGAAAGTGAAGGACAGCAAAATCTCTTTATATATTATTTTAAACAGCATCTAATATGTTGATGTCTCTTCCTGTATTGCTCTTTTCATAGCACCAGAGAAACATGAGGCTTCACAGAAGTGGGAAGAGACCTCCACATTAGACAAGGGAAATGAATGAGTGAGAACACGTAGGGGAAAATGCAGTGAGCAGGGTTTGTTGCAAGGACAATGGGATCCTTTAGTAGTCCATAACCACCCTGCAAAAGAAAACAGGTATTTCTGAAAGAAGAAGAGAGGGCACTCCAAAGAGAGTGAAGCTGAGGTCAAATTACAAGTGACAAGTAGTGCAAAGAGAAGCAGGGTCCCGTATTGTTTGGTATCCTCATTGAAGACATAGGAGGATTGCATGCACCCTCGTATGACACCAAACCAAGTGGTGCCATTGATATGCTTGAGGGAAGGGATGTTATCCAGAGGGTCCTTGACAGGCTTGAGGAGTGAGCCTGAGCAAATGCTATGAAATTCAACAAGGTCAAGTGCAAGGTCCTGCACCTGGATCAGGGCAATCACCAGTATCAATATAGAATGGGGAATACATGGACTGAGAGCAGTCCTGTGGAGAAGGACTTGGCAGTACTGGTGGATGAGAGGCTGGACATGAACCAGCTTGCAGCCCAGAAAGCCAACTGTGTCCTGGGCTGCATCATAAGCAGTGTGGCCAGCGGGGTGAGGGAGGGGATTCTGCTGCTCTGCTCCACTCTGGTGAGACTCCACCTGGGGTACTGCATCGAGCTGCAGAGTGCTCAGCACAAGAAAGACATGAACCTGTTGGAGAAGGTCTAGAAGAGGGTCATGATTGTAGTCAGAGGGCTGGAAATCTTCTCCACTGAAGAAGGGCTTCAGAGAGTTTGGGTGGTTCAGCCTGGAGTAGAGAAGGCTCTGAGGAAATCTTGTGGTCTTTCAATACTTAAAGGGGGCTTATAAGGAAGACAGATGCAGACTTTTCACCAGGGTCTGTAGTGACAAGAAAAGAGGCAATGATTTTAAACTGAAAGAAGGTAGATTTATACTGGATATAAAGAAGAATTTTGGTTTTTAGATGAGGATGATAAGGCACTTGAACAGGTTGTCCAGAGAAGTGTGGATACACTGTCATTGAATTGTTCAAGGCCAGGTTGGACAGGGCTTTGAGAAACATGATCCTGTGAAAAATGTCCCTGCCCCAGGCAGGGTGGTTGGAAGTAGATGGTCTTTAGAGGTCCCTTCCAACCCAACCCATGATAGCATCCTATGATACAGGAAGTGATCTTTTCATATAACACACTTAAGAGGTCTTTTCTTGTCTCTTACACTTATTCTTTAAGCCTGGATGGACTTACCTATTTCTTCAGAGGTTTAAGTGGTCAGTGTAATTTAGACTAAGCCCCTAGGCATGATGCAGGTAAACATTTTGATCTATTTGGACTAGCCAAATTTCAAAACAAAAATAGAGCTGTATCTCAACCTAAGAGGTCATATCCACTCTAGCGTATTTTCTTTGTGATTAGCTTGGAAAAGAGGGAACATTGCCGCAACTGTTTCCTGACAACCTTGCAGGCAACACTGGTCAATGGAAGGGGTCACAGTCACACTTACCCCAGTGGAGACAAAGAAATTGACCAGTGTTAACTGCAATGATGGAATGACATGAGATTAACATTGCTGCCTGTTTTGAAGGCTAGCAAATATCTGTAGGAGAAGATTTGACCTCTAGAACCATTGTCACTACCCAAAAGGCAATAAAACAACACACAGTTTAAGGATTCAAAGAAATTGTAGGGTTACACATCTCAAATTTTCTACAGTACAGGGAAAACAGCTTCAGTCAAATAGTTTGACTTGCCTATTGTGATCAGCCTATAGTTGTGCTGGCAATTTCAGAACATGATTTACAATGAGCTGTTTTTCATACACTTCCACCTGTAACATTAAACCTGCAGGGTAGATGGATAGATAAAAGGAATTTTTCAGAGCTTACTACAGAGCAAGAAATGTGGTATGTTCACAGCTAAAAAAAAAAAAAAGGTGTTAGGATTTTTGTAAGCAAGGTCCCTTGGTAGCTTGTTTGCTCTTGCAAGTAGACATTGTAAGAAACCCAGCCAAAGTGGTATTTCTGTGCTGGCTTTACATGTACATCTGTCCTCATGGGAGGCTCTGGATGGTCGAGAGCTCAGCCAATCCTAAGAGAAATACAGGGGGGAAAAAAAAGGTTTAAATATTAATGATTGTGCTGTTTCTCACTTACCATTACTTCAGTGTGATCTAGAAGTTGGGTGAAAGCACTTGGTTTGGGTCTTTTTTCTAAACTGATTTCCAAGTTTGGTGTGGACAGTTAAAGTCCTACAAAGGCATATGTGATCCACAGGTAGTCTGAACTTGAGCTACTCCTCAAAATGGCATTGCCAAGCCACACTGAATGGATGTCCCAGGATCTTCTGTTGCAGTGGTCTCAGATGCAATGGCAGGTCAGGGATAAGATGGAATTTTAGCCCCCACCTTGGTTTAGTTGAGGTCAAAGATTAATTTAGCCTCAGAATTCCCCATTTCAATTCTAATGTTTCTGTTTTTCTATCACATGTCCAAGTTTTATAAGCAGGACTCCAGTTATGTAGTTGGTACAAGTTACCATTTCAAAGCTGAATACAAGTGTAGGTCAGCTGAAGAAAACAGAATGCAACATTCTGTAATGCAATGCAACATATTAGATAAACAAAGAATTTAGTTGCTTTATGAGGACAATGAAATTCAACAGATGAAAAAGAATTGAAAAAGTAAGCATAACGCTGGAGGTGACAGAGCCTCTAATTTTCCTCTCCTATTCAATAACTGAGTAATCTCTTGTCATGTGGCAGTGGCATAATACTAAAATTTTATTGAGAGCAGGACATTTTTCTACATATTGTGTCAGTTGAGATTACTTTTCAGAGTTTTACTGTGTGTACCACGCATATCTTTGCAGTCATGTATTTACTAACAATTCAAGCAACAATTGTTTCAGATTAGATGGATGGAGAAAAAACAAAATGAATTTTCCTAGACAGAGAATATTTTTCAGCATTTATATAACCTCCACTAAATAAATATTTTTAATTAAGTTAATCCTCAGTATCCTTGTAAAGCATATGATTATCATCATCCTAGTCTTACAGCAGGAGAAATTTGAGGATTAAAGGTTAGATTAGTGCTCAAACCCTCAAGGACTTGCTTGGCAATTCTAATTCAAATCTGTAGAATGTTATGATTTAATCCTGATGTCCTTCTTCCTGCAGGGCAAAAAATCTGCTGTACTCAAAGAAATAATCATTGCCACAGTATGGAAAATACAATATAAGACTGTACTGGGCGTGTAATTCATTAGAATAATTCCCTTTTCATTATAAACTGCATCATTTAATGCAATTCAGAAATTTTACTGTGTCCAAATGAAAATAAATTTGAGGTTCATTGTCTTCTGAAGTAGAAGCTATTATAGAGTTTTGTTCCTCTGATGTTTAGTATAATAACTGCTCTCAAACAAAATTTATTTGTAGCCAGTTTATAAACCCTTATTCCTGAAAGAGCCCTTCTTCTTTGGTAGTTATCTTTTCTTCATACCGGGACACCATAAACAGATCACTTTCTCTCCCCACATTGCTAGTGTGAACCAGTTTAATTCTTTTCATAATCTCATGTTCAAAACAATTATTCAAATTATGACCCTTTTGGTAATCATACTCAGAACTGTGTATTTCATTTGGGAAACTTCTTAGGCATTCACTCACTGCATGTTAGTAGAGAACCAACACCTCAGTGTAGTAGGAGTTATTTCTTGTTTCTGTCTTGTCTGCAGTGTTTAACTCTCTTGATTGTTATTATCTTCAGAATCTGAACTGAAAACAAGAACATCAGCTCTACAGTGACTTCTTAAATCCCTTTGTCTAAATTAGAACCTGATTTTCAGAAATGGGTGTACAGAAATATGCAGGGGTCTGCTACACAGGGTACAACTGTTGTATACTGAATATTTTATGGATGACCCTGCTTCAGATGTAGTGTTCTAACCCTTAAGGGAAAATACTTAAGACCTTGCAACTCACCCAAGGCTTTACAGGACTTCTGTGTTTGCTAGCTTTAGGCCAATAGGATTCAAAGGTTAACCAAAAACATATATAACTTGTTTTCCTTTTCATCTTCACCACCCTCTCCCACAGTGAGCACCAACTTCAAAATCAAGGAATTTGTATGTGAGTTAGAAAACAAAACCCAGGCACTTTTGTAACTTTTTAGTCAATTTTCCAGTAAAGCATTTGCCAGTGTAAAATGTGGCTTCTTCAATATTAGAAAAGCTGTTAATTTGGCCAATTTTATTTTCAGCAGGGGAAAAAAAAAAGGACATTTCAGGACAGACCTCCATGCTTAAGCTTCTACACCTTGGTTCCTGTCAAAAGTAGCTTCAGTGAAAAACACTCTCCTTCATCCAGGCAGATCAAACTCTTATCAGTCTGCATCCTCTGTGTGCAGGAACAGCAGTGGCTCAGCAAGGTGGGGGGGGCACATGCAGGGAAATGTAGCCCAGCTACAGATCTAGTTTATAGGGACCAGTCAGAATGAAGTTGAACTATAATTCCATTAAGACATCTACCTGTAATTGAATATTTTGACAGTCTGGGGTTTTGTCTCAAATTTTTTTATAATTTGTTTTGGTTTTGTCCAATATAAGAAAGAAATTACAGAATTAAAAATTCTGTCAGAACAGAAATTCTGATTTCTCCACCCAGGGGGTTCTGTTCTTGCATTACTTACACATAAAACCAAGTGACTGCTACTAAAACACAGTCAGAAATCAACCCCCTCTCAGTAATTTCTAATTCTGCCTTGGGTAAAATCAATAACTAATTGGCTGCAAACCAAGATAAAGGTAAAATCCAGGAAAGACACAGTTCCCATCCTTTATGCCCACCACTTACCACACTGGAAAAGTGTGAGCTCTGTAACAAGTGCCCTCGTCCAGCAGTAGAAAGCTTATCTGGCAGTTAAAAGGTTCTTCCAGCATTCCCATACCAGAAAACCACCTGTATCTCATTCATAGCAATTAATGGAAATATCATTTTGGACAACAGAAGCTGTAGCAACAGGGCAGGTGGTATGGAAATCTGGGGGAGGAGGGAGCTTGTAAGAACCTATGCTTTAGCCAGAGGCAGAATTAAATAGTGCCAAGGAAGACTTGGTAGGTAAAATGCCCAAGAGCTGCTGAAGTTTTTGTGTGTGACTGTTGGCAGAATGCAAGAGGAACCAACCCTCAGGCAAAAACACCCTGAATAATTCACAAGGGAAGATAGTCAGTGGTATTTTATTACAAAAATAACATCATGGAAATAAAGTTTTGGATTTCCTTATTCACTGTCCTGGGTCTCACCCTTAATGAAACTCTGTAAGGAACATCTGGAAGATCTGTTTTCCTTAAATATGTCTTACACACATAGCCAAGGATAGGCAGCTCCTACTGCACCTTTGCACCTACTGCAAAAAACCCACCCCAACCGACCACACAAAAACCTCAACACAATAAGATCACATTTCTACAAATATTTAATAATGTACTATATTCATAGCAAGACTAGGGCAGGAATATATCAGCATAAACCCTGCAGAGCCAGCTGAAGTCTTTCTTTTAATCCATTTGGGTTTATCTAGACTCCATAGCTGAAGAACTGAAAATAAAAGAAGAAACTGGGGCAGCAGAACAACATATTGACTATAACTAACTAAACACATTCATTTTACAAGTGTCAAAATACTTCTCGTTGTTATGCTTTGAACTTTCAGCAAAATGGGAGTTATTTCAAAATGATCTGGAATCACTCATCCCATATTACAGTGGTAATAGACCCTTCATTACTCCTCATGAAGTAGAATGTTACTGTAGGGACTGGTAAATTTGCTGCTGCCTCTGTTAGTCAGGGTCCATCCATCACACTGCAAAGCCCTGAACAATTCTAACTTATGAAATGGGAATAGGAAACAGAGGCAGGATCCATTTTGTTGCTATTCACTGAAGTTCTTTGCCTGCGCTTATTCCTCATATTGCTTTAGGAAATGTTTCTTAAGTTTCTCTTAAATAGGAGGAATTAACTTCACATGTGTTACTCCTATTGTATACTGTATGGGGTTTAGTAGCTCTGTTTAAGGCCAGGGAAGAGCATGTGTGAGATAAATACGACAATTGGTCTGTTTTTCCTGCAGTGATAAACCCATTGAAAGCAACAGTGCTGTCTTAAACCAATGTGCATTGAAGACACAGAAGCATTGTTAATATTTGCTTTCATGTGCGTAGCCAATCCCTTTGAAGTTCAGCAGCCATGCTGATTACATTGAAGTATGGGCAAAGAAAAATTTCTCCCTGTTTCCTCTAACAAAATAACTATCCCACTTTATGATCCCTTCAGCTTTGATCTCTCGCTTTGTTAACTTTATATGAGAGCACATATTTCATGAAGACTTATCTAAAAGGAGTACTTTAAAAAAATTATCTGGATAGTATGCTATAACCATGAAAATAAGATAATATTTCTCAGACATGGTATATGCTCTGTTGTTTCTGCCCTCCTTGCTCTTCTACCGTGGAACAACTTTGCTAGTATTATTTTGGTAGCAGTTTATATGTTTTCTTCTCATCTCTACTTCTTGGAATGCTACAACTGCTCATTAAAATGCCTAATGTCCTGGTAGGTACATTCAGCCCTGTGCATTTGTAAAGTCTAAATTAGGTCCATCAAATAGCTTATGATTTCATTTGTATAGAAGACAAAAAGCACTGGAAGTAACTAAAAAACAACTCAACACTTCCAGAGAGGAATATTGCTAGGGAAGAAAAGTAATGCTGTTTGATACAGTTGAAAGAATCGGCTAAGACTCCTGTCCCCTTTACTGATAATACAGGCTCAGAAACAGGTCCAGAGCAGAACTTTGCCCACTTTTCCTTTCTGGTCATCTGGCTGTACATCTGTCTATACATCTGTCCTCCTCATGCTCAGGATATAGCACCTTATATAAACCTCCTGGTTCACGTGCCTCATGGGCAGTAAGGCTGGGGCTAGGGATAGACCTCTGGCACTTTTAGCTTGCTCAAGAGACACGTTGCATGTTTCTTGCCTTAACTTGCCAAAAATTGTTCGTGCTGTCCCTGTCTTAATCCAAAGTGTAGACACTTTGGATCAAGAATACCACCTTGTCTACAAAACATCAGACAACTCTCATGAACTCTTTCTTGAGGCATGTTCATGTTATGTTTCCTTCAACTGCTGTCACTAAACTATGCTCAAAAGATAAAAGTCTTCTAGATTTATACAAACCCAAACAATCCAGAATGACCCAAACCTCTTCCATTATCAACACTCCCTTCCCCCCACACCGTGAGGACCTCACTGGCAAGGAGACAAACCTGCTGCACACGGTAGCAGCAGTGCAGGATGCAGCCAGTGCACCATGTCCATCAGTGCTCCAGGACTGAGGGTGGAACAAAGCTACTGTTTAGAAGGTGGGCCAGCAAAATATTTTAATCAGGAAGGTCAGTTGCAGTCAGACAACTGTCAGGGAGCAAGGTAATTAACAGCAGCTGACACAGCCTGGAGTCGGCACTGGTAGTAATTTTCCCCTCTGGCTGCTTCCATAAAATCAAGGGAGCTGTGATGCCTATTGCCTGCCTTTCTGAACCCCTCAGGGTTTCGAGAGTCCTCTCACAAGCATACAAGGTGTTGTTGCTACAGTAATTATCCTCTACCTGTCAGCATCCTGGAACCAAGAGGGTATTTGATTTGTATTTGTCTATGTGACCTTTCCTCATGTCACCAGAGGAAATCAGTTTTCTCACTTCAGTTACCACACAGATGACTATAAGCACATTGAGGTGGGTGTTCAGAGTGTAGCAATGTAACCCCACTAGTCTTTTCTCAGTTTAATTTATGGGATTCATTTGTTTACAAATAAGCTGAACTCTAGCAGAAGTCTGTTCTTAACTCTACTATAGTTTTTAATTTTAAGAGCACATCCCAGCACACTAAACCTGACAGCAACAATATGAGCACCAACAGATGAGCTGTTTCTCTCCAAATGTGCAGAAAAAAATAGGAAAACAAAATGCCAAAACCAAATAAGTGATTATTAGGAAAAAGCAAGTTTTGCCCATCTGTTATGGTACATCTTTTAGCTGTCTTTCTGTTTTCTTGGTGTCTTTCATAATTCCTTGTCTCTCCCTCTTCCTTCCACTGGAAATTCTTTACTTTCGTAATTTTTAAGAATCCAGCAATCATACCAGCAATGATTCCCCCTGTGACTTGTCACAATCTACTTGTGCTGCCAGTTTTCTGGTGGCTATTCTGCCTCCACTGTAAAAAAACCCACTATATTACTGCATGATAGTCAGTTCCCTGTCAGTTTAATATATTCAGTTAATAGTTCCATCAAACTAAATAAGCATTTACTTAGTGTATTTTTAGGAAAAAGAAATAACAGGGCATGCACTTCTTACTTGCCTTGGTTATCAAGGCGCGAAGCTCTGGGGTCAGACTATCATTAACTTCCACAAAGGTACTGCAATTTCTTTGGAGTGCACTCTCTGGAGTAACTTACTGGTGTAAGAAAGTAGAATATAAATATTAAAAACAAGGAAGGACACATATATGAAGTAGACATTGGTAAGTTTCGCAGTGCAGCAGGTAAATCCATGCTATTCTGATGAAGTAATCAAATTATCTATTTGTCACCCTGGAAAGATCAAGATACCAGGAGAGCTAGAAGAGAAGTCCAAACAAACTGCAAGTGTTAGTGCTCTGTTCCCACTGATTGATGTAGTCCCACAGTAAGATACTGTTTAATCAGTCCTGCAGATGCAGTTACCTGTGGGAGATGGTGCATGAGATTATAGTAAAAGACTGGCTCCTCCCTCACTTGTCTAGCTGTTCTTATCATAGAATAGTTTGGGTTGGAAGGGACTTTTGAAGATCATCTAGTCCAACCTCCCTGCAATGACCAAGGCCATCTTCAACTCAACCAGGTTGCTCACAGTCCCATCCGATCTGACCCTGAATGTTTCCAGGGATGGGGCACCTACCACCTCTCTGGGCAACCTGTTCCAGTGTTCGACCACCCTCATTGTAAAAAATTTCTTCCTTATATCTAGTTAAAATCTATCCTCTTTTAGATTAAAACCATTACTCTTTGTCCTATTGCTACAGGTCCTACTAGAAAGCCTGTCTCATCTTTCTTGTAAGTCCCCCTTAGGTACTGAAATGCTGTAATAAGGTCTCTTCAGAGTCTTCTCTTCTCCAGGCAGAACAACCCTAACTGTCTCAGCCTTTCCTCATAGGACAGGTGCTCAAGCCCTATGACCTCTGTGGCCCTCTGGATTTGCTCCAACAGGTCAACATCCTTCTTACGTTGGAGATCCCAGATCTGGATGCAGTTCTCTAGGTGGGGTCTCAGCAGAGCAGAGTAGAGGGGGAGAATCACTTCAACAAATTCATGCTGCAGTCAAGAGAGCAAGTTGAATTAATCATCCTGAGACACATCTTTCAGGCAGATCACAACAGGCAAGCTAATGCAGATAAACAGACCAAAATGCCTGTATGAAGTTTGACCTGTCAATAGAATTATGCCCCCAAGAACTACTCCAGTGAAACACAGCTGGCTTCTATGAGTAAAACCAAAAATGATACCTTCGACAAAGGCGTGTTGTTCAGAAAAGGGCAGGGCAATTTTGGGAATAAATCTGGAAATGAGTTGCCTCCAAGGCTCCCTGAGATACTATTAGAAAGGTAATGTCACACCTCCTATAGCTGTCACTGCTAAAGAATAGTGTGTACAGGAAGATGTTCTCTGTACCCCACACAATATAGTTCATAGATTTCAACCTCCTACTGAGGAACAGTTTGAATGCAGGGAGACAAGAATGTCCTCTCTCGTGTAATAGACAGTGAAATTGACTGAGCATTTTAATAGATGGAATATAGTGATCATATTTTCTTGTTTGTTATTTAAATAAGAAAAGCAAAATTGCTGGACTTGACAAGTATCAATCAGTTGCTTTGTTCATGCATCCCAGCATTCAGTTTATCTTGTACTGTTTCTCACTGATCTGAGTTTTCTGAGAGGTGTTACTTGCATATCGTGACAGTAATTAGCCCCTGAACACTGCCTGTCAGGAGGTGGTGTAATACACAGGATGAGCTGTGTGATTACTGTCTGCTAGGAGTGTACAGGACGGCAATCCAAATTTTATCATTCCACTAATGTGTAACGAGGTTTCTTTTTGGCATGGACTCAGGATGAGTCCCTGGGATGAAAACGCTGATTAGCACCTCCATTGGCACAATTCCGGCCACCGTGTAGTTCAAAAACTACCAAAAGCAGCAGTATGCCTCACATTTGATGGATGTAAGCAGACCTGTAGTGGTTGAATCACACACAGTATTTCATCACAAATGGAATGGCAAGTTAAATTTTTCCTCTGGCAAGTTGTTTTTCATTTTAATTAATAATTTATTAAAAAGTCTGTTCTTTTCTGTTAAAACATGACACTGGATTCCTTGAATGGGTGGCACAGCCATGTAGCTGAAGTTTACCAGCATTTCAAGAACAGCATCAAGTTATCAGTGTGACTTCCTTAGAGGGCTTGACTATCACATGAAATTTACTGCCAAATACAGAGCAGTATGGTGAATATATTCTCCCAGGGAATCCTAGAGCACCTGCTCAGGTACACATGTTCATTTTAGAATAAAACTGGCTTTACAATATTTGCCTCTTTTCTGTAGTTTACTGTGATACCTCCTTGTCAGATTAGCTGTCCATTTCCATTTGAGATTTCATTTAAATTGTGGGCAGAACAGACAGGCACCTTCCCTCTTTTGTTCCACCTGCAGTTCAGTGTCATTCATTAAAGGCAATATGAAAAGACCAGCACTCCTAAACAAATGAAAACAAATGCTTTATTTACAGGAAAAAGTCTGTACACTGTGTATACATAAAAATATACAAAATCATAATAGAAAATATAAAAAGTGTTAAAATGTATACAAACACTGCTTAAAAATGTGACTCCTGTAAAATCCTAAGCTTTGTTATTAGAGTACACATTCATTTAAAAAAATCATCATATAAAATAATTCTCAAAGCTATTAAAAAAGTACACAGTCTATATTTGAATAGTTCAATGACTACATATTTTAAGAGTGACGAGATGATATGAAAAAAGTAAGGCTTTTACACACAACTCTTATTTTAAGAACAAAATTCTGAATATGATTGTGAAGCCAGAGAGAAGACATCTGCAGTGTCAAAATTCATTAAGTGATGCAGGTATGCTCAGACATCGGTTACTTTAAATTTCAAACAGTTAAATCATGTATCGTTCTTGTGTGTGAGAGAATAGTTGCCACGAAAGATTCAGATGCTTTTTAACAGCAGGCTTCTGAATTACCTACTTCAAAGCACAATTTCATTTAAATATGCATCAACTTTAGAGAGCATGAAGGGAAAAACAGTAACCATTTCTTGTTGCAGTCAATGCATTTAATACTCCTTTCATGGTACATTTGTGTCACTGTCCAAATGGCATTCTCCATCCTTAAAAATTTCTGAAGAAAAAAGAAATTAAAAACCCCATTATGGATTGCTCCACACGTGTTTTGAACTCCTGTTTAATTCAATCAGTCTCTAAAATGACTGTGCTCAGTCTGTGCAATCATTGAGTGTAGACACTTGTCTTCATTTAAAAAAAAACCAACTGTCTTGGTTTTCCTAACTTTGGCAAGAGATCTAAAGTTCAGAATTTGGATGTCTGTACCAAAGAAAGTGTCTTGACCAAAGACAAGCAACACTTACATTTGTACAGTGAGAGTGTACATCAGGGTGTTTATATCACCCCTCTCTCTCCAAAGGTAGATCATGGCAATTTCACTGAATTTACCAGAGTTTCTACAGCATAAAACTGCACAACAAGGTAAAAAAAGATGTATTTTAATACAAGGAAGGACTGAGCTATGAGTTTATGCTGAGGTAAGTTTTAGAACTATACAGGAATGGAACAAATAATGGGTTTTTTCCTAGCAAAAAGATTTTGGCTCAAAATGAGACAAAATATTTTTTTTTTCTTGAATAAACAGAAGAATACCTTGATCTAACCATCCAAAACTGAATGCATAAAATGATAAGAGCACCTCAAGTCCAAAAAGTTACAGAATTCACAGTGGGAAAAAAAGAGCTCAATTAAATTCAGCATAAACTCAGCGCATTTCCTTAAGCTGCTGCTGTGTTTCTGGTTTGTTTCAGTTAACTTTAACTGTTGTCCAGAGCACCAGAGCACAGAAAGGAGGCTTGATAGTGTTTGAAGGCAACTTGTTCCTACTTGTCAGGAAAACTCTGTAAATTTCAAGCCTGCAATAAGTGTGAAGGGAGCTCAGGGGCCCAAGAGCAGAGGCAATTGCTTGGCTGATGATGCACTTCACAATACACCGGGTTTGTGCAAAACCTCTCTTGTCTACAGTGTTGTTCCAGTGTCTTAGTGTGACAGCCATATGGGAGAGCTACAAAGCCATGCCTGTTTATTTTACCCAAAAAGCCCCATGATCTTGGTGAGAAAATGCACTTCCTTTCACATTGCATTTAATGTATCTATCTAAATCCAGCACTCTCACCCATTATTTTTAGAAGATATGTGGTTTGGTGTTATTATGCATTCACTGTTTTAAATTGACCGAATGTGGTTTTTTGCAAAGATTTCTCTGCCCTCACAAGGGATGGGGAAATGCCCATAATGCAAAAACACTTGGAGGGCTCTTATAAAAGCCAGCAATGCCAATGCCACAGAGTGTAAGTGGTGGTGAGGGGAGCACCTCTGCAGGTCCTTTATGTTCCCCCTCTATTTCTGCCCCTTCCCCCCTTGCAGCAAGTGGAGGGGAGCCCTCAGTGGATCAAACACACTTGCACTTGTGCCAAAAACTGAAGGAGGACAAGACAAAGTAGGAGAGAAAATGCTCTTTAAGCAACCACAAGGTGTTTGAGCAGGCAGACCAGTGAAACATCACAGTGGAAACCAGTGTTAGAAAGCCACGCCAGGCTTATTTTTTAAAGGTGGCATCACAGGTTGGTCTTCCTCCTTGGTGAGCAAGTGTTTGCAGCACAGCTCTGCAGCATCTTCTGAGGTGATGGCGCTACAGCACCCACATTTGCACTTGTGGAAGGAGGACTGACTGCCATATAAATAAGGATATGGCAAAGAAAAAATTTTGGCTGCGAGGACTTGAACATGCAGTCCAGTAAAGCAAAAATATACAGTTCATTTTGTAACATCTTGGACCTGGTTCTGCCTTGGTATATAAATAATGTATTAAGTAGGTATGCTTAGCACTTGTTTCATGAAACTTTATAATTTGCCTTTTTATGTACAACAGCCATGTTGATTATTCTGAAAAATTATTGAGGGAATAGTACTACATAATCATGCTGTGGGTGGTTGAGCAATGCAGTTAGTATTTTTCTTCTTTGTGAAAATCAAAGTTAATGGCTGCAGGCCAGTCAAAATTATATTCTTTTTGGAACTCTATAATTTTCTGCTTATTGAAAAGCAGCATATTTGCTAGTCTTAGAAAGCTAAGCTCTCTTCCTTTACAGACACATCACAGCTAACCCAGCGTACAGCAGAGAGAGACAAGTTTGACTGCACTGTTCAGACTTCTTACGTTTTGCAAACAGGGTACCAAACACATGGAAAAATAGATTAGTTCTAGGTAGGCTATCTATTCTCCATGCAATTAAATAACAATGTTAATAACTTCAAGAATAAAAGTTGCCACCATACACAACATTAAAAAGAAATTGGTATGTACTGTATCCAGAGTTCAAAGCTAATATGAGTAAAACCTATTCATTTTGATATGTACCAAAATGCTATATGGACATAACTGTCCATACAACATGAAAGTACAGTTATTAGATCAGCTGGACATAACTTCTGTCAACAAGAAGAATCTTAAGATCATCATAAAGCCCAGAAAGAAGGCTAAGTCCTATGTAAGACACATTTTTCATTTTGAGGAAGGAAAATAAACCTTCCAAAAGATCCTTCCAATAATGCTTCCCAAAGAGCAGAGTGAGAGAAAAAGGATTTTGTGATTATACTTACATTACATTGAAGATGAAAAAGTCATTGTTTGCATGTTTTTGCCTTTCTGGCAAAAGTCTTTTTGCTTAAGTCAAAACACAACAAATACTTTCTACCACAACCACTCAGCTATTCTTTTCAATGCCTCTTGGAGCTGTCTGCTTTTTTACTGAATGGACATGAGTAGGGTATAGCTGTGCTTTTGTGTACACACATTCCTGATGAACATACTTTAAAAGAAAAGGTACAGTTGGGTGGGAAAAAAACCAAAAAATGAAAAAGAAAAATCCAAACCATTCACCTCCTGCCACTTGGAAAATCAGAAGTCTTGGAAAAATATGGAAAATAATGTTTTAAATATATTAGCAATGAGGCAGACTTTTAGAAGTGCCTTAGAGAATATTCTCCTTGTGTGTTATGAATGAAAATATCAAACTATCTCCATATGCAATCCACAGTCAGGTTTTTTTGCAGGCATTACAGCTTCTCTGGATTATAGTCTTTCAAACATTAAGTAAAAAATGCTGATATCATCTTCTGTCAGAAAATTCCCTCTACTTTCTTAACAGCAATAACTTGTGAACAAGTGACTTTGATTCAGATACCAATGAAATACCTAACAAATAATGTCTGTATTCCTGAATGCTGTCTTTGTTGATGAGTGAGCTCCCTCTACGCTTGCCTTCAGTGCGATGTGTGAGTGCTGCACAGCGGCTTTCTCTGGATCTTCTGTATCTGTGCAGACTGGGGGAACTCAGCACTTCCATCTCACGCCTTTCTGATAGTCCTTTCAGGGAGTGGGTTGCAAATATGTTAGTTTTTCTCTAAAGAAATGAGACTTCTCTCTTCCTTCCCGTCAGTGTAAGCATGGGAGACTGGCACCAAAAGTACATCCAGTAGTTTAACTGGTTTAGCTGTGTACAGCCATCTCCAATTGCATTCACTTCAGGGCCACCATAAGTCCCTGTTCAGCTGCAGGCCTGAAACTGAGCCTGCTTAGGAACAGGCATTGAAGTCTAGTTAATGACTGCACTGCTTGGAGTAGCAATTACTTCATTCTGGGAGAGTGTGAAAATCCCATGGAGCCACGGGAAATGCTGCATTGTTCAACTGGCCGCTCTGTACATACATGAACAATAGGGGCTGTTTCACAATGCCAGGTTTGACAGTTAAATAAGTTCATTAAAAAAAATTACAGTCTAGCATATGTGGCATGAGACCACCGACAAATTCTGACAGTCACACCAACAACAATACATTATGTTTCTGCCTAAGTATGTACTTTGCACCTTCATAATCTAAGCCTTTGCTTTTTTTCTGTAACTATTTGCAAAGCAGTAATAAATACTCAGGCTCAGAAAAGAAGTATTTCTCATGCCTGCTACTTAATTAAAATTTATAGACTCAAGACTAGATTGGTCTAAGATACATTTTTTCAAGTATTCTCTTCTTGTTTATAGTACAACAGTAGTACCTTATTGCACATTGTTTCTGAAGGACTTTCTTCTACAAGTGTGGGAAATTATTTCTTTTGGGGCACTTGACAGCTTTGAACCCTGGCAAAATGACTTTCCCTTTCCGATACAGATCATCCTGCAAACCTTTGTTCATCCTCTGCACCAAGAGCTTCTCGTAGAGCAGTGGATGGTAGGCCCCTAAGGTACAAGCTGCATCGTAGTAGAGTTCATGGTAGTGACACAGGTCGGTCTGTCGGACTGAAGGGATGTATTCATACACGTGCACTTCATTACACATGGACATCATGATGAGAATACCTGGAGCAAGAAGTGAAAACAAAAGTGAACACTTTTCTCACAGAAGTTTCCCTGCAATCATCCAATCTGTTTTTTCTTTCCTGCTTTTCTTTGCTGTTGAACACCTTAAGTATTCTGTAAAATCATTAAGTGAAGCAATAGTTCCTTTTGTTAGAGCAGCTTTCACTTGTCCCTGGTACATAAAGACTGTGGTCCCTTTAGAGTCAACAGGGTAGGACAACAGTCATAAAGTAAAAAGCCTATAAAGGACTTGCATACCACCATCAGCCTCGAGTGAGAAGACTGCTCTTTTCCATCTCCCCCCATTTACCCTATGGACTGTACACAAAATATCCAGACAAGAAAACATCTCCACCTTAGTACAACGTTGGTCTTTCTTAATCTGAACCAATTCCACTTTTCCCATCCACTTTCTTCTCTCTAAGCAGGAAGACATGGCCAAGAAGGAAGCCTAAATACATGCACGAGGGCATATACAGAAACATCACCCGTGTGGTGGTGGCACAGAAGCCCACAGCTTCCGACAATTCTGTGAACACTCTCATGGAGAGACACCAAAGAGGAATTCCTACTTAGACCAGTGCTGTCAATGAAAAGCCCCTGATCACCTCCTGCTCAGCAAGGAGAAATCCAGAAAATGCCAACCCATTTTTTCTGCCACAAGCCAATGGCAGACTATCATCAGCACTATCAGTTGTGGTCTTTATAGCCCTGAAACAAGAGAAATCTTACTGTTGCAGCTGCACATTTTCAGAGGGACTAATACCAGATACTGATCAACTGAACTGCCTAACCTACAATACTTTCACATCAATCACAGCTTTTGGAAATCTTTTTTGTTTCACATAGCCATGTGAAAGGAAAATGACATGAAGTAAGCCTTAGACATGATTTTTTTTTTTTAAGATTTCACTTAAAAAGTAAATTTGTGTGAAAAATGTATTGAAGTACTTGTCGCAGTACTGGTGTCCCTATCTGTTGAATATGACTGTCAGCTCTCACAGGAGATAGCTGTATAATTCTGCTCACGTGGCACTCATAGATGAGAACTGATGTAACTGTTGTTTGGGGTTTTTTTCTGCACAACAGCTTTGGCATCATCGAAGGTGTTTTGGGTAGATCTCAGAAGTGAAATGATTTAACATAAAAAATTATTTTGGTTCGTTAACTAAGCAAAGCCATTTTCTGAAGTTTAGTTTACAGTTTGGGAACACAGGGATTTCAATGGCTTGCTAATGAAAAGAACCCTATGTTCTCCCTGCTGTGTATCATTAGATTATCAAAATGACTTTTCCCTGACTGATGTGTGAAGTAACTGAAAATGAATTACTTATGTGATTAAATCTTCTTTTATCATAAATTAAAGGTTCTGAAAATATTTTATACTGTTCTACAGCTTTACACTCTACAGAATCTAGTCTTAGAAAAGCTAAGCATATCAGTTCTGAATGAATTTTAGCCTTAAGCAGCAAGGAACACATATTCATGGTGAAAAACTATTTAATCCCTATTAGGACAAAAAGTACAAGCTTAACAAACTAGGTTTCCTTGCCTTGAAGATGTCAGAATTGTAACCTGCCAAGCACCTATGTCTAGAATTGTTTGGTTTTCTGTTGTTTTAGTTTTACAAATGCTTTCGTCAGCTTTTCCACTGCCAACCTCCTTCCTCCACCAATGGAGAGCCCATATGCCACTCCAAGGTAACAGTTATCCAGCTGAATCAGAAGGCAGATGGTGGAAACGTGTGCAATGAAGAACCACATCCAGGAACAGACAGTAAAATGACTTCTCTTCTGTGCCCAGAGCCAAGCCTGGCACCAATTTCAAAAGCTAAACCACCATCTTAGGAAGACTGGCTCTGATGGAAAGT
This sequence comes from Ptilonorhynchus violaceus, assembly GCA_013397565.1. Taxonomy (NCBI): domain Eukaryota; kingdom Metazoa; phylum Chordata; class Aves; order Passeriformes; family Ptilonorhynchidae; genus Ptilonorhynchus; species Ptilonorhynchus violaceus. The sequence continues at coordinate 1,204,313 of VZRJ01002170.1, read as the reverse complement.
ACAAGCCTTAACCAAAGTGTTTTATTTCACTGCCACATTGCCAAGCTAACTTTAAAAGTAATAAAGGAAGTTGCCATTTGTGGGATTGGAAAACTGTCAAGAACAAAAATTGTGACTCCTTAATAAAAGAAAAGATAGCCACTTAACTGCCGGGTATTGTTCAATGATGACAAAATTTTAAGCAATATACTTGACTTTCCTGTAAATTAGTTAGTGGAGGACTTAGAAGTGGTAGGGTTTTAGTTTTTAGTCATCTGTGGTTCAGTGTCCTCCAGAATCAATCTAAAAGGCACATTGGGCTATCTAGCTTAGCTCCTTACCTTTCCTGCCTTGTTCCATCCAGACCATGTTTTTGGATTTCAGATTAGGTTGCTCATAAATAACCATAACTTCTACTCACATTTTTGCTCATGCTGGACAATGATGTTTGGCAGGAAGAAAAACAGTGACTTGGCAGGTTATTTTTTGCATGGTAACAGCTAATTTATAGCCCATTCTTGTGTCAAAGTCTGAAAGATGAGCTACACCAACAAAGAGATTACCACATACAGAAGTATCCCTGTGCTAGAGGTTTATCTGTCCTGGTGAAATCAGGAGCACTCCTGATACTTCAGACCTCGTGTACATGTCAAATGCTCAACCCTAGTCTGGGGAAAAGTGGTGCTCAGTGCCAGACTGTTTCTCCTTTAGCATCTCTAACACCACAGACCTCCAGCCAATGGGACCAACAGTATGATAGAACCAGAACTCCCATCCAAACCATTTTAGGGTGAGATCCCAAGGCATGCAGGATTACACGCTCCATCTACATGAACCTGAGGAGATAGGTCCCTCCACTTAGCTGTCACAGACCCCAGATTCTCCCTCAAAATGATCTGCTCCTGCTGTTTTCCACTATATTAAAAAATAACCAAAAAACCAAAAAAAACCCAAGGGGATGGAGAAAGAAAAAAAAATACAACGTTCTTTTTGGAAAGGAAGCCATCTTCTTTGCATGAATACAGTCCTCTCTAACAATAGAGAAAAAATGGGTTAATTTTTGTCTCTGGCGTTGGAGGAGGTGAATCCCCCTCCACAGGGGGCAGCCCTAGTGTTGTAGAGCCATTACTGCAAACTCAGTTTACAAAAAACGTTAATTGAGCATCTTTAAAAGAATAGCAGCAGTTTAGACCACTAGGACATTTACATCAGTCTATGTACTAGGACATATTCAGTTTTTACTCTATTTTCTTTCTAATGCCATGTCTAGGTTGCTTTTCTAAGTCCCTAAAACAGGGCTGCCAGCAGAGCTCCCTGGACTACAGGTCTCACATTCCATCCCATGTTTTTACCGCTCTTTAACTCAGTTTCTCTCTTTGCTTGACTTTAGCAACATTGCAGTGAGTTACTGACATCTGTATTCAGCACGTGTAAGTGTGCCAAGCTGTCTATATTTTCATCGACCTTACAACTCAGTTTTCCCACCTTCCCTTCTCTCCTCCACTTAGCTTCAGTGATATAAATTTTTTTAGTCAGCAATAGCTTTTTGGCTATTTGGTTACTTACATGACCCCCAAAATATTTTTACATTATGGTTTTAGTTCAAAGATAAAGAAGAGGTATGTGCCTGACTGCTTACTGACTTAATCTTGGTTCCATTAACTTGTTTTGCTTGCCTGTCTATTCTGAAAAGTCCCACACTGCTTCCCATTTGTTATCTCTACACATTTCTTTCTGTAGTATTGCTTCCTATGTTTCTCTTTTGTGGCTGAATTTCTTGACATTTTCTCCCACATCTGTAGTGTCCAAGTGTGCCTTGTTTATTTCCTATCCCTGTACTGCCCTCAGAGTAGGTCTTATTTCTTTCATCTGCGTACTTTTCACATCACTGCCCAATTCAATATCATCTGCAGGTTTGTTCCATATCTCAACACTCCTCCAGGATTATCAGTATGAATGAAAACCTTATTGTTTGATAGCCTGGAGGGTGAAGAATTTCCATATGATACACTTCAATATTTGTCTTTACTAACAGTCCTGACATTAATTTTCAGTCAATGCACAATTATTACATATAAAACAGCACAGACTGTCTTACACATGACCTAAGGAGCTATTAATAAACAGGATGAGACAGTCAGTCATTGTCCCAACACAATATATAGTCTTAACAGAATTAATCTTACTGAGATGTTCATGCCCATCTCTGACCTTGCTGGTCTAAAGGATTCTTTACAGACAATGCAGGACACAGGTATTTCTAGGGCAGAACTCATCTGACTTGTTTTAGATGTCTCCTTTAGGATGTGTTGAATTGTTCACTTTCCTTTAAGTGTTGTTTCTCTCCACTGACTAGACAGAAACTGAAAATAAGTCTGGCACGTGGCTATGAAGAACCTTCTCCTCTACTCTCCTATGTAAGTAGCTTTTGGAGTTTCATGAAAAAATAATATAATTGGCTTTTCCAGGAGCACTGTGAGAAGAAATAAAAGCAAGGTGTGACCAAATGTGCCCCTGGTGCAGTTACCCACACCTGAGATAGGTATCAAAGGCTCCTTTGCTGTCAGCAGAAGAAAGTGGGCACTTTCAGGAAGCTGTGCACGTCTAATAGATCATACAAGCCATTCCCTAGAAGTTCCTGTTTCTTTTCTGTTGGCTGTAGGGGAAGCCTGAGTGGCAGCATGGATACCTGCACTCTCAATATGGGGTGAAAATTTCACATGTTGAGGGGATTATGGGTCTCACAGTAATATTTAAGAGGTGCCTATTTTTTGCTCTAATAAGTCTGAGGGTGACTAACACAAATACAAACCTGCACTGGAAACAGCCAAAACTAGGAAGCACATGTCCTGCTCTCTGACTGAGCCAGCCACAGACAATAAACATAGGGCAATTTTACGTGCAAGGATTAAGCTGAGGGGAGATGTGGTTTTTTTGCATTCATAAGTATTAAGGTACAGAAATGGGAGTAAAAGCAGAGAAGTACAAGTATTTAGGGAAGGCCAGTAGACATGCACAACTTAAGAAAACATAAAACCTGAAAGGGAAAGTCTATAGGCTATCTATAGCATGCAAACATCAAAAAACATTTTAGATCTTAAATATCCAACCTATATTTCACATTAAGGAAAAGGTCAGTGTATCTGGCCTGATTTTAGCTTTGACAAATATGACTGATGCTACCATACATTCAAAATCACAACTGAGGATAATTCTGCATAGACCACTCAATCTAACACCCTTGCTGGATTTTCAAAAGTCCCATTTGGATTACAATTGTAAAAATGGAAAAATGCAAAATAAGTCTGCCTGTATTATAGTAAAACATTCAGAGGTGTGATTTGTGAATGTTTCATAGTTGAATGGCAATGTTTGTGAATACCCAACTGGACATGAAAAAAGAAAGAATGGGGGCATAGAATACTCTTTGAAAAATACTTTAAAATACATTACTCCAAAGAAATGACGTGGTTGTCAGAAAAACAGTCAAATGCAGTGTTATAACAGTACAATAGTAGATGTTAAAACAGTATTATGTATTTTGAAATATTATATATTAGTATTTCAGAATCCTTAGAAATGTGTGTTATCTCTTCTTGGCCATTTAGCTAAGATCAAATGTAGTGTAGTGTAGTACTTTTTTTTTTTCCTATTTGGCAGATATCTGTGGTGTTAGGAAGTGTTTGGTATAGTTTAAACTCAGTCCAATTGGCACAAATAAACTGAGCTTTTACAATCTGCACTGAGAACATTTAAACTAGAATTACATGAAGATTAAATTCCTTGCATGGATGGTTTTTACAAATGAACATATACTATAGATTCTAATCAAAACGCGAAAATGTTTTTCAATTTGTTCTTGGCAATTTGAAAAACTCCAAAGGTTTTGATTTTCCAACATGAATCTTGTATGGTGCCACTAAGCTTTGTGGTTAGCACTCTTAAAAAAGAATGTTCTCTAGTTTACAAATAAATAAAATATAGTTTAATATACCTGACTCAGCAGATGCTGTATAAAAGTATCTAGAATTATAAATGTAATTCAATCATTCAGGAAGAACACAGAATCATTTTAACATAGTGTAAGAGATACTGAAAACATTTAAATACACATAATCTGATTATTATACTCATAATGTGTCTCATTTCACACACACCACGAATTCAGTTACAGAAAATAATTTAGCTAGATACACTAGTATGTTTGTGTTTGATAATCTGTGCACTTAAAAAACATTACAAATAAGCATAAAGCATTTAGAATGTACAGCTTTTTATATGCTAGTCTACTTCTATAGTCTCTCTTGATTGGATTGCAGGTACCACAGAAAAATGTCACTCCTTGAAAATGGGCCAGATGTGCCTCAGTTTTTCTTTGGAACATGCAGTAAAAGTAGTTCTAGCTTTTTAAAACACTGCATTTCTAAAAAAAGCTTCTTTTACCTCTGTTTAGTTCATGAACTATGTGAAAAATACTAACCACAAGAAAATAAAATTATTTATCAAAGAATTGTCACCAAATGGCCCTGTGCCTAGCGTAATAATTTGTGCAATACTTGTCATCTTTGATGTATAGATACTAGCATTACATAGTAGACCTGGAAAATGACATATTTATCACTTACTGGTGAATGCAAAAAACTCTCCATTAGTCACAATAATATATTGTGTAATATGAGCGTAGACTGAAAATTACTGACCAGTCATATAATGTAACTTTAAACGTATTATTCAATCTTGGGTGATACATCAGAATAGTAAAGATTTTTTTCTGTGATTTAAGAGGAGAGTTTGCTCTTTTAAGTCTGTGTTTTGGGAAGTGGGAGATACTCAAATTTCAGTGTGCTTCTTTTTAGAAGAAGAATAATTTAAAGCTTATGTATTGGAGGTATTATTTATTTGTATGCTAATACTTGAACAACACCGAGCTGGGAAGAGTGAGCACTATCCTGTTCCTTCACCAACTGCTGGCAAAACAGCTGAATAACAGTAATAAAGGCAACTCTTAATATGTCTAATTGTTTCTTTCAGTTCATGAAAGTGTGTTTTTTTTTTTCTAAGCAGAGCTGGAGATCAGCTGCATACTTCTATGCAACATGCTCTCCAAAGCCATTTTAAATTTAAGTTCTTAGTCATACAACACCCTGCTAATGTTGCAGTGTAATGATAGCCTTGCTTGTACTATTGTCTTGATGCGTGCAAATGAAGATTAAAATGCTATCAACTATTAATGATGTGTAACTGTTAAAACTGCAATGTCAACTGTAAAGCCTCAAACAACAATTTTTTTCTCCCAACAATAAAGTAATTTGGGCTTAGTTATTTTGTGTTCAGTGGATTGTATGTTATGCTAAAACTTCTAGCACACAGCAAAAACTACCACCTACACAGACAACCTAAAATGTAAGCATCTACACAGTTCATGTTTTGATTTGGGAGTAAAAAAAAAAAAACCAACCCAAAATATTGCAGTCACAGCTTTCAGCTAGCTTTTGAAAAGATAAAAGTTACTGTTCTTTATATAAATGTGAATTTTAATTAACGTCACCTCTGAAGAGGTAAATTAGCAAAGTGTACTAATGGACTATGGTAAGTAGAAATTTATAGAAAATCCAGTTAGTAAACAGTAGAGAGGAGCAAAATCTTCTCAGAAAAGCCTTTATATAATCTAGACATTATTAAAAAGCCCCCAAACTTTCTGAATGTACCATCCCATCCAATGAACAGAGAGTGGTGCTCTTGAGAAACTCAAAAAAGCAAGTTTTAGTCTTGGTCTACAGATGACAAAAATTTAAGGTCAGAATAGTTTGTTTACACTGGCTACCAAAGAGGGTATGGGAAGTCTTTTTTTACAGCAGAACAGTAACAGTAGAGACTGCCAATTTATATACTATCAGATTCAATTAAAAACTGACCTTTGATACATACAGAAAGAGGGGAGGAAGCCTGAGTTCATATTTCACAGTGAAAGACTTATTAATAGGAAGTGAAGAGGTAACTTACTTCTGCTGTCAAAAGGTAGGGAAAATCCTTCCCTGGTAACAGTGCCAGTTTAGAATTTGCCAGTGGAATCCAAATGCAAGATTTGGTGGTTGGATGCTTACATCTCTTCTGAGAAAAATGGCGTAGGTCCAAGTCCAAGGAAAGATGTAAACATATCAATACTCATTTAGGACACTCATTTTTCAGCCAAATGTGAACAAACAACTTTAACTGTGAAAAGCCACCATGGCAATTGCCTAATGCTAACGCAAGATGATGAGAATACTGTGCAGAGATTTGTTTAAAAGCGTGAAGGCAGCAGCTGTGAAAATGATGCAAAATATGCAGGAATGGCTTCTCAAAGCTCTTATAAGGATTAGACTGGGAAGACAAAGGGTAAATGATTTATAATGAGGAGGGACATTGGCAAAGCTATGACATTCCACATAAGGCAAAGTTACAAGCCATCAAAAGTCCACACTGGTGTTTCAGCAAACAAACCAAAAATGACTCCCAGATTAAAATCAAAAGGTTGGTTTACCCTGTTGGACCTTTATACACAAAGCGCACCCCAACCCCTCCCCCCAAACAATCCAGCTCTCCCCATCCTCTCCTCTCCCCTCTAGAGCTGGGACATGCACTGCACTTCCCTCGCCCCAACCAGCAGCTGTCACAATGCCATTGCCTCTCCTCAGCAACACCGAGCTGGTGCAGAGCTGACGTAGCAGGGTTGTAGGGAGGCAGGGGGGCTAGGCAGAATTTATGCTGATATAGGGCACCCCATACCCCAAAGGAAATGCAAAAACCATTATTTTCACTAGCTCCCACGTGGTGAAAAAATCAGAGGAAAAGTCCTACCTCCTCTCTCTCTCATTCCTCTAAAATCAAAGCATGTGAGAGACTACCTCTTCCCCACTGGCCCCTTTTCCAAGAGACTTAATAATATTGTGACTTAAGTACTGTAATACAGTTATTAACATTGTAAAAAGATTCCCCTGACATCAGTCACTGTGGAAGGATGCTGACTCATTGCTGCAGAAGAACACTGTGAGGACACATTCCACCAACATTCTCCCTTTGGGAAGATTCAGTTTCTTATAAATAGTGGTAAGAGGCAGAAACAGATACAATCATCAGGTGAAAAATGTAATTGCCCAAAAACTAGTAAGACCATGCTAAAACATTTCTGATATTTGTGAAAGGACACAGTCTGGTGTTTCCATGTTTTAATTTATACATTTTCCAATTTTGTAAACTGGGCCCACTACAGGCTAAAAAGCTTGGAACAAAAGTGTCTCACTTGACCCAGAACCAATTTTTTAACCTTTTCCATGTAAACAGAATCATTATGGTCCATGCTTTAAATTGCTTAGATTCAGAAATACATATCTCTATTTGACAACAGCCCATTTTCATTCATATAGCTGTTTTGAGCACAATGGTATTTAGTAGTGTGGCCATTTACAAAACAATTTTCTCTTCTTGAAATTAAGACATTCATTTTGTATGATGGCCGCCACTTAATCTTTCTATTAATTCTATAGAAAATAATTTAATAGATTTTATAAGAATCAGGTAGAAGTTCAATGTTCAGGATACCCCTGTCATACAGGTGCACTCAGTTGTGTCTGCCAGCTTCAGTTCCAACAGGAATATTTGCTGCATGAGTGATTGAGAGATACCTGACCTGAAGACCAACATGACTTTTCAGATTTCTGCCAAGCTGCATTATATTTTTTATGCTTTATCTTGCCCTTTATGTCCCTTACAATATGCAGTTGCTGTTTCTGTGCTACCTCTGAATTTAGATTATGTTACATGTGCAATGCATAGACATTAATTCAATAAGGTTACCAAAACAGAAAGCCTCTCCCTAACAAAATATCTAAAATGCATCTATTAGAACAATAGGGAGGTATGCAATGAGGTGGGTATGATACCAAATAAGCTTGCCTTTGCACCTTGTTTTTTTTAAAGTTAGTAACAGCATAACAAAAAGCACTGCTCCTTGGAAAAGAACAATAAAATCCCCACTAGAGGAGAAGGCAGCAAATTTGCATCTGTACACACAGAGTATACTTATCTGTACAGCTTTTGTTGTTAAAATTTTGCTTGTTTAATGGTTGATATTTTCAAAGCTTTCTCTGCTTGAAGGATCTTTTTTTGTCAGTAACATTTAGATTTGGGATTGAAGATTACTGTTCTATTCTCATAGTGAAATTAATTCCATTTCTTCAAAGAAAGCTTTTGAAGTGTTTTTTTATGTATGGTGGAAGTACAGATTGACAGCACAATGATCCTCTTCACTATTCTTACGATCAGCAGCTGCTAACCTATTTTTATCAACAACTTCATTGCTACAAGAAACACTTCTGCAAAATGTGAATGCAGCTGGTGAGATCATTCCACATGAGCTTCTCCCTATGAATTTGTACAAGCAGATTCCAAAAAAAATCTCACTTCAAGAAGTAACCAACTGCCAAGCCATGCTCCTACAACACACAAGGCCTCCTTTTCTTTCCAGGTATGCACAATCCACTCAGGTCACAGATGGTCATCTCCCAGACACCTTTATATCACCCCTCTGAGAGCTTCAGTACCCTCTCTAAGGCCTTTGGTGTGTTTCACAATATCTTAGGATGCCACTACTGCATACAGAACCCAAGATAAATACTCAGAACTCGTTTTCCTATATCAGATGCAATCTCAGGTGTCTTTGCTTTCAGATTCAGATACAAAGAATAAAAACATTTTCTGACTGCAGCAAATATGTAAACCAATATCACAGTGAGGAAAGGATGGAGTTTCTAAAGCAGAAGATGGTATTTGAAGCTCTACTGCGCTCCATGTCCCTGAAAGTATGAGCAACGATGACCCTGACTCAGCCTTGCTACTCTGACTACTTGCATCCTTTAGACATTCACAATCAGGACCTGTGGTGCATCAGGTAAGTGGTTTTGCTGTATGAATTATGGGCACAGTGCCAAATTATCGCCCAAGAAATACTAAAGAAGGACCAAAAAATACAGAGAAACACTACTGCTTCCAGTGAAGAAGAGAAGAGCTCAGACCGAGTACTGGAAGCCCTTGGCCTGTGTAGGGAATACAGCTCTACCTGCCATTGATTTCATCCTCTCTTTATGATCTACCATCTGCTTTCACCTGTCTGATGATTCTCTGCTCTATGACCCCAACCAAAAACTTCAGAATTGAGCAAGTCCTCAACAGATAAATTAATATGGAATAATAGAAATTTCTCACAGATATATATATATATGTTTTATAGATCTGGTACGCATACTATGGATGTGAAGGGCAAGAAAGCAGAACATCAAATTCACTGAACTGCCTTCCAGTTCTTATACCGTGTTTTTGCTAGTCATTGTTTCTGTATAGAGCACCAAGTACAAACAGTACACATGTACTTGACTTGATCCTCATGCAATGTACACATTTTATATATTTTTTTAATCTAAGATGTCTGCTGGGACCATCTTTGAAACACATACCAATAAACCCTGAAGAAGGAGGGTTGGGCTGTATCTTCTCTTTAGTGTTCTCCTGAATGATGTCCCAGAGCTGCCATATAAACTTTGGATGGAGGATGTAAAATGGCTGGGTTGGATTCTTCCTGCGGTGCTGTACATAGGGAGTGAACAGATTGTAGTCTGGCTTCTTGTACCACTGGGAGGAAAAAAGTCAGGTTTTTTTAATAGTATTAAACATGTTTAGAACATTACATGTACAATAACATAAACTGGCTTCATTTGGGTTCTGCAGAAAAGAAGTAAAGGCAGCAAAGCAGCCTGCACTGGTGGATGCTTCTGCTAGAAAGGAATTCCTCACTCTGGGCTATTCTGTTTCCTTTCTTCATACAGAGACTCCCAATAAGTAATTGACTGATGTGGGATGAGCCAAGCCCATTTACCCCTCACATATCCACATTAAAGAAGAGATTCAAAGAGCTTTGACATGATATCTGGGCCTGGGGGTGAATCTTCCTCTGAAAGTGTTCCTGTCCCTGATGGAGGCAGCAGCAGCAGCACATGACGCAGGCTGATGGCAGCCTGCGTAGGAGGCAGGCAGCCTCTGGCATCTGTTGCTAAGGGAGTTCAGCAGATGAAGGCTTACTTTCTACTCTGCAGCCTGCTCAGCTCTGAGCTCCCTGTGCCAAAAGCCATCAGATCAACTTGTCTACTGGAGATGCAGCAACAGCCAAAGCAGAGACTCCCCCAGTGACAACCAGATGGACATCTGCTGCTCTCAGGGAGGGGGTGGATGGCAGGACACAGATGTCTGTGGGACAGTGGATATAAAGGGAGGCCTGAGAAATCGGAAAGGCACCCAAAGAGATTTTCACTAGGATGTTGTATTTCATTTGGGAAAGCAGAGGGGAAGGCGGGGAAAAATGGATGCAATTTTTCACCTTTCCTGACAAAACCTCCTTCTGAAATCTAACAATGTTCCCTCCTTGGCAAGCACACAGAAAAGTCACTGTTATGTGAAATCAGCAATGTTTTATCAAATAAATCCCATCATCCATGTACAGTAGCATCTCAGGACAGTCCACTCCAGTAAAAGTTTTTGACCAATAAACCAATTTTGACCAGTTCATATAGAAATAGCATTCTCCACTCAAATAAAGACAGATCCTGGGGTTCTTTGTGAAAAGGGGGAACCAGGAGACTACAGTAGTAAATATATTCATTTTCTTCAGTGCTTTCAACAGATTGGAAAGAAAGGTCTAAGTGGACATCTTACCACATTTAAATTTGCAGAGTAGGGAGCAGGATCCCAGGCTACTAAGATGACATCTTTATACAGGGAGCTGTCAACAAAGTGATGGTTTGGATTGGTGAGAATCTGCAAACATAGATGCAAAGAATTGCACAGCATTAAAAGCAAGTGGGATCCAGAAAAATGGCAAAATCCTTCTCTCAAATGAACAGTCCTACCCACACTGCTGTTTGTTATGCTTTAGTTCTGGTTGATTTTAAGCATCTTGTTTTGTTAAAAAAATATACAAAAAAAGCTTAACCATAAACAGCACTCAAGACAGTTTGAAGTAGCAGTATGCTGAATTACTCTCCATCTGTGAGGGATGTGATGGGACCACTTGAGATGCTGCATAATGTTGTATCAACATTACCATGTATTCTGGAACCTGAAAACGAAAGCTACGTTATTTCTGATCGCCTGCGGGATCCTCTTGGACACAGAGCAGCTTGCTTTGAAGGGCTACAGCCCCTAAGGGTAATGCCTTTCCCTGCCATCCAACCCCAACTGCCTTTTTGGTTGATTTTTCATTTCAACAGCAAGTCGGTCTCATTTCAATCCAAAGATGCAAATTAGACCATGACTGTACAAACTGGTATATCTAGAAGAACAATTCCAACAATAGGCACGTAATAGGGCTATTTCTGAAGTAACTGTCATTTTGCTTGAATCTACTGCTTTCATATAAGTCCTTTGTGCATCTCCCGGTACTCTGCCTGATCCTCCCACCCCACTGGAAGTTTACTCTTCACTCCTGTTGGCTCATCCCTTCCAGGACCCTCCATGTCTAACCAGATCTCTTTGATTCCCGGTGCATCCAGTGTCAGGCAGGTTTGAGCTGAATGATTTCAGCATTGGTCGAAACAGCATGAATTTTGTTCCAGCTGTTAAACTAATCAACATTCCAGACAAATAAATTCATATTAATTTTCATTTCCCTTTAGGATCCAATGAGCCATATTTGATTATGCATATTTTTCTTCAGAAAAATAATATTGTTGCCATAGCAATATTCTTCCTACCATAAACTTTGAGTTTAATGATTTCCATCTACAGTAAGAACAGAATTAGTCATGCTGCCATCAGCATCCCCAACTCCATTTCTCAGAGCAGTTTTCACCTCAGAATGTAAACTCCTTTTTTGAGTACACAGAGTAAACCGACTAAAAGGTCAAGATTTTAAAAGCTTGGTTCCACAGTTACCACACAAAGGAGCTCTCACTTGCCTTTCAGTAAAGCAAGAGTCCTCTGGAGGTGTTGTCCACACAAATTTTGCTCTCAGTGAGTCTGCATTCATATGTATGAGATGAGTTTTTTCTGCAATAACAGTATCTGTTGCGGCTGCACAGGCTTCCTTCACGTCCTTTGGGCTTTCACAGAATATGAAGGAAGAAGGGGTCACAGCAGCCTTTTAATGAAGTGAACATAGGAATTTCCAACAGCAAGAAGGGAAGGAGGGTCAGTAAACCTGTACATGTCCAGCTTCAGTACCGGTAGGAAAAGCAACTTCCATCAAGTGGCCTGTGCAGATTTCACTCTTGGAGAGGGCAAGGCTAGTTTCTCAGCAGGTGGCCAGACTATCACAGGTGGCTTTCTGACCTCTTTGAAGGAGCACAAAGGTGGTGGGAATACAAACACTTGTGAGGAAGCTGTGTGAGCTGACCTGACCAGAACTTCAGCCATGCCCTCTGTTTTCTTGAGAGGCCTTGTGGGAAGCAAGTCTTACACAGCACAGAGGAGAAGACCATGGGACCCTCCATTACCATCCCCGTGGGAGAGTGCAGCAGCTCTGGCAGCCAGAAGGACCCCAGTCTGCCCTGTGTGGAGAGCGGCTAATTTAGCCATTTAATCTCTGAATTCACTGAGGAGCTAGCAAAGCTCAGATCACTCCCTGACAGCATTTCTCTCTTCTACAGGGACCCTACTGAGTCTAGTAAACTATAAAGAGTTTCTAAACCTTTCTCCTCACCTGGCACAGGAGTTCAGGCATGGTCAGTGTCAGAACATTTTGGCTAACAGTAAAATGGAGAATCATCGAAGAAAAGGAAAAAACCCCAACAAAACCAAAAAAGGAAAATAAAATACAGGAAAATCAAAGTTCCCTGATACACTGATTTCAGCACTAAAGCCAGAATAAGATATTTCTGCTTTCTTCTCCTGAAGAAAAGAATGGGGGCATATATAACCCGGATCACTTCAAAGATCTTATCTGTTCTGCAGCCTCACCTACAAAATGAGTGTGAAGGAATTACAGTGAACAGTCCTCTTTATGATGGCAAAGAACATGAGCTTATACACATAAAAAACACACCCTCCAAGAACAGACTCAGCATGGGCAGTCACTCAAAGTAGAAGAAAAGAGATATAAGAATAAGAATTACAGTAAATGAAAATTTTGCTCTCCTTCTACACAAATCAGTGTGTGCAGAGCATGCTACATGGCCAACCATACTCCTAGTGTTGACTAAGCAAACTCATCATTTCAATATGTCATAAAATTTCACAGTAATTCTGTTGCTGATTTTTTATCTGCATTTCATAAAGAGGAAAGTGGTTTGGTTTGTCCAAGACTGGAATTCAGGCAATAGCATTTTCAAAATTGAAAAACTAATCTCAACCATAAGGTGTCACTGTAGCTCAATTCACAATTATTTATTTACACCCATATGCAGAAAATCCCATTTTCTGTTGTTTCCACTCAAATGAACAAACTCACCTTATATGTAATACCCAGTGCACATTAAAGTTTTTTACTAGTTCTTTCCAAATTTTTAAAGAATGATGACTTGCCTAAAGTTACACATTAAGACAAGTCAGTTCCCATTCCTTTTGCCTTCCAGCAAGGAAATAATTGGGGAACTGGAAAATATGAGAGAAGAGCTTTGGGATCACCACAGCCTGAACTTTGTGAAGATCCCGGGGGCAATGCGGTCAAGGTCTTCCATACTGACAGCTCTGGCATCCTGCAGAGCCTTTACAGATGTAGGACACACGAGAAGCTTTACAAACCAGTGCTCTGATACAAGGCTATCGAGTAACTACTGCAATCACTCTACACTGACAGCAGTGTGAATATCTCTGTAAGGGAAAACTTTCACCTTCTCTACCTCATGACTGTTGAATCTCTAGCTGCTTCCCAGATCACCCAACACTTTCTCACATGTTATTAACTTAATGTCATATTGTACAGAAGAGACATTGACTTGAATTCAGAAAAGGAAGGTCTTACCTGAGAGTTAATGATCCGTATGGTTGTTTTATTTCCAACATCTTTTTCATAGCCACGTGTTGGAGCAGAGTTAAATCTTAAAACGGCATCATGAGAATCTAGGAGCATAAATGAGGGAGTAACTCTTTTTTTCTTAGTATATAGAACAGTAAAATAAAACCAATTATCTAAACAAATAGAAAACTTACACTTCTCCTACTCTTGATATTCTAAGGATGATAAACATTCTACTACGCACAAACAAAATTGCTCTTGCATCTGCCATATGTTATTAACATAAAAATCCACCGGAAGAAAGTTCAGAATCATCTATTAATTTAGCACGCAGTACTTATATACTTCTCTTAATTGGATAGACTTGGTGTGGGAAGATTATTAGTACACCTAGTACACACAATTGCTCACTACTTCTATCACAAAATTTACAAAGAATTACTCCATGGAAAAGCGTGTAAACTGCAAGGACATCTAATTGCACATTTGAATGAATAACAATGCTTAACTGAAAGATTGTGTTTCACAGTATTTTATAATACCTGAAAATCTCAGGCTACCCCAAATCTATTAATCATACTGTGTACTTATTCTCAAGCTCAGTACAAGTCTTAAAGAGCCTCTGTAGGGAAGCCAGCCCACACATCTGCTCACACACAGAAACCTGAGAATCCCTTGACAGCAAACATCTAACAGAGCTGAACTGTCAAAATTTCCCCACGATTTGCTGACCTTGGAGTCATGGAGAACAGAAAGCAGCTATAGGTCAAGTATGGGTCAAGGGCGGATGCCATGTGCAAGCCTCCGTGGGATAAGAGATAATCACCCTCCCAGTGCTTCCTTTAAGGGGATCTCAAAGCCCAAAAGGTGTGAAGGAGAGCAAGACACTATATCCACTGTCCAGAAACACACCGTCCTCGGCTGATAGCCTCCTGTCTGGTCTATTTTTATCCATTCTATCGATGGAAGCAGAGAATATGATTCAGGCCAAAATGGGCACAAAATGCCTTAACCCAGCAGTATTTTGTACAGCCGTTTATCTCTAATCACTTAAAATGTGTTGTCTGTAGCTCAAAAACTGGAGAAGGTAGAAGTCTCTAAAGATAACCAACATGCTTCAATGGAGTCTCAGCCTGATCCTATCAAACTGGGATCTTTCATCTTTTCCCACCTTTACCCTGCACTTCTTGTACTCCATACAAGGAAACACTGTGTGGCATGCAGCCAGCAGTCTGACCTCAGACATACATGTTTGCATTATGTTGTGTCTGAAAAGAGAGATTTTTGCCAGATGCCCAACAAGGCCAACCCTGCAGAAGCTAAGGAGTGGAAGTTCTTTCTTTGTCCCTATGCAGGGACAATCCTAGCCTCAACACCTAAACTTCATCTGCCTAAACACGAGCATCTTGATTGTGTAGGAGCCAGAGGAAATGAAGTCAATAGAAGCTGCAGGTACTTCACATATTTGGAGGAAGAAAAGAAATACCAAAGTTTGTTGTACTTGAAACCTGCTTATGAATTTAAGAACATAAATTTGGACCCATGATTGACAACTTTTAGACAATCTGGGGACTGAGAACTGGGAACTGGGTTAGGAAATGGAAATTGTATGGTTTGTAGCTTGAGAGACAGTGTGATGCATTTCCATCAGTGCTCATGCTGGTTCTTCATATCCAGATGAAAAACTTCTTCACCAAAAATGTATGACCAGGACACAGCTTAAAAGTGATAATAGCTGGTTTTAAGTCAACTGATTTTAAACTTAGTAAATATTTGTAGATAACCATTTTAAAGATCTAAAAGATTTGGGGTTTGATCACAGATCCCTAATACTTCCTCTGATGCCAAAATAATTGGTTCTCTCATTAAATAGCATGATCATGATGGGAGTGTTTGCTATACGTGCACAGTATTTCCATGCCTACTTTCATTTAAAAACAATCAGAGGGGTGGGGGAGAGGGAGGCCAAAAGGCAGAACACAAATTAACATTTTCGTTTGTGTTTGTAATAGGAACACAGAAGAGGGAGCTAAAGGCCTATGAAGGGAAAAGTCCTTCGCTGCTGCTCTCTTATGCCTTTTTTTCTCTTGGGAAAATAAATCATAGAATCACAGAATAGTCTGGGTTGGGAGGGATCTTAAAGACCATCTAGTTCCAAACTTCCTGCCCTGGGCAGGGACACTTCCACTAAGCCAGGTTGCTCAGAGCTCCATCCAGCCTGGCCTTGAACATTTCCAGGGATGGGGCACCCACAACTTCTCTGTATAATCTGCTCCAGTGCCTCACCACTCTCACAGTAAAGAATTTCCTCCTAACATCTAATCCAAGTCTTCCCCTTTTTAGCTTAAAGCCACTCCCCCTTTTCCTATCACTGCTCTAAGCAGTCACTTGGGCCCCCACAGTCTGGACCAAACCTTCTCCTCAGTCATCTGCCCATGGCCTGGGAGACACTTAGAAAAAACCTTCTGTGTCTCCTGGTGCCCCAACACTTCCCTGTACAACAGATACAAGATCTGAAAGTTCTATGTAGGCCTTATCAAACCCCATCTCTTTCCTTTAGGCAGCATTAGATGACAATTTCCCAATCAAATCCAAAGCTCTCCAGCAGAAAATGGCATAAGCTTCTGTACCCAGAAGCTTCCTAAGAAAATGGGTACACACAGGAGCAAGCAGGCCCCACACAGCATGTCAAGCACCCAAATCCATACCTGAGCTGCACCTAAATGTGTGCAAATACAACATAAAGAGTTTATTACATAATTATGTAAATATGTCACAATGTGCTAAGGATTCTCCAGTACAGCACTAATCCATACTGGTGTAAACTGGTGTACTGGGGAACATTGACAGAAGATTCTGTTTCAGTCAAGGATAACTGTAGTGGTGCAGGCAGTTGAGGCTGCCCAGATCCCAGAAAGAGAGGCTGGTCCTACAAGCTGGTGGTCTGGAGCAGGAGCAGAGATTTGACTGCTCACCCAGTGAAAACCAATCTGTCCCCAGGCTCAACAGCCAGCACGCCCTGTTACTACGGTAACTTGTCCTCCCCTCCCTGTTCCATGTATTAGTCTTTAAATATTCATTTCCCCTCATTAATATGTATTGTTTCTGGAAAGTTCTACTCTGTTCGATGCCCCGTTGGTTCCCTCCTGAAACTCCTTGCTTACCTTGTCCCTATTGGTTTATGTGTTACAACCCCGCCTTATCTCCACTCCCTGACCCTCAGATTATTGGTTACTGTTGCTCTCTCCGCTCCCACTCAGTGGGGTATAAAACCCTGTGTAACCCTGCCCCTGGGGCTTTTTCCGTCCCTGGACCCTTCACCTGCAATAAACCTGTACGTGGAACCTATACGGAGAGCCCCCTCTCGGCTTCTTTATCTCCACCCGCGCCCCAGAACATCCTCCCCGGAAAGCTCCCTCGGGTGAGGAACCGGTCCCTACGGCATGAGGGGGTTTGCGAGCCACCTGAGGTAGACGCCGCAGCTCCGGTGTGGGACAAAACAGCTATCCTCCGGGCTTTCAGTGAGGGGCAGCGCGCAATTCTACAGATAACATGTTGGAGAACGGAAGAACTGCTAAGCTTTTTCACCTCCAAGATTTCTAAACCAGTGAGGCTTCCTGTGAAAGTCGGCGTTACCCGGGTGTGATTTCGGCTGCAGGCCAGCTGGGCACCTTTCCTGTGCTGGAAGCCTATTCAAGTAGTTTGAGAACACTAGCAGCTCTAACATATCCCAGAGATTTAAAGGAAACCTATCTGTGTCAAAGAGATGATACAGTGTCATGAAACAAGTATTGGGATGTGAAGTCCTGGAAGATGGAGAGGATTAATGAGTGAACATCAAAGGGTTTATAGAGAGCTGAAGGAGATAACTGTTCTTGTTCCAGAAACAAGTTTGACACATACATTTCATCCTTCTTTCAACACTCTTAGCATACTGCACATGTACTATTAAAACGAAGAACTACTGAGATGTTAACACAAGTAGTAGCACTCATTTTTGAAAAGAAAAAATAAAACTGACCTGGATAAGTTTTATGGTTCCACAACCCTTTTCTGAATAGCTACCACAAAACTCCCATCTTGAAGTGGGGAATTCTGAGCTGACATCTCAGCACACCTGTAACCTCACTGACTCAGTGCAGCAATGGAAAAACAATGGGTGGAGATACTTGAACTCATTTAAATTCAGTCTCAGAAAAGAGGTCAGGGGACTTGATCTCAGTGCATGAAGCTACTCAAGGGTCTGAATTCTTTGTGAACTCTCAACATGCAAGAGATGAAGAGGACACACTACTGCTTCTTGACATGGAGACAAATGTCTGGGAGTTCCTCATGAGCCACTGCAAAATAAAGACCAGTACAACACAGGTTTGCAGAATAAAACCTGAACAAGGCTATATCTGCTGAAGAAATAAATGCATGTTACAGAAAAATGTTGAATACGGCAGATCTGATGAAACCAGTGCCTCCTTCATACTACAAGCTGTAATATGATCAGAAGGCATCATTGTTTTCTTTAAATTAGATTATGACTTCAGGCCTGATTTTCCTTTCAGTTATATTGTTCTGAAAGGGAACAGCTTCACTGGAGTCTATACGCTTACATTCATGCAGCTCTGGTGAGAGAGAACAACCAGACTTTACAGACCTGTGCTTGAGAAGAATGAACCTTTTGAAAGATAAACATGAACACACACATATACATATATATACACACGAATAGATGCATTTCACCCACCTATTTCGTCCCCTAGAGAGGAGTTCAATATTGCACCAGCAGACATAACTACTGCACAGCTCCCAAAGCCATGTGTATATAATTTGCCCAGTGGAATTTGGGGAACGTGCTTTTCCCATCCAAGAGTGGAGAAGGGAGCCTCCTTGCCATCTATTGTTTTCACATTCACTCTTTCTTTTAGCTCACAGAATAGCTGGTCTCCTGTCAACTTGGAGTTTCGCTTCCCCTTGAACCGCACCCCATGCTTATTGGTACTCAAATAATCTTTCATCGCCTTCTGCAGTCGAGGGTTTAGCATCTTGGAAGAGACATCCCCTTTCCAAAGCTTGTAAAGAAAGGATTTCGACATTGTGGAATACAGCCCATCCCAGTCATCAGATTCATCAAGCATCTGGCTTCTCCTATGCTTTGTGCTCCTTCTCCTCATTCTTCTCTGATGGCTCCAGTTGTTCTGCAAAATATTTACTTTTGGATCATTCACATCAGCTGAAATGAATTTTTCTATCTCTTGAAGGTTGTGTGACCGAGGCTGACCAGCAGCAAATAAATAATCATCATTCACTTGGTAGAAAGCACTTTTTGATTTTCTTCCTAACTGGGATGGAAAAAACTCATCTTCATTTCTAAAGGCATCTTCTAATACAGTCCATTTCTTAGAATTTCCGGTCCCCGATTTAAAAGTACCTAAGAGATCTTCATTAAGAAGTACCTCATTCCCATCAATGGTTTCAGAGAATGATGGATCATGAATGGCACCCATGATGACTCTCTGCTTGCCCTGAAGGGGCAGAAGTCTCTTAGTTTCAATGTAAGAAAAGGAACTTGGAACTGGTTCAGCAGTGTTGCTATCTGTAAAATAGATGAATATCACCAGGAAAAGCAGGCCCCATGCAAAGA
Source organism: Ptilonorhynchus violaceus (assembly GCA_013397565.1). Classification (NCBI taxonomy): domain Eukaryota; kingdom Metazoa; phylum Chordata; class Aves; order Passeriformes; family Ptilonorhynchidae; genus Ptilonorhynchus; species Ptilonorhynchus violaceus. The sequence continues at coordinate 1,184,718 of VZRJ01002170.1, read as the reverse complement.
TACCAAAGAGCATGAGTTGTTTCCATTGCTTCAAGTTAGGTTTCATGGCAATGCCTTTACCAGCTCCTTTGTGCCTTGAAGGATTGGTGAAAGAAAATGAGACCTGTAAAGAACATCAAATACTATTAAAAATTGTTCTGAAAATAGATACAATTCAGAAATATCGTAACAGATATTGTAGAAGGTGCAGAATTAATCTCCAAGCAGTAGCACAGAGGATTCAGTAGCAGAAACAAAACTCCAGAGCCTGCAGACACTGTAGGAGTGACACACTTTGGCTGTAACCACACCATGACAGCTGCTGGCTACAAAAGAAGCTGGTGGCCAGTTTCTACAGTAACACCGGATCCTGCCTTCAGGGAGATCATGTGCCTGCCTGCTTCTGCTATACCCAGCGCAGCATTAAGAGAGCAAAAGCAAAACCCGTGTCTGGCTGCATGCACAGTGGGAACAGTATTCTGTTTCCTCTTTACCACTGAAAGTCCTTATGGAGTGGAACTGTGAGTAAGCCTGTCTCCAAAGGGACCAGGCAGGGAGCACAAACTCTAAGCCGCAGCCCTCCTCTGCCCAGCCTGGAAAAGATGGTGCTCTGTGCATATCATCAGGGGGTGCAGGGGAGAGCATCACACAAGTGGGTCAGAGGGGAACCTTTTCCTCAGCTGGTCTGAACTGGCACAGCACCAGTGGCTACATCATCTGTTGCCTAGTACCAGACCCAAGTCAGAAGGACTCCTGCACCTCTGCTATGGATGCTGTGTGCACACTGAAGTGACATGAAGGAGTTCTACACATCAAGGTGCTAGGGCTTTTGTATCTTCCAGAAAGGAGGATGGGTGGCACAACTATCTAAATACATTCGTTTAGGATAAGACAGAGATTTACATAAAGGGAGTGGGTAGAGAATGTCAGACCTAGACCTGGAAATATGTGCCCTGCTAAGACCTGGGGGTTTTGGACAGCTTGTGCATTAGTGGAGGGATGCATGGTCCAAATGAAACAAAGTCTGACTGAGGGGGCTGTGTTCCAAGGAAAATACACCAACACATTGCTAGACCATCAAGCACACTATGCCCTTACACGAACTCACTTGCTTAATCAAGTGGTGTGACTATCAGTTACAAGGCTGACTGAGCCAAATCCAGCCCTCCCCATCATAAGCCTTACCATTCACCTCCCTGCACCACAGCCATCATCAGCCTCAGTTGCTACACTGCAGTGTAACTCAGTGTACTAATTAGTGACAGATCGCTTACCTGATCTGAATTAAAAGTAAGCCCCTTCTTCTGGAGTTTTCTTTTGAATGCATTTGTTTCAATGGCCACTTAATGGTGGGACTTAAGAGCCACTTATACGAGCCAGCTGTAATCAGCAAAGGGGAATCGGAGCAGGGGCAGGCTTGGATTTCATTACCAGCCTGTGCCTCAGGAGCCACCACCTCATCACATCACATTCGAACAGCACACACTGCTTACATGTCTCTGGTAACACACTGCCTGCTCACACTGACCATCAGGAGAGACCAAAACCACAGTCACCACACACTATCACCTTTCTGCAAGCTGCCAAAGTACATCAAAGCTGAGTGCAAAGTTTAAACCAAAGCTGTAACTAAAGCTGTGTTTTCACATTAAAAAGAACCCAGCAGTAACACCAGTATAAGATGTTCTCTTCTCTGTCCCTTATGCCTGCAATGTACCTCTGCTACTGCCAACGCCCCAGTGTATGGAACTGATACAGCAGGGGAAATACACGCTAAAGAGTTTTTTTGTTTTAGTTTTGTTGTTCTTTTTTTTTCTTTTAACTGGGTTAGCCCCTTTACCCACTTCAGTGTGATCACATATCCAGTTGTTTCAGCACAAATCGGGAAATCGCCTCCCACAATGCAGGGGTGAGAACAAACCGCAGGTGGTATCAGCAGACATACCTCAGGCTAGCGTTTCTGCTGACCTGAGAATGTGAGACCGCACTATTGCATTTCCAAACACAGTCTATTTTAATGGTCTAGATGAAGCCTAGAACATTAAACAAAGACAGCTGACTTTGGGGCTCAAGGCAGTGTCCAAACAGAGAGAGGATTCATAAAGTTATGCTTGGATGACCAAATTTCCTCGCAATTTCTAATACACTAAAAAAAAAATCTGATGACTGTGATAACCCAGTGCTCTACATACGTTTGGCTTGGCTCACACAAACCACACAGAAGAAAGCTATTACTCCAACTGACCCATTTCCTACTTGCACTCTGCTGCTGCAAGATTGCTCTCTGCAGTACCTCGACACTCCCACACCTTCCAATTTTAAATCACTGCAGGTGATGTCCTGTGGGAGTTGCCTTACAGTATATGGCTGTTGTGCAAGTTAGGTCTGCCCTTAAGTTATTGCAACCTGCCCACTCATCAGTGTTCAGATGGTTCACATTTTTAAATCAGCATTCTTCACCCATCTGAACTGCTTTCATCTCTTTTTATCATTTTCCCTGATGTGTTTCCCCAGCACTTTTCAACACGTGGCTTCCAAACCACTGCGTAAGTTAGTCTTTGCTCAGTCAGATGTTTCTCCTGCTGAATACACATTTCTTACAGGATCTGCAATGGAAGCATCTTGCATGATCTTTTTAACAGATAAGCTTGCGGGAAGTCAAAGTTATAAAGGAAGAGGTCACTAATATTTTCCATTGAGTCACGTAGCAAGTCCAGACACAATTTAAGGATAATCTGTAACAAAATCTTGCATTTTTAGTTTGTTGTATCTTGTAACCAGAAGTTAATAAAAAATAGAAAGCTTTAGTCTTAATTCAGGCGTGAGACTACAGAAATTTCTAATTGTCTGTGATTGCATGTGTTTGGCACAGCAGAGTGCCTCAGCATAAAAAATTAGTAAAGACTCCTAAATTCAGTATTCAGGTTACCATCTGAAAAAGGACTGAGAAGCATTATTAATTATTTTTAAATTAAACCAGTATCTGCTCCCCCAAACCCCCCACAACACTTATGTCATGAAAGCACACTCATCTTGGTCAGCATGCACATACAAAAATGCATATGATTACCTTCTTTGTGCAGCAAAAAAACCCCCATGTAAAACAAAAACCAGCATACAAAAGTATATTTGTCAACACTGCAAGCAAAAGGAAAGGCACCAGTGAGAATAAATCCAAAAACTTTACACATTAACTACCACAGAAGCTTATCTGCAATTCCTTGTTGCAAGTGGGGCCTCAAAAAGGATACCCAAATCTCTTGAAGACTGGAGCTATGCAGGCAAATCTCTGTGCTGCTTTAATGTTTTTGCTCACAAGAAATGCCTTGTCCCCCAGCAGTACAGCTGAGCTGCAAGCAAATTCAAGGTCATTACTGTATTAGTTGCAAGAGGACCTCTACAACCTCACAGTATCTTGAAGGCTGCGTGTGAAAAGCTGCACTAAGTTCAGAGAAATATCAGTTTATCTTATCTCCCTCTACACTAAACATGCAGCCCTCTCCTCCTCAGCCCTTGCAGCTTCTCACACCTGACAGTCCCTGACTTTGAAAATGTTTGGGAGGAGAGGGCAGCCCTTTTGCATGCTCCCCACCACCCTCCTGCTGGCAGCACAACCCTCCACTGTTCACAGGGATATCTTCCTCAGTACTATCTGGGGATGCACTTGGATTCATGCCCTGTGCTGCTGAAGGCAGCACATCTCAGTTGCAAAGAGAAAAACATTTGAGTAGGAAACTAGAAATTACGATTGCAAGGAATTACACTGCCTAAATAAATAAAAACAGGTGGTTTCACGAGTGTAATTACTTAAGTCCACTGGATGCTTCAGGAATAAGCTTCCGTCTCTTTTATCTTTGCTCAACATACACCTTTCAAAGTGTTAAAGCAATTCTACACAAGTTTTTAAATTATCATTGTCTCAAACTTCACCCCCCTGCGGTAATAATCGTCCCTACTTACAGACTGCTGGAGTCAAAGCTGCTGCTGAGGAGGAAGAGAGGAATAAGTCTACCCCTGGGGGAAACACCCGAGACTTAACCCAACCCAGCTTCCTCTTCAGCAGGAGCGATAAGCCTGTTTGCCCCAGAGGCTGAAGACCTCATTTTCCTACATATCTCCTTTCTGATGGGCTCTTTCAATCATTAACTGATTTAAGTTCCAACTACCATATGGAGAATGGCTTTTTTCCTTTCCCAGTCTGGTCGTTCACACAAAAGCCCTGGAAAACATCAGGCAAGGTACAAACCAGTGAAGTGGACAGAAAGGGAAGACTTACTTATTTGCTTAATAGAAGTATTAAGCAGCAGCTATGAAAAAAAAAGGCGAACCCCAATGGTTATCTTTGAGGCATCCCAGGAAATAAAGCCAATTCCCCAGTGGAAATTAAAGGTCGCTTTTCCAGAAGCAGCACCCGCTTGTGGGAAATTTCATTTTGCCACGCTAAGATGCAAGAAACCAATGAGTTCCCCCTTTCTTTATAAAGCCCATTGTTTTGCAACAAGAAGCACTTTTCATTTTTCTAAAGTCTAGGCCTCCTGACTATTTCTTAAATGAGAAGAGATGGATAAGGGAGATTTTTTTAATTCCTTTGAAACATTCCTTCCTTTCAATACTGTCTATTGTTAAAATTAATTTGTACAGACCCTGGCAGCTCAGAGGTCAGGATGGTTCAAGTTGATGTGCTAAGATGTGCACTGTTATGTTAAACAGGGTTTTTCTTGGCTGCAGCTTTGCAGCGAAGGTCACCATAGGGTTATTTGGGGTAGCAAATGTTAGCTGTGGGCAACCATTCCCAAAGGGCTGAGAATCAGACCGAGGTTTATTTGATGGAAAGCTTAGGTGGCCTGAACAGATAGCAAATGCTCCGTTAGTTTGCTTCATCTCTTAGTCAGCTAATTCCAGAGTATTAAGAAACCTCTGGCACAGGACAAGACAGCTGGAGGCTGCATTTCCAGGGTGGGGAATACACTCATCCTCTCATGTGGGAAGTGCCAAATTGGGTTTAGTGTTATCACATCATTTCTGCGGTGGAAGCCATACAGTAGGGCAGCAACAGACAGGCAAGCCTGTGGGGAGTGGTGACTGCCAAAAGATGTATATTAGTCCATGGATGGCTGGGGCATTTGTCTTATTGGCTGTGATTAAGCCCCCTAATTAATGAATCTCTTTTGGACAACTTTCTTGTTAGTCCCGATAAATCTGGCTCTTTCCTTCAACGTTATTCAGAGGAGTCAAACTGCATTCAGTATGTTTTGTGGCAACCTAAGAAACTGTGTTCTGAAATAAAGAAAAACATCCAAAGAAATCTGAAGTAGGATTATTTTTTTTTCCAATATTGCCTTTTAAATCTATATTTAATTATCCACTTAAAAGAAAATTCCTTGGGAGGTATTCAAATAATGGTATTGCTAACCTGAATCACCTACTAAGTGTGAGCCAGGTGTCCCCGAGTCAGAGCATTTGGAAAGCGCAGTCTCAGGTCTTTGCTTCTGAGGATGCAGGCAGGCAGTGTGTCTGTTACGTCCTCTGATAAAACCTAGGATTTCAAGTTAAAGGGGGTGGGAGTGAAGTGACTTTTTTAAATTTACTTTTACTAATGACCCATTTCCAGGAGCTTAGGCTGTAAGAAAATTGCCAAATATAGTGAAACTTGCAGTAAAACTCACTCAAGCTAGCGACCCGGCAGCTGGAGAAATGCTCAGTGGGGTTTCTGCCAAGGAACGTGTCCTAGATTATTCTGTAGGAGCATGGGGGCTTAGATGCATCAATCTCTAGGGTTTAGTGGAAGGTCAAAGTTATCTTCTATGCATCTGATATCTCCATGCTCCATCATCAAGGTCAAGCTGGCTGGCATTGAAGCCAGCTATCACTTTCCCACAGCCCACAGACCACATACAGGTTGTCCGAGTGTGGGCTGACAGGAGGGAAGTAAAAATAGCCATACCAGCTCTTAGCCTTCACATGCAGACTTTCCCACCACCAATGCAAATGTTTCACACAGCAACAATGGTCAGGGAAAACCTGGTTTCTCAATGACTGACTGTACCTCACAGGTTAACCTCCACCTACCCAACCAGCAGCAGCTTTTCTCAGGAGCCATGAGAGCAACTCTCACTCTGACGTGCCCTGAGATTCACCACTCCAGCCAGGATCTCCTCACAAATTTCAGGTCAGGGCAGACAACTGAACCTCTTAGTCTTTTCCAGACTGGTTATGAGCTGACCAGAGTCTTGTTATTCTAACTGAGGGTTTCTATAGAAATGTACTACATACCACTTCATGTGAAATTCAGTACAACTTCAGTTTAAATCACTTCCAGGCTCTTTAATCAAAACTACAAAGGGGCTGAAGTGTAACACAGTTGTGTGAAAACAAGCAGTTTTCACAACATAACTCAAATCACCCCCTACAGCCTCTGAAGGAGCCCCTCACATAGCCATGTACCACCTGCACTCAGCTGTATCTCTTTCTGACCCCTTTTTTTGCCACTTGCTCTTGCCACACGCCTTTGCTGTGTCCCGGCCCCATTCACAGCAAGATGCAGAGGTTCAAGGCTGCTTCGAGTTGCTGCGAATGCCAGCAGAGCTTGGTTCCACCATGGGACACGGTGGTGCAGAAAGCACCACTTTGGCCATAGTCCCTAGCATGCCCTCACACACGGTAAAGAAGCAGATGAAGTATTTTTACTGCCCTTGCAGATCTACCAGCTGGGTGTTTTGGATGGGTTTTGGTCATATTGCAGCTGCCACAGCACTGTCTCTTGATCCAAACAGCAGGGAAAAAAAATCCACTCATATCTACATCAGTTTAAAACCACCAAAAATATCCAAAGACAGTGCAAGTCACTTTTGCAAAGTGAAATTCAGTATGCCACTGCATGGAGGGATCCAGCTTTGTACAAACACCATCCCAGCTGGCTCCCCTCTTACACCTCAGTAGTTCCTCTGCAGATCAAACCACAGAGCCACATGTGGTTTTTCTGTGCTACCTCTGTGCAGCTCTCCTCCCTTGCACAAACTGCAGGTTGCAGAAGAACTGCAGTTGTTCCCAGGGAATCTGATCACCATTAAGGTCCTGGGAAGCCAAATGCTGTGCAGACTGAAATATCAAGCTGGCTGGAGATAAAAGCCAGGTGTGGAAACGAGGTGACCAGACTGATGGCCATCACTTACTTGCACATCCTCCACTCATACATAACAACCTTAATAATGTATTTAGTTTTATTGCTGCAGTGAGGTCAATGAGGAGGAAGTGAGTAGTACACCACCACAGGGAGGAAGAAGCAACGGCTGGGGGAGGCTGGGGCACTGGGCCAAGAGAGAAGGAAGTCTGGCTGCAGGGCAGCATGGAGGGCAGGAAGGCAGAGAGACTGAAAATAAACTATGCCCGTAGTGCTAGTGGAGGAGCAAAACAACACCTGCCAGAGGCAGTGACACCTCAGCACCACAGGGATGAGAACTGGAAGTGAAAACTTCCTCCCACCAGAATGATCACATCCTTCCCTTTGGGGAAGCACTGGGAGAGCCTTGCTACTGCTGAGGGAAGTCTCTGGACCTGAGTACCCTACCCTATTCCTCCTAAGATGGGAAAGAAGCCATCATGTTCCTTCAGCAGATGGGAAGCCTAGGTGAGCAGCAGGAGCCGCGCTGTCTCTTTCACCCTGATTATGGACAGGCAGTCGCAGGTCGATGTGCTGCTTCCTGCCACCCCTGTGATTGGGAAAGGGAACACTGGGGCACTGACCCTGCTCCTTGCAGGTGGAGCACAGCCCTTGCACCAGGGCATTTTTGGACTGAGCTTTGCAATGGATCAGCAACCAAAAGAGTTGCACATATTTTCCCTGTGAATGTTACTTCACACCCCATGAAGAGATGCTCCAAAATACAGGCACAAATGGTGCCTGAGGACACACAACACAAGCAGGAGTTTATGCCTATCTTCAGCACGGCCCGGCTTTCTGTGGGACTTATTCTTCCCCGCCCACAGAATAAGGTTTTAATCCCCCCTGCAAAAGCAGAGTTCAGAAGCAGCCTGTGCTTATTTTCTGTTGTCATGTGTAACTGAACAGGATGGCAGGAACCTCTTAATGCCCCAAAACAAGACAGAGAGGTGCAGAGAAATGGATAATACTACTCAGTGTCTAATAAAACAGAAGGAAAAAAATCCAGCCAAAATACATAACTGTACTTGGTTCCCCTCCCTCTTTTTAAGGGACAGCTTTTGATACCATACTTGCAAAAACACGTAATTCAAAAAAGGAAGGAAGTGCTTTGAGGGTTTTTTATTTAAAGCTTGACAGGATAAACGAATCACAGTCTCATTAAATCACACAAATCTCAGGCTGCACACAAGACTAAACCACGAGAAATAGGACGTTACAAATCCTCATGCAGTTCTACACTTCCAGCACAACAGCTCATTTTATTTCTGCTCTTGGCAAGGTTAGAATAAAAGGCTTCTTTTCTTTGCTCCATAAATGTTTTTAGATGCTATATTACTTGAACTTAACACAGCAGTAATTGCTTTGGAAAAGGGCAATCTGAATTGCTTCCTTAAAGAAGGAAACATTTATACTAACACACACATGAACAGAGAGCACAGTTACAAAAGATCTGTTTCAATCCCATCACAAAAAACTTGACCAAATTCACTAACTCTTCCAGGCAGAAGTGATTGGAGAATTTTGATTTTCCACTCTAAAGCAACAGCATTTTGGAGATATACTGATTATCCACATCTCTATGTAGCAGTATATTTTACATCTGCCAAGTGTGTTCTTACTGTCTGTTTCTAACACTCTAGGCACCGTTTTGCTTTCCTTTCAGTTACTAACTTCTTTCTTAGACTGTAGTTTGTCTTTTTACATTTGTTCCAGAAAGCAAGCAACTCAGCCCTTGTTTAAAAACTTTAATATAGAACAATGTTAAACAAATTGTTCCCTATTTCTCAGCTCTATCTCAGTGCCAATTCTTATTTGTTTATGTTAGCAAAATAATTGTAGACGGATATTTAGAAAATTATCATTGTTAACATCTCATTTCTATACACTTCTATATATACATACAAACAACATGCCTTCTATGTCCTTATTTGCCTTAGTCTAAAAGCTTGAATGAAAAGTTTCCCCCTGGAAGAAGGCCTGCCAAACTGAAGGATGAAGTCAGTTTAGCCCTTGTTACATTACAAGCTAAAAATGAAATTTCCTGGACTGAAACAATTTTCCCCCCTTTTTTGTATATTTTAATACTTAACATGACTATGCTGATAATAAGCCAACCTACACTAGCTGGGATGTTTTGTTTGGCTTCATAAAGCAAAATAAAGTGGTATTAATATTTCCCCCCCCTTTCTTTCTCTCCATTCTGGCACTGTTTTATGCATTACTCTGGGCAATATTAGTTTAAACTATGACTAGATCAACAGAAATCTCTTCTGTGGTGGATACAGCTGTTTGTAACCTGACATGAACCACTGGAACCTGAATCCTCCCTGTCTGAAAATTTTGTCGAGAAACAGGATCTCTAGCAACTACCAACGTGAAACTAGTAAAAGCAATAGTGACACTACCAACATGAAACTAGTAAAAGCAATAGTGACAAACTAAGGTTGTTGGCTGGGTGCTTCATAGCTTTCCCCTTTGTGCAGTCACTGATGCCCATGTGCAGCACACAAGAAGTCTTTTCTCCCAGCACTTGCCATTCACTCCCTACAAATACAACTGACTTTACAAGGTTGAAGGTAGCAAAAAAACCATTAGGGTCTCTGAAAGCTCTGACACCATTAAAACAGTGAGAAACTGAGGTAAGTGAGAAGTAAGACAGAGCAAATAAGGTTATTTGCATTAGTTGTTTTTGTTATAAAAGTTAGAAAGATGAGATAAGGTTGAGACCATCCTCACTGGATGTAACTATGGATTTACCATTTGATGGTAATTTTCACCATCATAAGAGACAACAAAACCTAAAACCTTGTATTTTGAGACCTACAGGCTACTACAGATGAATCTGTGAAAAAGTAAATACTTTACTTTCCAAGATACCTGGCAGTTTGTTGTCGTGCCTTTAGAGTAAAGTCTCAGCTTAAATACTGACTTTGAAAGCTGAAGCTAACCAGCATACAGGTAATATACTTCCTTCCTTCAATTGTTCAACAGGTGGGATTATCAAAATTTTCATTAAAATATTTTTTAGTATTTCAAATGCTGGCTATGCTTGTCTTGGTTTTCAGCCAATACGAAGGCTTTTGAAATATCACCGAATTCATTAAAAAGCCCTCCTTCTAAGACTGCCTTTAAGTAGCCAAGACATGCAAATCCCTGCCTGTCTTTTGCACACTCTAAGATGCTGATGCACCTGCTAAGAAGGTGCAGATGAAGTGCATCCTCTTGCCCAGCACAGAGCATAACCACCCTCTCATCAAGACGTCAGAAACATCTGAAACTCTTTCTTCCTCTCCTCTCCTCCCTTGCTGCACACTGACAACTCAGCATCCATGGGAACAGACCTCTCACAGCTGTGGCAAGGAGTGGCTGGGGTGTGCCCACACTCTCCTAGCAAACCCACCTGCTTGCATTCCCAGGGAGCCTCTTCTGAGACACTGCTTGCTTATCTTCAGGTTCGTGGCCTTTCCAGGAAACATGAGTCTTCCCTCACCATGGCACCATCTGCCATTTAGGAATGTTACTGGCAACACTCAAGCCAACCATTTGAAGAATGGGAAAAAAAGGGAAAAAAGTTTGCAAGGATGGAGATGAAACATCTATGTGATTTTACCCCTTGCCTAGGATAATACAGCCCCAACTCCTGCCTGCAGCTTTTAAGTGCTAAAGGCACTGGGCAAGTAATAAAGTGAAGCCAATTCACTGCCCTAAATCAATCAGAAGAAGGTTTTCTCTGCCAACATGAAAAGACTGTTCTGAAAAAGAAATCTTTGTTTTAACATAGATTGATTCCTTAGCAACACCCAATCGTGTCAAACGTACTCTGCTGATGGTGTTCAGTCTTCCTTCAATCCCATTCAGACGCTAAATAAATGGGGAAAAAAAATTAGTCTGATCTAAAAACTAATGCTTAATGTTTCTAACATTTTCAAGATTCTTGCTTTTATTTCCTGATTTACATCTATACTTCTAGTCAGCATGTTATTAGAGATGTTTTACTAGCAGCTAAAACTTCTATAGCAGATACAGACTATAGTACACAGGATGACTGCAAGCAAAGCAAAATTTTCCTGCTTTCATCAGGCTGGGTTGTTGGTTTTTTTAAAATGTTGGAGAAAAATGCACTGAAGTTCATAATAAAGATGGGCATAAAAATGCAAATAGATATATTAGTAGCAATCATAAATGATGCCAAGCAGTGACGAGACTCTTGTTCCGGTGTTCAGCTGTGTTCAATCTACTCCAAATTCTTTCAAATTTTTCAATATCTACGCAAAACATTTTGTTGTGTTTGTTCTGCTCTAGTAAAAGAGTAAAATTCTTATGAATCAGTATTTGGACATGAGGCAGTAACAGCAAGGTGCTGGTAATCTACCTGGCAGGTAGGAAATTTCCTACCATCGCAGGCAGGAAACCTGCCTCTAGTAGTAAACCTATCAATCACCAAACCCAGTTTGGTGAATTGATTATACCGAATTTACCATTTCAATAAAGCAGAAGAAACTCTATATGGGAACGGTATATATGTTTTAATCCATTTTAATGCATAGTATAATTTCACAGTACTTCCAGTAACTGTAGTGAATTTTATTATATAAACCCTCCAAATGTGAAACCTGATATTACATCTAACAGACCCTGGAGGGTCATGAGAGACACCAGGTGACTCCCAGGGAGTAATGGCACAGCTCTATGTGCTCCCATTACCCCACCTGTGCATTGATGCAAAGCTACAGGAGAATTCCGTAGCACCTCACAATCCTGAAGTGACATTTAAGTAGAGAGATATAAAGATTTTAAGATGAATTTATGAGCAGGTGTAGACTGGTCTACTTACAAACCGCATTTATTCAAACATATCTTGTACCTCAAATTCTGCTTTTCCACTTAAAGAGCCCAAATCTGTGAACAATAACAGCCACATGAGCTGATTGTTTTGACTTCAGCATAAGAAAACCAGCACCACTGAGCATTTCTTAAACAAGCCGGCAGACAGTATGTTGAATGAAAAGACATATTGTTTCAAGTTAGTTGGGGAGGAGTGAGTACCCACAACCCACAGACACGAGGTCCAGCTCTGAACCCAGAACCCCATTGATGGCATCTGCACACAACCAAGATCTCACTGCAAGTCAGGAATCTGGATACCGTCACAATTTAGTCTAAATATGCTGCGCTATTATAGATTTTCTTCTATTTTAACTAATTTTTCAGATTTCAAAACCTCTTCAGATTGCTCCAAAAGCAGCAGAAATTATTAACAGTGAACTAATTTATGATGAAATGGACTTATCACACTAACTACAGATAATTTTTTTAAGCTTTAATTGTTCAGATTTGATACAGCTCTTTAAGAATCCTATCCAATGTGCTTTAACAAATCTCAATGGATAGTATTTATCTGACTTATTTACTAATTACTTCCAAATTACAAGTGTCCCTCAGGTCTGAATCATTTTTGATGAAAGAATGAGCAGACTTTTATACCATGAGGGAAGAGAAATTAAAGGAGAAGAATTTCTATGGTTCAGATCAGGCTAATGGAAAGTTTGATTTCTTTAAAGTGTTTTCTATCTTTATCACCACATGCAGTTAACAATTTGTATCTGCTATGATTCTATGCAATCGCCATGCCTGGGTCTCCTAGGGGTTTTTTAGTAAAAGGAGATAATCACTAAAAGCTATGGCAAAAGCAGTATTCCAGACTGCAGATACTGTAAATGTCACAGTCTCCATAAAGAAACTGAGCATGAACAAGCACATGAGGAATAATCACATATTTTCAAGACACTTAAACAGAACATGCCCAAGGGCACACTCCAGAGGAGCCCATGTTTCCATCAGTGGGTAACGTATACAGTCTCCTTTCCAGGAGTTGAAGAATTCAAGTTTATGTGAATTCTAATGTATCACTTTTCTGCAAAGCACACTGTTGTAAGAAACATGCACATTGGTGTCTTTAGTTTAAAATCAATTTCACTTGGCTTGGGCATCAGAGAATCAGGGAAAAATGGACTTTTAGTATATGATATTAGCTTTCTAAAAGCACTGTCTTTCTTGGAAAATGTAACACTGTTAATATATTAAATACTTTATGTACTCTATGTACATTCTCTACTGCTACTATTTCTCCAGCATTCCAGCCAGTGACTGATGACTCCAGATTACAGTCGCGTGTCTCCTCTGGCATCACTGTATCATTATAATCACCCCTTGATTTCCAAAACTTCTGAAGTAGTACCTCTATTCTGAACCGTCTCCAAGACCTATGAACCAGTCACAATTGCTGCAAGTCTTGACCTAATTTGTCTTTCTCTTGATGACACTTTTATTTAGCATGCCTGTTTTCAAGTCACTTGACATTTTCCCTAAGTACTTTTCATACAAGGGATTTGCAACTGTCTTCTTTTGTAACCTCACTTCAGATGGACGGAAGATAAATGAGGGGAATCTTTTGCTTAAAAAGATACTGCATTTCAAAGAACAAAAACATACCTTTTTTGTTTAGCAAATACGAATGAAAAATTCAATTTCGGTTTACATCCCTGAGCCACAGAGGAACTGATGTGGTATTGAATACTACTTTCCAAGAAACTTGGGCAGCAGGGTAATGAAGAACTCTCTTGTTGCTCTGCTGTTACTGACCACACATCTGCTTTATAACCAATTCCAAACAATTGCAGGGAGATATCACATATGAAGAGGCTTTAATTTAGTGGTAAGGTAAGGAAGACTTCACACTCTATCACATATACTTACTGTGTAGATTTAGCACTCATAATATAGTTTTGAGTCACAAAACTCCAGTCCATCTAACAGCTTTCTTGCCCTTGCATGGCTGTATTATTGTCTGGCTGTTAACATTCCTGCTGCATTTACTTAAAATGTTAAAAGCCAGTAAATAAGGAACTAACATCAAGGATTCAAGGGGGAACTTTAATTATTTTAAAGTGCCATCCTTTTAAAATTATTCATTAGAAAATAAGTGAGAAAATTCAGAAACAGGGTTAAGGCACCTCAATCAAAAAGCAAACTGATGCGGGAAGACGCCTTTACTTTCTTGAGCTGGATCAGATGTCTATCTTAGCCATGCTGAATTTCTCAGCAGTCAAGGCTATGACTTACTATTGGCTGCTTGACTGATTAACCATGGTGCTGGTATGCCTGAGACCTTCCAAACACAGCAGGGTTATTGCAGCAGTAGACAATACTATAATATTGCAGTATTACAGGCTTTGCAGTTTTCCGTTCCTTCTCTCAGCTTGTGCAACGGCTTTATGAGACTCCTTGGAAACTTTCATCTGGGAGCACAGGATGGAGTAGCACGAGTAGTAACTCAAAGCTTTGCAGCTCTGCAGCCTGAAGAGCACAGACATACTATTTCTAGAAACGTCAAGAAGATAAAAATTCTTTGAGGTGACCTCCTCCTTTGAGGCCCTGCTTACTGAAGAAACCATACAGAGAGTCACTACACAGGCACTCCAATGCCATGCAGTGATATCTGAGCTAACTCAAGAATCAAAAGATGCATCCTAATTATCTATATATTTTACTTTGTATTTCCCCTTTGATGGCTATGGTTTTGGTGCTATCACCACCTGAAGAATCCTCAGGGCACCTTCAACTGCAACTAGTTATTACAAGAACAAAGAGTCTACTGTCATAGAGGACAGAAGCAAAGTTCCATGTATACAGTGTGCTCTACCTAGTGCTAGTGTCTCTATTTATCTCGTGATGACCTTGCAAGAGCAGTATATATCCCAGAGACTGTAAGACTTAATGATTTTAATTCCGTGGTCCAGGAGTATTCAGCGGGGTTCCTCTCCTGCTTGCAGCTTTTGCAGACTGTAGTGGTATATCTGATCAGTGGTTTAAGTAGCTGTGATCACATTACCTGCACCCTTCTCAGTGGCTGCCTATACAGCGGCACATTGCTTTTCAGCTGACTCTGTTGGTCTTTTCAGTGCTCCTAATAATAAAACGCCTGAGCAAATAGAAAACCTACTGATCAGTATTTTACATAGACACCTTTTACGGGAGTTAACCCATAATAAATTAATGTAACTTGGCAGGCAATTGTATGTTTGGTGTGGGGTGTGTTAGGCAAGAAGCAGGAATGTCCCTCTGGTACAGCTGCTGGCCAGTAGCAGCACAGATGGCAAACAGGACAAAGACTGGCCTTGCACAGACATACAGAGCTCCTCCTGGCCTCACTGACTGCAGAGTTCAGCAGATGTTGAGTGATCCTGCCTAAAAGACAGCCCTACCAAACAGCGATGCACAGCACCCCATCTCTTCAGGAGCAGCACCTCCCGGCTTCTGCCAAGTCTCTCCTGGAGCTTTTAAACTTGAGCCCTAGAAAGAAAAATACAGACAGGCACTGACTTCAAACACTCTCAGCTGCTGCCTCAGGGTGAGGGCTCATTTCAGCTTGACATCTGTTCCAGCCCTGATTGCTCTGTCTATAAAGTGGCTCAAACTTTATTCAGTGTCTTGAAACACAGCATATTTAGAGACCTTTGCTCATTTGGCTCCATCTAAGAATAGCAAGTATCTGCAATGGCATGCTGTGGTCTTCACATCATTCAGAAAACAGCACTCACAGCAGAGGAAAGGGCTGGTGCACAACCAGGCCCCACCTCTGTACAAAAGTCACTGCTAAGGTGCCTCTAACTTCAAAAATAAAAGGCACTTCCAGGCCCACAAACATTTTCTCTCTATTTTCTAATGCCTATCTGAAATCTTGCAATTGTGGAAGCTGGACATTTTAGCCTACAGATGTTTAGACACAACGAAGAGCAGCTCAAAAGCACACATGGAGAACACTGTTTCCCATCTTAGGCTATTGCCACCTTCACAGCTTTCCACAGCAGGAGTTGCCACTAGGGAAACCCTAAATGACAAGCTGGCCATCAATCAGAAACATTTTTTGCCCAGAGGTGAGAGTATAACTAGGCCAACAGAGACACTCTCTTCTACCAAGCAGAAAGGGAAAAGCTGTAGTAAACAGTGATCTCTCAAACCAGACGCTCCAAAAAGCTCTCAGTGATAGTGCGGTGGGAGTAAGACTCCCAAGTGCAAATCCTTCTCCAGCAGTTATAGGGCTAATGCTTCTGCCTTACCACATATGCCTATAGCCAGCCATGTACAGTTTGGCTCCAAGCTATACTGCTCTGAATTTATCATTTAAAAAAATAATCTGAAATAAATAGCAAAAATACAATCAGTCTGAACAAGCAGTGAACAATTACAATGGAATGAGTATCAACCATGCAGAAATATTTCTAATGGAGAGATTAGCTTTCTATAACAAACTCTGGCTTTAACCTTCATAACTTCAACAAAGTAAAACCCAGTCACATGAAATTTCAGAGCCATGGTCTCGTGCCAAGGAAAGCTTCTCTGGAAAGTTTGAGGTAGATCGGCCAAGGCATCTTGAAGATATGAGAGTTCCTGAAAAGTGAGGTGTTCTCCATTTCTTGGACTGTTCCCTAATTTTTTTTGGCTCACCATAACTTAAAAATGGCTCACTTAGACATTCCAAATTTGCTTGGCTACTACTGGTGCCTTTGACTAGTGCCTTTGACTATTTTATTACCAAATGTGGGTTTGTGCAAATTCTGAGCGCTGCAGTTGTTAACACCACATGTTGGCTTGTGCATGCCGCAGACAAGCCAGGCTGGCCCATTGCATGCTCCTCAATCACCTCATCAGCTGTTCTCAGGAGGCACCACTGATGCCCAGGGCCCTTCCCTCAGGTCCAGCTGGGTGTAAGAACTTGGCTGGACTTTACAGACTCCACGGGGAGACATTCTGTTAGGCTGGAGAGAAATGATCCTGAGGTGCTTCCAAGCCTTGCCAGCACCAAAGTGCCTCTCTTGGAAAGGTAAGCACACACCAGACACAGATGGTTTCCTCCCCTGACTTACTGTTGTCTTCTTCCTACTCCTTCAATCCATACTTAGCTTTACTCTCTGATGAACTCAAAAAATTTTCTCAGTGAGCATCTACCTAATTCCCAAGTACCCTCTCCTCCATGGATTACTGATCCAATCTATTTTCCACTTCCATGCTGATTGCAAAATCCCTGCTGGAGTCTGGGTGCTCCTCCTGTAGCAGATTTCCCCCTCTCTGCTCCATTCTTTTAGTCTCCAAGGCCCTCTTCTAGACTAGGAGCCGCATGCACATAGACACAACATAGGACATTAGACTTCTAGGCAGGAACACCCACGGGGAAGACTTCAGCCCTCAAGAAGCAAATTTCCCCTGAGCAAACTTTTAATTTGTTTGATGAACCATAGAAAAACTGTGGGTAAGGAATTCACTCCTGATGGGGACTGTTCTGTTCACAATCTTGATTTTGATAATGGATACTATGGCAACCACATGTATCACTTGACACAGCCTTCAGCATGGTCAACTACTTTAAACAATTCTCCTTATCTTTGATATTTCCTTTGACAATGACTATCACCTGCTACCTTGCCAGGAAAACAAGCAGTGTACAGCTGACCAGTAGTGGAAAACATTAGGCCATTAAAACACTTCCCAGTGAAGTATGTTCCTACATGGAAACAGTGTTACAAAGAGATCTATTCTTTTTGAGATGCACACATGCATGACTCCCATTCACAGGAGCTATGCGAGTGAATCCAAAGTAAAATAGGCTCGAGAGTGTCTGCATTTACCAAACATTGAACCCACACAGAAAGCACCTTTTAAGAATGACATATCCTTTGACCTTCTGCATCTTACTTTTGCTATTCAGAAACAAAAGATTTTGCAATGACCATGTCACCTACATTAAAAACTAAAATTGGTGCTATAAGCTATAACCAAAAAAGTCCATAAAATAGAAATTATTTACCTAACGGACAGGGAGAACAGAAGTTTTTTTCCACATTTCTTATCCAATTGGAGATTTATCAGAGCTTTTTTATTCGTACCAATTTCAAACATCTGTTCTGTCACCTTTAAAATGCAGATAATCTAACTCAGAGGTTTGCTTTTCTCAAGAGAGGCCACACAATGCTCAACCAAGTTTTACAAAGTACATAGCCCTCTGCTGGGTTGGCACAAACCTGCAGAGCGCCGAGGAAGAGCTAGAGGAGGAGGACTTCTTGCTGTCTCCCACAGAGCTACTGCCTCCACTGCCCTTTGGGAAGGGTGCTTCCCAGCTCCAGCCCGCCTGCCGCCATGTGAGTTAATGAAAAGAGCATGAGGAGGATCTGCAGGCACTTTCCTCCCCCTCTCAATCCACAAAGGGCGAGTCACAGTCTGACCCTAACTTAACACTCAGGCTGTAAACTTACTTAACACTTGTAGAAGAATTTATTTTTTTCAAACATACTGATGGCAGCATATGGCCCATCGACAGGTTTATTATTATAAGACACTTTTTCCACCAGGTTATAGTCTTTTTTATAAACATATGTTTCAGCACATAATAAAACCCCTAAGAACTGTTTCTGAAATGTGCAGGCACAGAAACTACTTTTCAAGGTTTGTCAAGACAATGAAAGAAACAATCTTTAAAGGGGCTTCCATTTTTCTAAAGGTCTTTTTCTAAATGTCTTTTAAATCCAAGGGTACTGAGAGTTATGCATGTTAAAAAAAAAAAAAAAGAAAAATGAGTTCTCTTTGTTAATGCCACATTCTTCTCCATTTTGTCAAAGCAATCATTTTTATACTTAGTAAAATTCCTCCTTCCACTAAGTAGACCTCTTAACTATGCTTTAAATCAGAACATGTGGTTTATGGGTGAATGATAAGCTTCCGAAAATAAGGTGGCATATTATAGAGAAAATGTCAACACCACACTGCTACAGTCACGCGAACTCATCGGTGCAAAGCCACCCTTGATATTCTGTGCCCTTCAGCTGCACTAGTAAAGGTCTGCATGTGGAGTCAAGGGGGTTTGATCACAAACTTCCATCCATCTGCAAGACTGCATCCAAGTCCAATGTCCACAAACATGTCACTGCCTGATTTTCCTACAGACCACATCTGTGTTCTTGAGAAATAATGCTTCTTGTCTATACAGCTATAATGCAATTTCTGTGCTAGCACCACAATTTTTAGGGGAAAAAAGAAGCACACATAGTGTACATTGCTTTATTCAAAAAAATCCTACATTCCTCTTACTCTTAATGCTTTCTCCCTAACATCTCACAATATATTTACCCAAGCAGGCTTGGTTTTAAAAGCAGCTTATTCAATACATCAAAATATGACCCAACTCAGATATGTTTGCTAGGAGCTTTGTTTCCTATCACCTAAATTCAGAGTCTCCTGTTGAAAGGAGCCTGCAGCTGGAACACAAACTAGGACTCACTGGGTCTAGACCCTAAGCCCACTTAAAGGCAATACAAGACCTTTCACTGGCTTTATGGGATGGGACATTAGGCCTGTGGTTCACTGAAGACACTAGAGGCCTTACAGACTATATGATATGATATTTAAAATACTCCTTAGCACTAGAAAAGAATGTTGCAATCACTTTGAATGTTGCATTGGTGTTTAGGGTATTTTGGGAAAGAAAGAGCACTTCTTTTCTATGTGTGTTTGTCCCCCTACCCAATGACATACCCCACAAAATGTAGATGTTTTAAGACACTAGAAAAAATAATCATATGCCAGCAGATTTGAAGCTTAAAGAATAAAAATCTCTAATTTTATCACTGGCATACTATTATAATTGGCACGCATGAGCTTGAATTCAAAGAAAACTCATTTGTTAAAATTAATCACTGACTTCTCAGCCAATTTGTCAGTTAACTACTACCACATCTGGATATGATTAGTTAGCTTCAGTGGGAGATACAGGGTGCCCTCTATAACGCTTCCACAGGATGAAATCCTAAACCCAGTGAAGCCTTTGAACATTTTGCAAGCAACTTATTCTCATGGAGCCAGGACCTCATGGATGCTGCTGTAGGCTCTATTTTTTTCTGCTTCTACAGATTAAGCCTTTCTAGGAGAGAAAGGCCAGCAGCTTTGACAATACACACACTCTTTCTCCACGAGCAGACAGAGCAATCATGGGTCCTGTGCCATGTTTGGAAACACTTAACTCACGGGATCGGTTTGAGGCTAAGATGAGGCATGATGTACAAGGCTTCTGACAAGGGGGCCGGCTCTGCTCATCTAATTGCAGTTGCTGCTCCTATGATGTGGAAACCTGTCTATTAGAAACCACATTTCACAGGTGACTGAACAGCCATCAGATGGTAACAGCTTTCATTTGTTACTGACCTCCCTTCCCTGCCGCAGTGTAAGGGTGAGTGGCCCGATATTCCATTGTCAGTCCAGAGCCAAACGCCTCCTGCTTTGTATAGTGGATTATAAAATACCTACATTTTTCAGATTGTGTTGAAACAGCACTCTTAAATAGCATTTTCTCACCTAGGCATCAGCTTCATAAAAGAATGGCAAATTCTGTGGAAAGTTTGAGGGCATTTTGGACTACGAGTGTAGAGTGCATCACCACATTTTTAAACACAGAACGTATTTACTCAGGTCCCCATCCCTCCCAAGCAGAACATCATGGGCAGATGAGACAGGATCAGAGCCTTTGCTGAGAAACTGATATGACAGTGACTAGACCAAAAGTAGCTCTTTCAGTGCTGGACTGAAAGACAATTCTGCTACCAAAACTAAATACAGAACTTAGCACAGTTACTTTAAATGGAGGATCCTATAAAGAGACCTCATCAAATTTTACACGCTCCAGACCTCTGGCTCCATCAATGACATACAGGATTCAGAAAGTCACAGAACCAATCTCCCCATCTTGCTAAGTCCTCTGTATCTGGTTGGCCACGTATCTTCCAGCCAGACAAATACATCTCACATGTGAAGAAGAAACTTTCCACAGTTAACAGCCCTTTGGTTGTTACAAAGATTTTGTGTTCAGTCCTCAGAGCACTCACAGTCATCTCACAACCCCAGCTATATAACACCCTACTCTTGGATAGCATTCATACAATTTAATACAATGAATAGTGGATTGTACAAAACCTGTGGTGAATCCCACTCCGATGACAATCACAGAGCTATGCAATGAATAACATTTACTTTTCATTTACATTTGGATTTCTTAAGTGCAACCTTCCAGAACTCCGCAGTGCAATAACACACAACCAGCTGTATGGCTGCATCTCCAATGAAACATAACAACAGTCCAGGCCACCACACCCCACAGCTAAACTCTGTTCCACTTCTCCATCTCCACAGAGCCTCTGGCTGTCTTCAGCAGCATGGAAGAACTGACCTCTCTTAAGTGAGTGGTGTTGAAGAGGGCTTTGAAGGTCTAGACCAACAAGGTCTGCCAGAGGATCTGTCAGGAGCAAGTTCCCAAGGTCAAGGACCCTCATCAAGAACATCGGCAACACTGCCCTGATATTTAACTCTTCAAGTGTTTATCCTTGTGGAAAGAGACAATCTCTGAAAAATGCATACAGCAAACAGAATGATTTTGGCATACTTTGCCCTCAAGGCCAACTATTGAAGCACTGTTTCTAGTCGATGTAAAATTTTCAGACCAGATAAAAAGAAACAGGAATTTCTTTACAAGATTGGGTTTTTTACAAGTATTACAGATCAAGAAAATCAGTTTTCTATGGTTGCACCTTAGAAAAGACTGGATCTAAAATACACGATGTTCATAAACCCAATAACAAATATCAGGGTTTTCACATTCTTCTCAGTTATAATATGGTAGCTGTACTCAGCTTTTCATATGATCTTGCACTCTAAATATATCACCATGAGTTCTACTAGAGGAAGATGGCATTTACTGTGAAATTAATATATGTGATTAAGCACATGAAGAAGAGTTTGCTGAATCTGAACCCTTTATTGTAAATCCTTTGTGGTGCAGATTTCATCCCATGCCACATCTTTTACATTTTTAACATCATTTTCAAGATATACAATGTCACTGGAGGAAATACTCTTAACTTCAGTAACTGTTTAAAAACTTCCAAAAAAAATTATTACAACTTTCCCATTTGTGTTATGGATTGATTGATACCTAAATATGAATTACAGAATATTAAGGAAGCTCAAAATGCATTAACATATGAATGGCATGCAGAACAATTCCTCTGAATTACTACCAGCAAAATCAAAACGCAACTGCTTTTAGTATGCAAACTGGAGATGTAGCATCAGGACTGCAAACGAGAGCCTAAGAAGTGCAAAGTTCAGGGAAAAGCCATGTATGCAGCTGCTCCAAAAACAACCACAGTCAGATAAAAGTCTGAAAGCAATTATTTGGGGTGAATATTGTACACAGACCACTGCACTAAGCTTCTATAATTAAACAAGGCGAAAGTTCAGATGGTGCCTAATAAGCCATTTACTGCATTAATTATATTCAAGTGTGGCAGTCTAATGCTTCGTAATAACTAACAACAAGGGAAATAACTTAAAGAAAGTATCTGATGTTGTAAATTTCTTTCCTTTTCATTCATCAGTACTGATGTTGCCAGCCAGCCCTTCTAACACACTTCAAACACATGAAAGGGACACTGCTTAGTGTCAGGAAGAGCTATTTAAGGGTTGTAAACCTTTAGGCTGAGGAAGCCAACAGTCTTACTCGACAAAAATGATCTCTACACTACAAAAGTAGCAGCAAAGTCAGATTTTCCATTCCTTGAAGCAAGTCCCTATGTCTTTGTTCCAAAGTTACAATGCCACAGGGGCAACCAATTTTTTTGTAGTCACAACAGCATCTTAACAGACCTTTGCAGATCAACAGATTTCCCACTGACTCTATTTATTGGATTTGCTTTCACACTGATCCCATAGCCTTTGTACACATCTGTGATTTTAATAGTATTTACAGCAAATTTATAACAAGATAACTAATATCAGAGAGGTATTTAATATATTTTGGCTTCTTTTAACGCCATTAGTAGTTAAATACATGGAAAATGAGCCTATACCATATGCCCAAGTACTTCTCTGTAGACCACTAGCCAATTCCTTAGCAAACACAGAGAAGCTTCCAAAACACAATCTGAAAATTACTACAGAGAGATTTGCATACTCTTTCTGATGGACCAGTAGCATTCCAACAACTCATGTAAAATCCAGCATGCTCCAATAGTATATGCAGCAACTAGCATACACAGCATCAATTCACAATGCAACTGTTAGGATGCTACCAACAGGATGCGGTTCTATGTCGACAATTTAACTAATCTGCAATAGAAAAAAAAATTAAATTCTGTAGTATTACAACTATCTTCTATTTTGCTTTCTTAATTTAAAACAAGATCTCCAGATTCTACTTATGCACAACTCTATATTTAACCTAAGAGGGCATATAACAGTCATTTTGCAGATTTCAAAGAGCCAGAGATAAGGTGAACATACAACTTTATCTGTGATGTCTTTCCACTGGGACATTTACATATGCAACCCTAGCATCCCTTTAAGCTCCTTTTAAAAAGTTTTTGTAACACTTTCCCTATTGTTTGGCATTTCTTTTCATTTCCTCAGTAGAAAACATCACAAAACATAGATGTAGAGGTCTGTAACCTTGCAACAAACCTCTAACGTTTTGTATATATCCTCCAACTCTGAATGTGCAGTGTGGACAATGCTGGGAAATCCTGTCCTCTGCCCAGATGAAGTGCAGAACAGAAAAGAGTTCTCTGACTACCATACCAGGAGTTATAGACATCATAAACTCAATGAGAGAAGACTTCTGCCTACAAATAGTTCGAAGTCTTCAGTTACAGGATCTCAAATCCCACACTTCCAGAGCAAATGGCAAGAGGACCCCTGCCTCCTACAGCAGAGGTGTCTGCAAAGTTGTCAGCAGCAGAAATCAGTGCTGAGCGTCCTTGGGATGGAATACACACACAGGACCTCACTTCCACACCCTTTATCACAGCTTTTCATTCAGCAAGTATAGGACATCTTTTCCCAACAGTCCAACATTTGGTCTTAGCAAGACACACACAAAAACAGTAAATAGCCATGGGGGGATTTCCAGTCAAACAGTATTTTAATCAGAAAGTGCACATGAAAGAAAAATACTTCTAAACTATACTTCGGATTTATAAAAATAATAAAACTGCCCTTAAAAAAACCAAAACAACACTGCAAGAGCTTCATTTTTAAATGGAAAAAATGTAGTAATTCTTTCCCCATATCCAACAGCCCCACACTATTAAAACCAGCTGAATTATTTTCACCTAAGCTTTCCAAACAAAAAAAAGATACATACATATATATGTATTAAAATTACCTGGATGCAGACACCACGCCTGGAAAGTTTCATTGCAAAAGGGTTAAAGTTCAGAAAGTTTGCAAGACTGAAAAAGGAAAATCAGATTAAAAAACGTGCAAAAACCTTAACCTTGAGGTTTGCTGCTGCCTCCTGCCTATCTCTTAACATTTCTCTTCACGTTAAGAAATGACTAAACGTTCCTCCAAGTTATCAACTAAATTACTTGAATGACTAACCTAATCAAATTCTTTTCCTAGTACCAAAAGAAACACATCGCCCTAACAATATAAACTACATATAGTAGTTGAACATTAGAGATTATAACATTGCCGATAATTATCAAAAGAGACCACAGAAGTGATCCACACCGCTTAGTAGAGGTAAATTCGCCGAGACTTTTTTTTCCCCTTTGAGAATATCGATTTTTATATGCCAACACAGCTGCCTAACTATTGATAAGAGCAATCTGCAAAAACAAATATAGAACTAACAGAACAGCCTTGAAAAGCAACCAGAAAAAAAGGGTCTCATTTAAATTCCTGGAAAGCTCTGCTTCTCTAAACGTATCTATTCAAGCTCTCTTGAGCAGGCGAGCCCTCCTAAAACACACCCTGCACACTCCCCGCCCGAAAACTGTTAAGCCAAGAAGCCACTAAGCCATGCCACTGAGAACCCATATGGCTTCACCTACAGGCTTTTCCTTCCAGCAAACGCTGCACAGTAGAAATCCTCCCCTTCACCATCACCACCCACCCCCCAAGGAAGAAAAAAACCAAAACCAAATCAAAAAAAAGAAGTGCTCTCCGCCCGGGGTCGCCCCTACGTACCGCCGAGCGCTCAGGGCTCTCTGGGGGCCCTGCCCCCCGAGGTGCAGCAGCCGGGGCAGCGCGGGCGCTCCGCCTCGCCGCGTCCCACGCGGTGCCTCTCCCCCCGCATGGTGGTGGCCGCCGCACGCACAAAGCGCCGGGCGCGGGCAGCGGCCGGGGGC
>VZRJ01002170.1:1140761-1158953 GCA_013397565.1 Ptilonorhynchus violaceus | reverse complement strand
GGGGTCTGTGCTGGAGAAGTTCAAAGCGGCAGGGAAGGGTGGGAGGGGCGCGGGCAAGGGGGCCGGCAGCCTTCTCGCCTTGTCTCTGTGCCCCCGGCCTGCCGAGCGTGGAGATCGCCGAGGGGTTCCGGCACCGGGACCCCGGCGGGGCTGGCCGGGGACGCGGGCTCTCTCTGACCGATCCGGCAAGTTGAAGGCATGGTCCTTTCCTCAGCCGCCCCCCGTGAGCCAGGGCGGTGGGACTCCCGCGCTCACGCGGTGTGAAAGCGCCGCAGGCGGCTTTGGCTCTTTAAGATTAGGCTCCGTTAATTAAAGAAATATTTTAAGCTTAAAGGTCTCCTGAGAACAACCACATTAACTCGCTAATAAAGCGGGTAGAAAAACAATGCGATGCAGGGCTGTTGGATCAGCGATCACAAAAGAAAGGAGAGATCAGAGAGATGCTACCGGAGCTGAGGTAAATGCACCCTCCCGCCGCCGGACCCACACGGCACTGATCGCTCCGGTGGGACTTCCAGTGTCCGTCCAGCGGCACAGGAAAAGGGAAATGTTTTCGGTGCAGTCGTTGCTATCCTTTCTCAGCTTGCTGAACGGCTAGAAATACCTTAAAGCATATTTTACTTTCTTTTCAAATTTATTAGTAATTTACTTTGCAAATAGTCTGAGTAAGTCGACGCTTACAAATAATTAGGATAATGACAGATAACCTTTTTTTGTGCTGAATCTATGCTCTAAGATAAGCATCTGTGTAAATGCATCTGAGACTGTAGCTTCTTTGTGCCCATATTTGTAAGGTGTAATCGGAGCAGCGTGCCTGCAAAAGGCACGCCTTCTAAGCTGCGAAACAAGTGTCGAAATAAAAGCCATTTGAACTAAAGGAAAAAAGGTGCAATTTCCTAAATTAAGAGGTAGCATCACAAGGATGTGAAAGACAAAGCACAATCAAGAATAGGTTAACAGTTTAAAAGCCGTGATAACACTTAATGCCAACATCAGCTGTGATGATTGCTGTGATAACGCTTAATGCCAAAAGCAAATAGTGATTGTAAATCCTGGAGAAGTTCATCCACTTTTTCCATTTTGAGGAATGTCATGAATTGCAGAGCAATTAATGAACAAAAATAAAATATTTTCCCTCAGTCTAGGACATTCTGAAAACAAATTTCAAACCTAGAGCTAATTTCTTCAAAAATATAAAAATCCTTGTTCATCAGTGTGATAGGATAGGTTATCTTACATACATAAAGACAACAAAAATTCTATTGAGTGTCACTGTGATGTAGATATACCCAGAAATTGGTTCTCTGGGAACACTGCTGCTTGAGGAATAGTCCTGTATAGCATTCATTCAAAAATCTAAATTTATAAACATAATTAGCAATTAAGGAATGGATATTTTCCCAGTAATTTTTGTTTCTTTTTTTTTTTGCCCAGACTTGCTGCATCTGTCTATAAAATGATACTATATTTTAAGCTGGCTCATACAATAAACTATAAGCACGTGTTTTAAGAAACAAAGTGAAAGGTGGATACTGCTTACTCAATTTTTAAAAATTATGTAATTAAAGTAGGAATCTAAATCTGTACAACTCTGCAGACATACCCATCTGTTACTATTTTTAAATGTGCTGTTCTTTAGTAGGCTCATTTTAATATACCAGTGAAATAGAACTTCAATTTGGAATAGAATGTAAATGAGTAGTATAAATTAAGTGCATGTTTCAGGGAACCCAGTAATGCTAAAATATTCTGCGTGGGAATCTGAGATAGTTTAAACACACTATCAGGAATGCTTGTTGCCTGAAGACTCCCCTTTTTTTCAGCAAAGCACTTACAGAATGGGCAGTTGGATGGGTGACAAATAACACTGGATAAGCATAATTTTTATTGACTGCAGTGGGAGTCTCCCCTATGCATCTAAATGTAAAATTTATCTGCAAAAGGCAGGAGGAGTTAGTCTGCAATCCAATAAGGTTTGCTTCAGCCTTTGACATTCTGGTTTTGGCTTAGACTCTGAACTCCAAAATGGAAGAACTCTGCATCCTGTGTATTTCTGATCATTGGCCTGATTCTGCCTTCAATTTCAGCAGAGTAATAAAGAACAGCTTCTCTGGAAGCCAGAAAGTGAATTGGGATAAGGTCTGTGAGATCAACATCAGGTCCCCGTGGTGTGGGAGCAGCCTGGGGAAAGATTTGAGATCAGAGGACAAAGTAATTGCTGGCAAGTCCAGAACGGTAAAGAATTTACTTTACATGTTTGCAGCTTGAAGAATTTGTCTTTTATATAAATTGATAGCAATAGGGTAAAGTTACACACAGTTGCTGTTGCTTTGTTATTGAGTTTGACGACTGGTGTAGATGCATTTATCACTTTGGTTTGTTACCATGTTAGAGCAGTGCATATAAATAAAGGGGATAAATAACCTAATTTACTATGAGCAAGAGTCACAGTATATTAAAAACAGTGACACAGAGAAAGCTTTCGCCTCTCCTGGAAAAAGTTTTATAACAGATCTTTGTAGTCATCATTTAAACTGGCAGGTACAGTACACAAAGATCCTTAAAGCCCAGACACAAGCTTATTTAACCTTTTAAAAATATATTCTTGGCTAATATGGCTCCACTGATGGAAAAGGGAATTTTCCCATTTACTCTACCCAAGCTCAGTTTCACCCAAGTAATTGCAGTTTTATTTCAGAACTATTTTGGTTTTGAACAAGTAAGTGCTGTTGAGGTTACATGAATGAGTAAGCACTGGGTGTCTGCAGATTGTGCATCTCCCATTTCTCATGGTTCCCTGAGGTATTTTTCTGCTATGACTCCCGAAGGGGACATGTTAGGTGGGTTACCACTGTCTTTCTGCAAACCCTCAAACAGTTTGGGGAAATGTGCTCTCCATCCTTGGGGCGTGGAAGGAAGGAGCATGCTTCAGCCTGGTCCCTTCAGCACCTCTTGAGGTGGTGAATCTCCTGGCTCTCCAGCAGTGCTGCCTCTGGGTAAGGCTCTTTTGCCCTGGAATTCCCATCCTGCTGCACCCAGAGGGACCTGCAGTTATCACATGCCATGGTTTTTGTTAGTGCAGACATGTGTTTTGTTTCTAGTCATCAAGCAGATTTTTAATAAGCTGGAGATGCTGTTGTTGGCTTCTGCACACATCAGATGCATTTCAGTGTTGCAGTTGTTCAGTTGCCGATGTGGATTTAGGATCGGAGCCTACAGACCTCAATTAACAGCTCTCCCTTAGGAGAGAGAGTGGCCTGGTTTCTTCTTCTCATATCATCTCATGGCAGATGATTGGCAGAATTGCCTCCTCTCCAAAGCAAGCTGTTTCTCTGCCCTTCAGAAACATCGTGACAAAATCCTCCCTGACTCAGTGGTGAGGCGGTTTAGTTTCAGATGTGCATGTGCATTTGGCTAGGCTCACAAGGCTTGTTACATCCTCGCTGATGGATACTAGTGTGTGTGTCTGAAGTTTTTCCAAGGACCCTTTCTGCTTGCATGGAACTGAGAGGGGAAAAAAGAAGGGAAGAGTGTTTGCCAGCATGGCATAGATGATGTCAGGAAGAAATCTGTGTGTATCCTGTTGCATGTGTGCGAAGAGCCAGCCCAATTGCTGGATAGTGTTCATTGTGTCTTGGCAAGGTGCAGTAGGAAACACAATGGAGTATGAATCCAGAGCCTGCCATCAAGTGTGAACTGCACCGTCTCTGAAGCAGTCCTGGAACTCAAAGGTGTAATGGACACAATTTCTTTCTAGTTTTCTCTGGTCTTGAAGGAAAGTGCTAACTTACTGCTGACCTGACCTGTATTAATAAGTAATTCTTATCCTTCAGTGCTGGCTCAGATGTGGAAGCTGATAAGCAGAGTCAGAGCCTATTTGTTCCTTTCCTCTCCCTCATAGTTGCCTTAAGAAGGAAGCATGGACTTCCAAGTCTATAGCATGAACTTTTAACAACACCAGGGTTACCTGTCCATTTACTCTCTTGCACATGCAAATCACCTCTATGACTTCTCCTCATCAAGAATTCAGTTTCATAGGAAACAGTAAAGAGCTGAAATGAAAAGGTAGAGGTACCAGAGCTATTACCTTCAGCTTGGATTTTTCTACCAGTTGTCACATTATTGCAGAAGTCATCCCCAAGCTGTGAAAAAGGGTGGACTTCAGCTGCATTTGTAAAACAAGTGAGTAACAGGGTCAGGACTTCAACGTGAGCAGGGCTGGGAGCTCCCTTCTGTTCCCTCTGGTGCTCTGTCCCACTGACCTCAGCAGTCATTCTCCAGCCAGTGTTTTCATTGCACTACACATGCATTATAGAGTCATGCAGTTAAAGTCACAAATGCCATAAATCTCTGTTCTTCACATTAACAAGATCACAAAACCTACACAAGCAAAAGACTAGCACCCTAAGGACATGGGCAGTAAAACGCTCCTGAAAGCTGGCTGCTTTGATGAACTTGAACAACGTTCTCATCCACTTTTCTGCTGAAGCACTGGAAGTTTCTGTCCGTTTCCCCCTCTGTTATTTATTACTTCTAGCAGCACTCATTGGGTACTATGTGCCTTGACTCCTTGTCAATTTCTAATGGAAGGTGAAGATGCTAAAGTAATTTGCAGCTTTTGGGGAATTTTTATTAAAAATCAGTCAGTGCCAAGCTTCACTGGAATTCAAACCCTGAATATTCTGTATAGGTAAATAAATATCTAGAGATAGATGAGTTTTGGAGCAAATTTTATACACCAAATTACTTTGAATTAATCTCTGCCTGCACTCTGCATGGTTGTGATATATGGAGGCATTACTGATGAGCTGCTGTGAGCTGGCTCTTTGGCTGAAAATGTTAGCTGAAGTAAACATGAGTTTATGTAGTAGGTTTTTGAAGAAAAAAAAATGTGCCTCATCTGCTGAATCATCAAGACAGGAGAATGGAGAAAAAAAAATTGGGTTTGGAACGACAGTTTTCTCAACATACAGTGCTCCCTTCCAAAGAAGAAATACTTATTTGCCTGGATGGTGTTATCAGCAGGGAGACAAATACATATTCACTCCCTGAAACCTTTGCAGGCAGAGAGCCTGTTCTGCCCAGCCTGCCCAGGGCAGCACACGCTGGCTCAGTGGCAGCCCAGCCTGTGCAGGGCAAGGCCAGGGCAGCGTGCAAGGCCAGGATTAATCGCTTTAGTCCAGACAGTGTGTGGCACCACTGCAAAATGTGCACCTACATGGATGAGAAGAGGCATTTCCTGGTTTGCCATCTGTTCCCCTTCTCTGACCTCCTGCTGACCACTGTGGAGGTCTGATTTAGGGCCCTCGTACCTGAAGGAATGTAGAAGATCCTTCCATCCGTCCTAATCGCCATGACCAGCCTTCATCTCCTTAGATTAAAGGTTTATCGGATATAACCAAAAAGTCAAAAAATAGTGCCCTGACACCATTTGATTGGAAAGCTCTCAATAATTCATCCTTAGTGCCTGCTCCCACTCCAAGTGTCCCTCCTAGTGTTGTCTGGCCAACAGCATTTGCTGTTCCGGGGCAATGTGCAACATTCCTGTGGGTGGGATTCGTAGCCTGAAGTGGGATTGCGTCTTTGCAGAAGTCCTATACACTGGTTTCACCTGGTTAGGAGCTGCTGAAGAAAGTTTTCTGACAGGAATGACTTTATGCTTTGAAAATGGGTCATCATTTCCTTCTTGATTTAAAATGCAAGGGAGCTTTCCCGGGAGTAACTTGGTTGCTGGTTATTCATTGCTCCAGAGCTGGTTATTGCTAGTACACTGTTTCATGTAACTTTGCATCTGGCCTGGGAAATGCTGTCTTGCTTTGTGCTGTACACAGCCTAAAAAAGCGCCCCTGGCTCCGTCTCTGCTGCAAGGGAATGCGGATAGATCAGTGTAGCAAAGCTGCTCTCATCATGCATACTTTCCAAATGCTTTAAGACAAGTAAAGAAATATGAACAGTGCTGTGGTTTAATTGCGGTTTGCATACATACGGGCTATGTATCATACTTTAAATACAGAGATACATTTTTTTAAGACAGTTAAAACCGCAATTAAAGTACCAGGAGCTTTAGCCAATTAGTGTCACAAAGTGAGTCAGCAATTTTTACCCTCCACTGTTAATAGGAAGAGTTGGCAAAACCTGTTCCTTTGGTATTTTCAATTCAGAACTTTACAGTGCAAACATTACCTGTTTGTTGTAAATAATAAAGGCAGGAGTTCTGACGTTAATGTGGGAAAACAACTCTTAGGCTGATTGATTTTGTGTGCCTCACCTTTTTGGAGACACTGAAGATACCACAGAATTTTATCCTACTTTACAAAGCTCTTGAATGTGTTGCAGTTACTTTTGCAAAGACATTAAATATGTTGCTGAAATTGTTGAATAGAAGCTATTGTATGAAAAATGAGAAAGCAAATAGAGGCATATGAGAAAAGCTGTGTTTTGAAATGGTGTCACTTTTCTGCAAGGAATAGGCATTGAAAACACAACTTTAATTAAAGTCTTTATTTTCCAACGTATTTCACAGTTTAAAGATAGTAAATACTAAGCACTGTTTCCCATTTGGTGATAAAATTTAGTCTTTCCCTGAAAAAAAAAATTAAGTCTATTTTGTACAGGGAAGCTTCTCCTCCTGTATATAGCACTGGGTATAAACAGGAGCAGGATTGTCCTGTTGTCAGAAGGTAGGTGGTGTTTGGGCACCTGTCACCACGGCTGTAAGCTCGTGTCCCTTTTCCTGATTCTCTTCCCCAGCTGACATTGCCTCAGTCCCTGTCTCACCCAGGTCCTTCTGCACAGAAATGAACTCTACTGTTTCTGTTTTCTGTGCACTTGTTGAAAGAAATGGATGCCTTTCTCACTCTTTCGATCCTCCCCTCTGAACCTGCCCCTTTTATGTTCCAAAATTTTCTGCAGCTTTCTTGCTGTGCCAATACCCTTCTCAAATTTACAGTTTGCTCCGACACAGAAATATCTCTGTTTATAGCAAGAGGTGGGTCGAGTTGCTAAAATCTTACTGAAAAGGTTGGAGATCAATGTTTGAGAAGCATTATTTTATTTTTCCTGTTGTTTATGAGGAATTGGCTCAGATGGAGGCATTTATGGTTCCAGTGTATGGCGCCATTTCCATCTCCCAAACATTTATTTTAGCCACACAGAAAATGTGGCAGAGAGTTGGGAAAAGGGAATAAACGTTAGCCTTTGCTGGAAAATAGAATTTTGGTTTGAAAAAAAGAGAAGAAAATAAAAGCAAAATGTCAAGACTTTGTTCTTAATTGAAGTGAAACAGAAGCCTTTTGAATAAGTTCAAGGGAAAACTGCTTCCAGAAGAGCCAGTCATCAGCGTATTTCTCTGGGCTGTGGAAGATTTCAGGTGTATATTCTTGCTCTTCCTCTTGAGGACTAGACACTTGAAACCCATATTCCGGTTGGACACCCTGCAGATTCTGGCTTGCCACTAGTAAATGCTCTCTTTCCCTCTGGATTTTGGACAAGAGTCTTGAACTGCAAATGGAAATGTCATTGAAACTGATGTGCTTCTATTTTCATTAAATTGTAATTTCCTGACAAAAATAACAGTTTGGAAAGTTCTGGCAAGATCGACTGACAGAGAGCATATATAGCTCAAAACAGAGGGGATGCTAAAGACAATTATTTGGGTCCAAACTCTGTTCTTGACTTCAGAGGCAAAATATGGGTGCAGCTGAGGGCACACGCCCTTTGATTTGCCAGGGAAGTTAAGCATTTCTCCGAACAAGTGAATTGAATGTTGTGTCCCTTTTAGTGCAGAGATGATTACACAACTCTGTTTATTCTCTGGGTTTTTTTCAGCTCATCCATCATTCACAGCTCAGATTTCTACAGCGATTTCACCAAGTTGGTTTGCTGTACGATGCAAAATGAAAGTCAAGTTAATTTCGCGCTCTACCCACCTCAGTCTGATTAACTCAAATTAAATTTTGTGCTAATAACTCTGAGTGTGTAACCATAATTGGAAAGCCTTGAGTTCCTCTGACTGGAGAGAAAGTGCTGTTTTTCCCTGCATCATGAAAACATTTGAATCATAACATCTGGGAAATTTGCAACAAACAACGGTATCAATCTGGGACCTCCATTTAGAGTTTTTTCTGTTTCTCATCAGGGACCATGAATACATATCTGTATCAGATTGCAGCTCTTGGAACATTTGGCCCATCTGCCCACCAGAGGAAAACTAAAGGAGCAGGGACACACACCTAATAAGGGGAAACTGCTGAACATCTGTGTTTCTCCATTACATGGAAATCCTCTTGGACTAATAACTGGCTGCTATATCTTAAAAAACTGGACAATTACTTAAATCTGTTACCAAAGTCTGAAAAGGTCAAGTTGGTGGGAAGTCTAGCTAAGATTGCAATCATTCACTAGCTATTTGGAGTAAAAGGAAAAAAAAAAAAAACCCAGAAAAGAGAGCTGAATAACTGNNGAAGGGAAGGGAAGGGAAGGGAAGGGAAGGGAAGGGAAGGCTCTGATCTAGAAATAAAGAAAGCTTCAGCATGGTAAGGAAAGAGTATGGTGAATGTGAGTTTATAATCCTATTCCATTTAGATCTACATTTTTCTTGTATTTACTAAAGCAAAGAGTGACTTCTCCAGCAATGACCTCTTGCTCCAATTATCACCTGGTCCCAGAAGAAGAAAATCATAAACCCAAAGTAAAACTACAGCAGGTGGAGTTCGTGAAAAGGTAACTCTATGTTCTGAGAAATCCTGGTGTCAGTGAAGACACGCACCTGTGTAAGACCAAGGTGCATTTGTAAGACCAAGGAAATGTGCCCAAGTACCTGGTGCCAGAGATGATGCAGGAGCACACTGAGATTTCAATAAGGTGGGAGCACGTAAATCCTTTTGGATTACAAACAGAGAAGTCTAGTGAATGTCAAACAGGATGGAAGTAGTTGTAAATATACCTGCATTATAATGGAACATCTACACCTCCTGACAGGAATTCATGGGGGTGTATATCATTCATGGGCTATCTCCCTTAGCAGCAGGAACATCATGATTGCACAGCAAGTTTATTAAGTATGAAACAAGCCAGCAAACCCTTTAAAAAGCAAAGTCTCTTACAGCATACCATCCTAATGAAGGGTTTGAGAGTCAGAAATGTCAGCAGTCATCAGAGAGCTGTTCCGCAAATGTTTTGAAGTCAAGCCCTGCCATCTAACCTTGGGATCAATGGGAATTTGCTATTGTTTTCCATAGAGGTAGGATCAAATGCAGAGGCATGATGAAACACCTAAATGGAAGGACTGTGGCACCACTTTTGTGTGTCTCTATCAGATCTGAATTTAGTTTTAGCAATACAAAATGGGCCTCTCCTATTTGTCCTCTGTCTCTCAAACAAATAGCCTTATAAACAAAGCATTCACAAAGCAGAAAGAACAGATTGTACATGGCTCTAACAAAAACATGGTTTTGGTCTGACTGCCCCATAATATAGGAAAATAAGAGTACAAAATAACTGCAAATAAGACAAGTTAGCCTACTTGTACATAATTTCTATTGCAAAATGAAGCAATGGGATCTGGGCTTATGTAGCAAATAGCCCTAAATTTCTTCCCTCCATGCCGTGGGAGTTTAATTTAGCCAGGGAGTATTGTCTGTATGTGACATCATCTTGAAACAACAGCTTTAAAAGTGGAGCCAGGTAATATTACCCATTAATTATATTCCACATCTGTAAAGCATATACATTGCACTGTGGATAAAAAGAGCAACCTCTGGCAGGGAGTTTCCTGAATATCTGTAACCAGGTTTCTCATTTACAGTTTTCTCATGGTTTTGTACCATGGGAACAGATTGGTCTCTAGCAGTGGATAGGAAAGGGTAGGATTTTAATGAGGTATGAGCATGAAACAAATGAAAGGGCCTCCATCTCCCAGTACTGTGCACTGCCACCCACCTTAGTGGAAGTCAGTTGTAAAACCTGGTGTTTAAACACATAACATACACCCAATGGGCCAACACTCATGATGGCATCTTTTTTCTTTTCTTTCACACTAGATATGGGCAGTATTTTTATTTTAGCAGATAAAATACACGAGTCGAGGTCCCAGGGATGGAGTTTCAAAACCAGAAGTTGTGGATTGACGTGTATGTGGTTGGTTGTGGTTTGGTTTAGGTGCCTGTTGAGCCCTCGCCTCAACACTTATGTTTGGCCGCAATAGGACAAAGGTGCAGGGAAATCTCTTCAAGAGCTACAGATCTTACCTGAACCATGGGAGACCCTTAAAGCACAGAGATTTCTTTCTGGCACACAGAAGAAAATAGGACCCCAAGCACAATGCAATGTTCTCTCGCAGTGCAATATTGATCTTAGTTATTCAGCAGACTGCTACAAGCTGGTGGTGCTGTCTCAGAGCCTGCCAACCCAGGCCAAGTGCGTGCTCTCTCCCACATCCAGACTGTCTAGAGAGGAGGCTCCAAGTCACGCTGCTCTGCTCTGTTCCAAGTGCTCCCACTCTCTCACTCCTCACACTCTTCATGCCAGAGGATGAGGCAAGGATAGACTTCAACCCACTTTGATTGTGGTATGCTTTTGAGTGGCTTTTTTGGCCGGAATAGATAAATCACAAATTTTCCTGTCATTGTGACTGGCTCTAGCTATATCATCAGATTGAATGTTGCTGAGGGGTTTTTGAACTGGGGATGTGACTGGGCTTTTAACAGTCTGTGGCATATGGGAATATGCATTAAGCCATTGAGAATATTTCATCACAAAGGAGCTTTTGAAAGAACACGTCATATACACCTGCCAAGAAGCATCTCAAATAATCGAGGTGATGATAGTGAAATGAGTAAACTGTTTGTGAGAGAGTGACACTGCATCCAGCACACAGAGGACTAGCATTATAACTAATTAATGCTCATAGATGTTTCTTTACCACAGATGCTATGGTTTTCTATACTTCATTTTTGACAGGGGAATGAAGGAGAAGTGAAAATGCTCTGTCATTTTTGTCATGTCTTTGCTCTTGTTAATGCCTCACACAATTGGTGGTTTCAAGGTCACTTTATTTACTGATGATTCTCTGCAATTCTACCAGCAATACCAATTTTGTGCTAAAATGAATCAAAATATATTTATTGTAATATCCCCTCTAGATCCCTTACCTCATCGCCGTTCCTAACAGTGGTAAAATCAAATAAGGTAAGTTAAATTAATATAAAATTAAAATTTGCTTAGAGTATGTATTTTAGAACCCTGGCGTTTAATGACAAGCCACATTATTCAAATAGGAATAAAAATATTTATTATAGATTGTGTTTTTCAGATGGCTTTGCAATAGAGCCAGCATGGGTAAAATATGATGAGATTCCACAATCACATTTCTCCCACACACATATTGATGGAAACCCTCCCAGCCAAACACAATTGCATACATCTCTTTTTTCAATCTGTGCATACATTATTGCTGTAGAGGTGGAAGAGCTGCATACATAAACCACTCACTGCCCTACCTGCAGTAACAGAGCCACAAGTCATCGCTTACATGAATCCATCTGAATTTTTATTATTTATATATTTTGATGCAGGTGGATTCCTGCCAGCATCCCATTGAAACACAATCGTTAACAGACCTGAGTGTTACCAAGACTTCTGAAAAATAAGGTAAAATCTTGGCAGGATAACTTGCAATCTCTAATATCTTTTTAAGTTGAACACACAACAGTAGCACATCTTTCCACCAACTTTTTAGGGTTATCCTAAGCTGAAAGAACAGGACGAAAATATTTTGCTTTGATGATGCACTTGTTCCTTTCTTAGGTGTCTGGAGCATGATGCAGATTTGTGTCATGTATCCTGGCAGCCTGAAGTTCTCAGGATTTTAGTACAGAAATGGCAGTTTTACACAACCTGAATATTGGATCCATATGTGCTTGTGCATGCAGTGTGCTTATGGACACACTTAACATGATGAGTAGCAGTTCTGTCCTTTGTAAAAAAATCTCTGGCTGACAATTGTGCAAGGTCTGGGAGCTGTGACTACTTATGGAATTCTGAAAGCATTATTTTGACTGGTGCATTGCAATTTTGCTTGGGCTTTGCAGTGGCATTTATCCTAGGAATAATCTCTACCAGTGACACCTGGTCCCTTACTGACAAGGTGACATTCGTTCTGATGTGTTCTTTCCTTAACTTTCTTCTTTATTAAGGCAGCGTCTCTGGATTCTTTGCTATCTATGTATTCTTTTGCATTGCTCTCATTTGGAAGAGTGATTTTTCTTTTACTCTGGCAGCATAATTTCTTGTGACAGCCACCCACTGTGTTTGTGGGTTCTCATTCATTTGCCACGGACTTTTCCTTCATTTACAGGTGTATAACCTCCACATAAGATGCAAACACTGACAGCTATGTTTTGATTGGGAATGGATTTTATCAGCACTTTCGTCATCCCAATAGTTTTAGCAGTACTTTTTGCTTGGTTTCAGTCAACCTGAATTAATTCTTACTGAATTTTTCTCATATATTACCTAGTATTGGATCAATTTCCTCCCTATAAATGAACACAGAATCCTTCATTAGCAAACCTGTCATAAACCACTCTGTGGGTTCACTTTGGATCTTGTTCCAAGTCATTAAATTCATGGCTTGCCAATGCTGGATTAGCTTTTCAGAGAGAACTGTTTAGATATTCAGCTAACATGTAGCCAAGCACTATCCATGTTGCTCTCTCTTCTTCCTACTCAGGTTAACCAAAAAGTGTGTCGTTCCTTCTTTATTGTGACCACCAGTGAAATGCAAGCCAAGCTTTGTCTGTTCCTTGAAGCCCTACTGCTTGTCAGAAGAGCTGCCTTTCTGTCCTTCAGCTACTGTAGGCATGGACTCCAGAATACTCTGTCCTCTCAAAGAGTGTCCTGTCCTTTGGCTTATGTTAAGCCCTATCATATGTGGCACTACACTGAGATTTGGGAATTATGACTCTGTACAATGGGAATTACACAGTGCAAAGTGCTCCAAAATGTGTTGGAAGGTGTGTGTACAAGACCAGTGTTAGAACTATTTTGCTCTTTGCTTTATCATATGTAGGTGTAGTAAAGAAAGGTAGTGAAGTCAAAACAGAGCAGTAACAATTACAGTATAACAGGAGAATGTACTATAATGTTCTTTACCAACTGTACAGCATATTCATGTGACAAAGTACTGTCTCAGCATCATTAATGAATTTTGCTTCTGGGGATATCCTGTAGGCATCAGCTGTGCCTTTAAATGAAAGGTCTAGTGAGAAGAACAGCACCTTTTCCTGCTGATCTGATCAGCTTCCAAGCATAACAGGTGGAAAGAAACATAAAGAACCTAGCAAACCTCATGAAATGATTTACAATAGTGTCACGGGGTGACTCCCAATAAATTGAGCATATGGTAATTGTTCACATCCTACTGTAAGCTTTGAGATGTAAACCAAAAAAGAAAAAAAAGAAACAGAAGCACGGTATTCTTCTGGCCAATAATTATAAGTTCAGCAGTGTATTAGAACATTAGCATATTAATTACATGGTAATCATGTAGCAACAATGCAAATCGTAATGTGTTGCTAGTTACTAACTTTGGATAACATTTTGATAGGGGCCTTCATGCTTTAGGAACCAGTGCCAAGATAATGTGGGTGCCTATATCTCACCAAAGGTTACCTGAGAAATTTTGAGAATGCTATTCCACACTTCCTTTGCCTTAAAAGCATCCTTGATCCTGATGTTATCTTTTTATTTGTTATTACTAATGCTGTAGTTTTAAATGAGATTATTAGCATTGGTTTCTCATGAGCTTTTGAATGTGTCTGGGAGTCTATTGCAGACTGCAAAGCCCTACAGATGTTCCCAGGAGTGGCACTGTCCTGTGGCATGGCCCATCCAACTCCATATCTCCTGGGAGGTTAAGGTTGATGCCTGACATCTAAGCCATTGGTTACAGTTTCACCACTAGATGGGAGCATCGATTATTTAGCCTTTGCTTTGAAGTGGTGCTCTTCCAGCCTTGGAAAATCATATTACCTCTTGGCTCTTGTTTCAAACTTGCGGGAGGCCTGAACCTCCTCCTGTTCCCGTGCAGCACATTCCAGAAACACTGGCTAACACTGGTCTCTAGAGAACATCACTCTCAGCTGATGCCACATGACCAGCATTCAAAGTGGTCCCTACTGTTTAGTATGGAAGCACTCAGTTACTGCCCAAGTCTTGAGGGATCTGCTGGGAATTGCAAGAATGGTGTAGTAAACTTGTTTTATGGCTTATTGTTTCATTGGGAAACGGAACATCAGTAGTTTGCTAATTGTCCTAAAATCACTCTGATCGCCAGACAA
Source organism: Ptilonorhynchus violaceus (assembly GCA_013397565.1). Taxonomy (NCBI): domain Eukaryota; kingdom Metazoa; phylum Chordata; class Aves; order Passeriformes; family Ptilonorhynchidae; genus Ptilonorhynchus; species Ptilonorhynchus violaceus. The sequence continues at coordinate 1,144,614 of VZRJ01002170.1, read as the reverse complement.
AAATGAAGCAAAAGGAAAGACAGACTTGACTTTCAGGGTTCAAAAAATGGTGGTGAAGTTGCTCCATTTCTAGAAAGATAAACAGAAAGAAAAGGAAACTTTATAAGCTAACCCAGCTTCAGGACATCCTCTCCAACTCCTGCAGCTGCTGGAATGCTTCCACAACTCTTTAAGGTGAGGTTCTGATGCCAAAGAGATTTTTGGTTTTATGCTTTTTATGTTAGTGGTATTTTTTCTTTCATACTTTTTATATATTAGTAGCCCTGTCATCCTGTAGCCCTGTAGCCTTTACCCTATAACCTTGTAAATTCCTAGCTAGCAAATTCCCTATCCCATAGTCAAAATAAGATTACTATGTCACCTTATCACCACTAGTGTTCTGGGGACCAGGAACATCTCTCCGTCCCATGTCTCCTAAAAGCCAAAACAACAGTAGAGCTAGCAGTGTTAGGGGGGCTTCGCTGGGAGGCTGAGCCAAAGGGGGGAATTACCTCATTAACCATGTTTCTAACTGGGAGATTTCTGTCAGCTCTGTTAATTTGCTATAAACCTATAAAAGTGCTAGAGTCCGTTGGGGGTACAGTACACGTCGGGGGTACGGTGGTGTGGCTGCTGCTGCGGCTGCTGGGACCGGTCGATTGTTGTGCTTTGTATCCTTGGAGGACCTCCAAATAAAGGTATCTGCTTTCCCCTATCCTCATAACATCATCCAGCTTCTAATTTTGGGTAAAAAAGGCAACAGTTCAATGTTTAAACAAGGCCATGGTCCAGTGCATGTCCTTCAACAAAAGGATCTTTACCTAGGGGCATGTCCCCCCTCCTGTGCCTCTGATTCTTAGGGGCTCTGTTCAGTTAAAATATCCCATTCCTCCCCCAAGCCATGTTTGTAACGCTTGAACTTGATACGGATACTCTGTAACACCTTTTCCGCATAACCACTGCCTGCCCCTGCCTTGCTGCTGCTTGAATGGGAAGATGGCAGACAGAGAACCAGGCTAAGGGCTGTCCCCGGGTTCAGTTTAATTATAAACAAGCTATTCATCCATTACGAGGGAAATGCTTCCTACAGAAGTAAGATGGAGTACAGACCTCAATGCACTCTTTTTTTGAGTTGAGAACTGCAATGTCTTCACACGTGCATGACTGACAAACACACTTCAGAAACAACGAAGAGAGATAATGCATGTGGAGCATTACTAACTCGGGACTGAGACTTGGCATGAGTGGAGCCAAAAAACTGCTGGGTGGTAAAGGGTTCATTGTGTGCCTCCTGCTCTGGGCTGTGAGGGTTGTGAGAAACAGGATCTGCAGCAGTCAGTCCATCAGCTCTCTCCCAAGCAGCCATTCTTCTCTGGGAAGAAAATCTGAGAAAAGACATATGGACAAGATCTTTCTTAGAAAGGCAAGGATTAAATTCAGCACTTACATGAGAGACAGCCTAGAGATTTCAGCAAATGAAAAGAGATCACAAATCGAGGAGGCACGAGAGTGCAGGATCAGGCTCTGTGCCTGCCAGCCAAGTGAGGATGAGCAGTGGAGGAGATGCAGCAAGTGGAGGGCTGTGGTGTGGACATGGACAACTGAAATTTGAAAATCAAAGGGAGGAGCGGTTTGCTGCAGGTGACAGGACACAGGGATAATGAAGTGTCTGAAGGCAGCCACTGATTGTCAGCATTGAGCTTTGGCAGGAGAGATGTGCCAGCCAGGAAACAGCTGGTGGCATTGGGCTGCTGGAGCATGTTAAACATAAGGCATGGGCTGCACTTAGGAGGCATGACATGTGGCTGCACCAGGGGAATTTCACTTTTCTCCAAGCACCCCTCACTTACAGCTTCACAAAAATAAGACTGTCTTAGCCTTTGCAGCTAAGAAGAACCTCTTGAAAAGAGGAAGGCTGCTATGCCTTCAAGAGCCTGAAAACTCAAGGCAAATGGAAAACACAAAATTTGGGAAAAATGTACCTTTAACACAGTTGTGATTTTCTCTGAGCATGACATTTTGGATGGTGGATGAGAGGCTGGACATGAACTGACAAGGTGTGCTCACAGCCTGGAAAACCAGTTGCATGCTGGGCTGCATCCAAAGCAGCGTGGCCAGCTGGGTGAGGGAGGGCCTTGTGCCCCTCTGCTCTGCCTTGGTGAGACCCGACCTGGAGTGCTGTGTCCAGCTCTGGGGTCTCAGCACAGGAAGGACATCGACCTGTTGGAGCAAGTCCAACGGAGGGCCATGAAGATGATTAGAGGGATGGAGCATCTCTCCTATGAGGAAAAGCTAAGAAAATTGGGATTGTTCCATCTGGAAAAGAGAAGGCTTTGGGGCGACAAAATTGCAGCCTTCCAGTATCTGAAAGGAGCTTAAAAGAAAGATGGAGAGGGATTATTTGCAAGGGCATGTAGTGACGGGACAAGGGGGAATGGCTGTAAATTGAAAGAGAGTAAGTAGATATTGGGAAGAAATTCTTGACTGTGAGGGTGGTGAGGCATTGGAACAGGTTGCCCAGAGACCTTGTGTTTGCTTCATCCCTGGCAGTGTTCAAGGCCAGGTTGGATGGGGCTCTGAGCAACCTGGTCTAGTGCAAGGTGTCCCTGCCCATGGCAGGGGGACTGGAACTAGATGATCTTTACAGTCCCTTCCAACCCAAGCCAAGACATTCTGTGATTTTTCATGTCTAAAGTTGATGTTACCACAGGTAGCCTTCCACTGGTCTGTGCCAGAGGCTCTAGCTAGAAGTGTCTCATTATCTTTGACTGTAATGTTTTGAGTCTCCTTGCTGTGTCCTGACAGACAGCTTTTCCAAGGCATGACGCGGAACCATGTTCCTCACCAGCAGCCAGCAGCAGAGACAAAGACACACTCTGAAGTCTGGGATGTCTGAGAAATTGTTTTTCCTCCTCATTAGCAATCATTGGAGGTTCAGTGTGCACACAGCACAGACTTTCCAGTCCTGCAGGAGCCCACAGCCCTGTTTGGGAATATGGGAGTACGCACCACACAAACAGTAAAATGGCATCACTGTTTATTGCTGGATGGAGCCTACCTGATTAAAGTGGGACAAACTGCTGAGCCCAAAAGCACACTGATTTGCTGTAACACACAGATACTATGTTGAGACCAACTAGTTTTTCACAGAATCATTCAATTTGTCTGCAGCTTCAAAGGAGATTGCAGTTTATTGACCAAGTGAGTAGCTAAGTGGCTGAGTATCACATTCCATCAGACTTATGTAGGTTCAGCTAGGAGCAAAATCTGTCTTCTAGTTAGTTAGTTTCTATGCAAGACTGTGATGTGACTAACATTGAGATCAGATTTCACTGGCAAATCAAGTAGGAAGCAAAGTAGGTGCAGAGAACTCATTTAAAATCACAGCTGAAATAATACCAAACATGCAAGTGAAAAAATTACTGACAAAGTTAATTGCTTTTCTTCCATATTAAAATAGTTTCAAGTTTGTTTCAGTGTGAAAGTCACTTGCAAAGACTCTAGGGCATTAAAATTAAGCTTTCTTCTTTTGATTTAGTCCAGGAATTAGCTGCATGAGAAACTCAGGCAGGGACACCAGCTAGAAGAAAATCAGAACAGTCAAAGATATGGGACCTGGCAGAGCTCTCAAAGGCGGTACACTGACAGTTAAGTTTTTCGCTAATCCCCATGATGCATGTGTGCTTATAAGCCTGTGGAAATTGTGTTTGATTCTTTTTTTTCTAAATTAGTAGCTTATTTCTCCAGCTTTTCTTTTCTTTTTCTTTTCTTTTTTTCCTTTTCTTTTCTTTTTTCTTTTCTTTTCTTTTCTTTTCTTTTCTTTTCTTTTCTTTTCTTTTCTTTTCTTTTCTTTTCTTTTCTTTTCTTTTCTTTT